>VWZP01002283.1:380-40686 GCA_013396995.1 Dicaeum eximium | reverse complement strand
GGAAATGGGGGAGCCCAGGGGACGGGGCAGCCCGGGGGATGGGGGATCTCGGGGAATGGGGGTCCCGGGGGATGGGGGATCCCGAGGGATGGGGGATGTCGGGGGATGGGGAGCCCGGGGGATAGGGGGTCCCGGGATGAGCATAATCTGGTAGCTGAAATAACAGACTTGAAAACATAAATCTCCCTACTACTGAGAAGTTGCTGACACAGGAACCACCTAAGCTCTGTGACTTTCTCCTTTACATTCACTAGTCAAGCTTAGAAGCCTAAAATTGGCTGGGTCAATCAAAGACTAATGCTAACCTAGCCAGAGGTCTATGAAAAGTCCAAAAATAATCTGAGTTCTTCTTAGGCAATGAGAAATGGAACCAGAAGTACCAATCTGGTTACTTGCAACATATCCCTAAAACTTATTCCCTTCTATTCATACTTAATGTATAGCCATCGCTACAACCAGGAAAAGATCGAAGTTACTGATGTCAGCAAGGGAAGGATTATAAAGAACTATTCCTATTAATCATCATATAGGCAGTAACTCTATAATTAAAGACACAGAAACAGAAAAATAAATTTGAATAGATGCTAGATATTGAAATTGTGGAACCAAGCTTACCCCCTAACCCCTGACAGCCAGTATCAGCCTTCTCTTGGCTGTGCTTTCCCCTTTTCTGTAGTTAAGATTGCAGCCGGCAGGGCTGCTGGTGGCTCCCCGGTCAGGCAGGGAGGGTGCTGGGACTCTTCTGAGCATGGTGATCCCCACCCATGCTGCTCCCTGGGCCACAGCCGGGCCCGGAGCAGGTGAAGGGCAGAGAAGAGCCAGAGAGAGGGTGCAGGGAGCCCACCCTCAGGGCCGCCATTCCCTGCAGGGCGCAGCCGAGCGATCTGGCCCAAAAGTACTGTTTTTGAGGAAAGGGCATTGAAACCAGCCCTGAGGAACACCACGTAGCTTTATTGATGGTGCCAGCCCGCTGCTGGGAGCGGGAATCCTTTGGCCTCTTCACTGCCCCCCCAGCCGTGTCCTGGCCTGGTGGGGCAGGCCCGTGCTGGGGCAGTGTGGAGGCACCAGGCAGCCCCTCGGGCGACAGCCAGCAGCAGCTCCGTCCAGCAGCAGCCCCATCACAGCAGGGCTCATGGACAGGGCAGGGCCCCCGAGTCCAGAAGGGCCGCTGGGGATCAGCGCATCTGGGCCCCAGGGTGGGCGAGCTGGTGCCGTCAGGGTGGCAAAGCCTTCCTTGCCTTCCCAGCTCCTGGGGGAGACGTCTTCCTCTGGAGGGGCTACATCCTGGTGCTGTGGTCCACCTAAGGGATGCAGACAGGGAGGGGTTGGTGTGGCTGCTCTGTCCATCGCCATGCTGGGGACACCAAGGCTGGGTGCTCACCGAGGCCTGGTGCCGCTCCCTGCTGACGTGCACCACGGCATCGTGCACTGAGGGGAAGAAGGAGTGCTTGGTGATGGCTGAACTGAAGAAGTTGCCCCGCTCCAGCTGGGCCAGGACAGATACTGTGTGGAGGGATAAGTATGTAAAGTGATGGTACCGAGCTGAGCCCCCTGCCACCAACCCAGAGCAGCCTCCTCCCGCCTCCTGTGTTGTGGGGGACACCAGGGTCACCACCAGGGACCCAGCTTCGAGGCTCAGATTGGATCCATGGGAGAACCTGCAGCACCCGGCCCCTGGGGAAACCCTGGGGATGAGAGCACCACAGAGGGATTTCCCCCCAGGCTATCAGCTGTGTGCCAAAGGGCTGGCCATGCCCAGCCGGGGCTCATGACTCTGCAGATCCCCCTCACCCGGGCAGCTGGCAATGAAGACGTCCACTTCTATCTCACGGAAATCCCTGAAGATCTACAAATGGGAAAAATCATTTTACCCAAGAAAAGGGATGGGCAGCAGCCATCGGGCACCCCACAGGGCCCCGGAGAAACCATCAGTGAGGCTGCTGTCCTGCCTGCTCCCCAGCCCCTTACATTCTTCAGGATCTTGATGGAGACCGTGTCCACGAAGCTGACAGGGCTGAAGTCCAAGATGACGGCGTAGAAGCTGGGCTGGGGCAGCCCTAGGCTGTGCAGGGTGGGCTCTGACTGTGCACTGCTCTCTCCTGCACTCAACTCAATCACTGCCAGGCCTGGACCGTCCTCTGCGTTCTGGGGAAGGGAAGGAGACCCTGCGTCATTGCTCCAGGGCTGGCAGCACCCTGGCCATGGCAGTGCTCCCCTGGGCTCACCTTGGTGAGGCTCTTTGGCTGTATGAGGGCACAGGCAGTGCCCTGGGAGTGGGTGCCCCTCTCACATCTTCGCCCACTTTTGGGCTCTTTTCAGATGTGTCAAAATCCACCCCTCTCCCCAGCACCACTCTGCAGGGCCGGGCTCATTAGCTGGCACCAACCTTTGCTCTTGCTCTTAATATCAATTAACTTGACAAAAAGTTAATGACTAGGCAGCTTCAACACATAATCATTAACAGCCCGACTTTCCCACCGACCTTGGGTGGTGTGACCCAGTTCAGTCCCAGTGCCTTTCTCACTCATTGGCCCTAAATTGAACTGAGAACGACATGGCCCACCAAGTCCCACCAGTGCACCACAGAAGTGTCAGAGCCAGGGAGGGAAGAGGTGCGGGATGTCACTGGAGGGGTGGTCCCCTGTATCAAGAAAGAACCTTTTCCCTCTTTGCCTTTTCCTTCTGCAGTTTCTTCTGCTGTTTCTTCAGCTTCTTGAGGGCTTTCTTCTTCTTCTCAATCAGGCGGTCCACATCAATGCCGCTCTGCAAAGCAACGTGGCCCTGTGTCCCCAGCTGCCCCAACACCACCCTGTTGCTGGCAGGCAGGAGACACAGGAAGCATTCTGAGGCTGGTGGCTCTCCTACCTTTTTCTTCAGGGCCTCAGCGTACATCTCCACGTTGGCAAAATAGATGGTGGAGGAAGAGCGGAAGATCTTCACGCCAGGGACCTCCTGTGCCTGGGGGCAGATGGGGAGGGTGCTACCCCAGGGATGGAGCCACCTGTTCCCCTCCCCACTCCCCCAAAATGCCTCCAGCCCTTTTTTCCAGTGAGCCACTACTAGGGGTGCCTTGAACTGTCCCCCTTTGCAGGCAGCTCTCCCCCACCCCTGGTGCTGTTACCATCTTGTATTCCACCACATCCCTGTAGACATCGGTGTCGGAGATGCGCCCCAGGATGGAGTAGTGGGGGCTGCAGGGAGGAGAGCAAGAGGCTGAGGTCACCACAGGCTCCTCCTGCCCTTGGCATGTGGCACCAGCCCCAGCCCCAGCCCCATGGTACTCACAGCTGGCTACGAAAGATGACCGTGAGCAACCCAAATGCCACCGAAGCCGCCAGGCCGATGTCCAAGTTCAGCAGGAGGGTGGCTATGAATGTCACAATCCAGACCAGCTGGAGAGAGGAGACACAGTCAGCTGTAGCACAACCTCTCCAGGTTCCAAACTCTCCTGGCACCCACAAGCCTCAGGGAGGGTGGACGAATCCTCTCCAGGAACAAGAGCACAGCCCCAGGGCTGGCCAGCGCCTTACCAGGTCCACCTGGTTGGACTTCCAGAGAGCGCTGAGGTCACTGAACTGCTTGAACATGCCCTTGAGGTTGACAATGATGATGGCAGCTAAGATGGCCTAGGAGAGAAATTCCTGCAGCTATGAGGAAGCTGAGGGCAAATCTGGGGGTAGCTCTTGGCTGTTCCCCTACCATGTCACCATGCCACGGGACAGGCACAGGTGTGGGATGTGACACTGAGGCTGTGGGACTAGACGTACCTTGGGTAGGTCCCGGAAAAGCTCTCCAATCTTCAGAATGGTCACCAGGATGACCAGGGATGCGATGACACCAGCTACCTGTGCAGGAGAGTGGGAGGCAAGGGGTGAGCCCCCACTGCTCGCTTCCTGCCCCTGGTTCAGCCCCAGAGAGGGAGGCAGCACTGCCCAGACCCACCTGGCTGTTGCCCCCTGTGCTCTCCTGTACCAGGCTCCTCGACATGGAGCAGCTGATGGCAAAACACTGGAAGAAGCCTCCCAGGAAGTTGCAGAGGCCCAGTGCAATCAGCTCCTGCAAGGACAGAGCAGTGGCAGGGGAGCACATGCTTTCATCTGGCTGCAAGGAGGGAAAGATTAGCTTTCACCCAGGGCGGGGGCCCTGTGCCTCAGAGCATCACCTGGTTGCTGTCCACTTTGTAGCCATGTTTCAGGGCAAAGATTTTGCCCAGGGAGATGCAGATGGCATAGCCTACCACAGCAATGGCAAAGGCATTGCCCACTACCTGCCCAAAGTAGCTGATGTTAGGAGCCACAGGTGGCTTCAACCTACATTGAAGAGAGAGATGGGGCTCAAACAGGGGTGCTGTGGGCAGCACAGTGCCCTGGCACAGCCCCTGTCACCGTCAGGCCCTGCTCACCCACTGGGGATGTTGCCCACCACGGAGATGCCAAACTTGTCATTCAGGTTTACCCCATAGGAGATGCCGGTGGAAATGATGATCTGGGGGAGAATGACTGGAGTGAGGCAGGGTCTTCCTGCACAGACACTGTGGTGGATGAAGAGGAGGAGGGCACAACACATGCCCTGGAGCTGCATTTGCCAAGGAACCCCATCCCACCTCTCCCCACCCTGAAGGGGATAGGGATACCCCAGGGATTCCTGGATGCATCCCCACAGGAGGCTGGGGCAGCTCTGGGTACCGTGATAAGCTCGATGGGGATGGGCATGGGCAATTTGGCGGCAAACTTGTGGTTGAACTCTTTCACAATCAAGATGACCACCATGGCAATGATGGCAGTCACCAGGGTGCCCACATTGGTGTCTGGCAGCTTCTTGCAGAGATCGATGACCGTCTAGAGAACACAGGAGGAGGGAATGTGCTCAGGAAAGCAGGTGCCTCCCCAGCAGGTTTTGGAGGCCTCTGTGTGCACCACAGGTGAGCACCAGGGGTCCTTGGGTGCCAGCAAGCCCCTACTCACTGCAAACAGTGAAAGTGGCCCTGAGTGCTCGCCCTGGGAGACTCCAAAAACATTTTTGAGCTGGGAGACGAGGACATGCACAGAGGCAGCAGTAGTGTAGCCACGCACCAGCGGGTCTGAGAGGTAGGTCACCACGAATCCAAACTGCAGGAGGCCCAGGGCCACCTGGAAGAAGAGATCGCAGAAATGACCCACAGGTTACGGTCTCTTGTTCTCTGCTAGACTGGGCTGGGACCACCTTACCTGGAAGATACCCGTCAGGACAGTGATGGTGGCCACCAGCTCCACCCTGGCAGCGTCGCGCAGTTCCTCATTGACCGTTGCATTGCTGCCATTGACCGACTCCAGGAAGTTCTCACTGGGCACCAGGGAGTCCGTCAAGCTCCCGATCATGACAGAGATGACAGCAAAGGGGCCTGAGAACAGGTAGAGTGTGGGCAGGGAGCCCAAGGTGGGCACCAGGACTTCTCTGAGAGGACCTCTTAAGGGGTCAGCTCCTCTCTCCTTAGGCCAGGCTCAAAGCACACACACTCTACTTTGGCTCTGGCTTGGCCAACCCCCTTCTTGGTGGAGCAAAGTAAAGGCAAGAAAGGTTCCCCCAACTGCTGATGTGGTAATGCTGTGCCATGGACATCCTCGCTCCCTCCCCACCATTGCTGTGCAAGCACATGATCCCTCAGCTCACCCACAGAGTTGTGCCTTGACGTTCCAAAGAAGAAGTAGAGGAAGACGGGGTAAAAGGAGGAGTAGAGACCTGTGACTGGCGGCAGCCCAGCCAGCAGCGCATAGGCAAGCCCTAGAAGGTGGAGCAGGGAGAAATGTCACCAATGGCCAACCCCTGGCCACCCCACCCGTGACGAGCCCCTAGCAGTCTAGGCATGACGTCACTCACCCTGGGGCAGGTGCATGATGCCCACACTGAAGCCCGAAACAATGTCCCCCAGGAGCCAGTCCTTGACGGGGTAGCGGGGCAGCCAGCGCAGGACGGGCAGGAAGCGGAACAGCAGGGACTTGGCAGCAGAGCCCGAGCATCTGGTGCGGAGGGAGCAGGAGGTGAAGTTGAGCACACGTGCAGGGGGCTTGGGGACATCAGTGAGGGTGGATGAGGCCTCATGGGAAGCAATGGGATCTGTGGGACCATCAGCTCCATCCACTGGAGCCTGGTGTCCCTCCAGGCAGGAGGACAGAGTGGGGACATGGGTATCTGGGCATAGGGAAATGAACCCCCAGGTCTGCAGCTCCCTGTGGTGGTGGGGCTGGGGTGCAGAATGCCTGGCAAAGTCCAGGCACATCCCACTGGCCACATGGTCTTACCTGGTCTTGCGGAGACAGCCACGCAGAGAGGGCTTGGTGGGAGGTTTCCTCTGTGCCACCTCCTCCAGTTCAGCCTCACTCAGCACCTCACGGGGCGCTCGGTGGCTCAGGGCCATCTCTGCTGCCATGCCCACCTGGCTCTCCAGAATGCCAGTCCACTACAAGGACACAAGGGACAGCTCAGCCACATTCCCACGGCCAGGGGTAGCCAGCATCCCACCCACCCTGAAGCCCCTCCTCCAGCTCCACTTGCCCACAGAACCATTCCATCCTGGCCAGGTGGGCAGGAATGGCCCTGAGGATAGGCATGAGCCGAGTTTTGGGAGTCCTGAAGCAGCAGCACTGGCTCAAAATGGAGAGCAGTAGGCAGTCAGCAGGTGGCAGGGAAGGAACTGAGGCTTTGGCAATCAGTGCTGCCCACTCCTGCCCGACAGCAGCCCCATCCACCCCAGTGGAACGCAAAGGTGGGGTCTGTCAGCAGAGCTGCCTCGGGGGGTCTCCCTCTCCACCTGCCCACGCAGGACCCACCTTGGTGCCAACCACCTTCCCCTCCGTGTACTGCAGCAAGGCAGGGCAGCGGGCCAGCACAGCTGCTGAGCAGAGCCCCATCCATCCCACAGCCCCATCTGCAGACTTTGTCCCTTTACACATGAGGGAAGCAGGAATGTGAAACCCCGGCAAAAGTCACGGCTCACCATCCCTCCAAGAGTGCCCTCCCCTGACCCCTGCAGTGCAGAGGGGGATGAGCCTGTGAGCAGAGGAGCTGGGCTGGGTGGAGGTCTCACCCTTCACAGGGCTGGGATGGTGGGTCTGAGGGATCCCTGTACAAATCTACAGCTTGTCCTTGCTCAGGGCTCACTCTGAGAGCTGCACCATCATGCTGGGCCCACCCAGCTGGTGGTCTGCTCAGTTTTAAGGTGCTCATCCACTTGCAGCTGGGCCCACAATCTCCTCCCTGAGTGCCTGGGGCTGTGCCAGCCTGAGTCTCTGTGTTACCCCCAGCCCTCCTACCTGCTGTGCTCAAATTGATCAGGAGCCACTGGTCAGGTGCATGCTCTGCTTCCTCCTTTTTATTAAAACCAGCCAGTGATCTTTGTGACACTGTTCCCTGCCTCCTGCCCTGCCGAGAAGCCGCTTCCCAGCCCCATGGATGCACAGCACCCACCATGCTCCCCTTGGTGCCCTGGTGTGCTGGGTTCCCCAGCTGTGGCAGACCCAGCACTGTCACCATGGTGCCCAGAGCCATCCCATTCTGGGGACTGTCTACTACAGCGTCAGCTCCTGGTCCCCAGCTGTATCCAGGATGCTGCCATGCCTGACCACCCATGTCACGTGCAAGGCAGGGGGCTTCTTGCCACTGGGCACAACCTGGTGCCAACCTCCTGCCGAGAGCTGCGTCCCCAGGGCACTGCTGTGCTCCCACGGCTCCCAGGGATGCCCACTCCCCAGCCCATGTCCTGGAGCAGGAGTTGTGACCAGGACAAGAAGGGTTGCCCACAGGCTCTGGTCACGGTATCCAGGCTATTTTCCCCAGGCCCCTCTTACCTGCTGCAGACAGGTGCGCTATGCTCTGTGGACTACCCTGGTCTCACACAATTTGCACAGACCCAGCTGTTATCTTGTTCCAAAGGTTCCCCATGGGCGCTACAGATCCACTGAACCCATCACACCTCCCTAGGCTTTATCACAACCTAGAAATAGTTGTAGGAAATTTCTGAGTCACATTTGATCCAGGCCCATGGGGACACGGCAGCGGCAATCGAGGCTCAAATTTCTGACCGGTAGCAAGGTGTAGTGCAAAGGCAGTGGGCAGGGCCAGGCATTAGAGAATCCTGGGTCCCCTGGATGGTGGGATGGGGCTGAGAAGCAGCAGGAGGGTGACAGCCAGGAGGGGTGACCACAATCTCTGGAGCTGGAGCAACTTGTGTCCATCCATGGTGCCTTGTGGGGGCAACCTGTGGGCACCTTGGCTCTCTCTGTGGTGAGCACAATCCAGGTTCCACAGCTTTCAGTGAGGCTGAGCCTCTTCCCTCAACCCATCCCTGGCCCTGTCTGTCCACCCTCATGCCCATCAGTTGTCAGGTAAAGGCATGTGCAACACAGGCACCCACGTGTGGCTGCTGCCTCATTTATCCACTCGCCATCATTTATTCACCCCCCCAGCATGGAATGAGAGGCCATCACAGGGCTCCTTCTTGGAAGCAAATAGCACCCCATGTCATTTATTGCAATGTCATTTATTGCCTCTTTATCACTGCTCCTTGTCCCCGCTGTGCCACTCCTTCCCAGCCTCCAGCCCCCTCGACAGCTCTCTCTGGCCCTTATCCCCCAGCCAGCCTCTGGAAGGGCTGCAGGACAGGACCACAGCTCCTGGCACTGCCAGCATGACTCCTGAGGCTGCCCTGAACTCAGCCCCCAGCAGCTCAGGTGACAGAGCCTGTAAGGGACAGAGGGAGGACAATTGATGGTGACACTTGCTCAGGGCGCTGCGGATCAATGCTGCCCTTTGCTCACCTGCTATCTCCTCTTCAACAAGAGGGGCGGGATGGAGAGCACCAGGATCATGCTCAGCCTCCCCTCCCCACACTTCCTTCTTGCTGGCAGCCAGCTTGACCCTGCTGAGGTCATGCACCTTTGGAAAATGGATCTTCTTCCCTTAGCCTAGGTCAGCCTGGGGATGCTGGCAGCTGCCAGGCACGAGCCCCACAGCTCACCATAGCCACTGTGGCACTGCAGCTCTGCCAGCCCGGCCTGGAGCCACTGTACACCACAGTCAATCCCATCTCTTGGTGAACCAGCCTGGGCACAGCCCAGTTCAACCACCTCACCTGAAGCCCCATCCCCTGGTCACCTTGCCTCAGGCCACAGCGACTCCCAGGCAGCCTAGGAACTGGCTGTGGGCTCCTGCCCAACATCACCTTGAGCCCAGGTGCTACACCCATAGCCCCAGCCATGAATCCCCACCAGAGGGAGAGACAGCACAGAGGCCAGCACCATTTTATAGACTTTTATTTCCAAATCTGGCGCTTCCATCATACACTTTTACACAGCCAAAAGGGGGGTGTGGGCATCTCCCCGCTCCCTGCCAACAGTCAGGAGACAGAGAGAGGAAAAAAAACCCCTGACCAAATCCCCCAAATGAAAAAATCCAAACTCAAGGAGGATGCTCCCCAGAGCCCAGGTCACAGCACTACAATCAGAGACCAGGCTGCAGATTGGTCTGCAAGAAGCAGATTTCTGCTTCTTGACTGGCCCAGCTCCACAGGGATGGCCACCAGCTCTGCATGGATGGCCACCATCTCTGCTGCTCTCTTTTTGGCACTTGACACTTGCTCTCCATTTGGCAGCAGCATAAAGAGCCCCGTGCCCAACTTGGCAGAAACATGGGCCCTACAGTGCAGCAGGGACAGGATCCCAGGACTCTGGTGCTGGCACTGCACAGCCGGAGAGAAACTTGTAAACGAGCTTGTTTCCAAAGGCAAAGATGGGCAGCATGGAGGTGCCTGGCTGTTCCCAGCATGTGGGGCCAACAGGCTTTCCCTCTGCACACTGGTCCCAAATGGCATGTAAACATGTCAGCAGGCCTTTCTCTCCTCATCCCTGGGAAAAGGATGACAGTGAGCCTGCCTCATCAGGGCTGTGCTGGGGACCCATGGCACCCCCAGTCACCAGCCCTTCTGTTCCCTCCATACTCTCCCCATTGACTTGGGAGGCAACCAAGAGGCCTTGGCCTCCCTAGAGGCATGAGGACGGCAGCACGAGTCCTCTCCTGTAAACATGTCAGGCTGGGCTACAGTGAGATGCCACGGCAGTGTGGTAGTAAGGCAGTAAAGAGCACATGGTCACACAGCCCTGAGAGCACCTTGGGGGTGAAAGGGAACATGCTGGCCCCGTTGAGCTGAATGCCCTGGCTGAGGTAGGCACTGAGGAGTGCCATCTCACAGCACAGCCAGGGGTCAGGCCCCAGGCTGAGCAGAGGCACCATCTGGGTAGCCTGAATTTCCAGAGAGGGTGAAGTGTTGTTTATCTCCATCTCCCAAAATTCAGGCCACTCTGAGCTGGGGTCCTCTGCTACTCTGGGGAGAGCAGGTGTACACAGAGCCCCCAGGGAACCAGCTAGATACAACTTTTGTGGGCAATGCTGGACCCTAACACTGGAGCCACATCATGCTCCCGTGGATGTTAGTCCTCTGCAGAGTGAGGACTGACTCTGGGAAAAGCCAAGCCTGCTGCTAAGCGGGGCAAGGGTCATCCAGCTCCTTTACCAGACCCACAAACTGACAGAACTTTGCTCTGTAACATGCAGGTTAAAGAGCACAACAGCCAGTGGGTAAAAACACCGTGCTCACTTGCTGAGCCAAGGAAACCAGCACTGACGAGAGTGGGACCATCCTGGTACAGGACAGGAGTGCACAGCAGAGCTTTTTCCTTCCCACCAGGTTCCTGGTGCTGAATTTGCTGCCCCATTCACCTGTGCTCTTGCTGGCACACAGCCCCAGCTCACACAGGGGCAGCCCCACGGGGTGGTCCCACAGCAGGGCAGGGGGAGGCCTGGCTGCAGGGGGCTGAGGGACACCAGGCAGGAAGAGACATTTGGAGCTGCCCAGTGGGAGGGTGGGGGGCAACAGGGCCAGCTGCCCTGCAGGGGGGATGGGACAAAGCAGTGCCAGCAAAGCCTTAAGGACTGCCTGGCACTGTTTCTCCAGTCCACTGGGATTGTGGTTCTAGTAGCCCCAGGGAAATTGGAAAGGGGCTGTTGGTGAAACAAATGCTCCAGGTCCTGGGAACAGACCATCCGTAAAAATAACCATAGAAATTTCTCTTATCTCTGATTACAAAGATACAAAAGGATAGAAAACCCTCCCTGCCCCCATATCCTAGGCTCCATCTCTGTCCCCCTACCACTGCCCACCCTTCACACACACACAGGCACACCCCACACACAAACAGCTCGCAGAGAAAGAGCTTGGCCCCAGGGAGTCGGAGACGCCACCCTCGCCCAGTACTACCTGTCACCAGGCAAGTGACGGAGAGCATGGTGGCACCTGAGAGCCTGGAGGCTCCTGGCAGTGGGTGGTGTGGGCTGCTGGCCCCCAAGCCCGCAGGGCAGGGGAAAGCAGGGTTAGTTTTGGGCCTCTGACAAGCATCAGTTCTGGCCCCTGCTCCATGGATACCAAACCTCAGCTGGCAGTGCCTGGCGAAGGGCCCTGCTTCTTCCGTCTCTCTTGTGATCCATTTCGGCCCCTCAGGAATGGCCATCGTTTCTCATTATTCTTCTCAGAGGAAAGAAAAACAGTGTTAAGCCATGGCATCTCTCCTGGGCTCCAACAGCCTCTCCCTATGCCAGATGGGGACAGGGCAGAAAACCTCTCCTGTGTCAGGGCAGGAACAACTGTCTCTGAGTCCCTGAGATTAGGGAAGAGGGAAGGAGGGATGGGGTGGGGTGGAGTGGGAGCAGTACCAGCAGGGAGCAGAGCTAGAGGGGAAAAGTGACATACTGGAACAGGATGCCTGGGGAGAAATGTGGCTGGGGAAGGCAGGGCTTCCCTAGGACTTGGGCTCCCTCCTCTCCAGCCAGCCTGGCCCTTGCATACATTCATTGGGACTTAGAGCCAGCACTGACCAAGGGATCAGCCAGGAGGCCAGCCCAGCTGCACAGAGCATCTTCCCTGAGTACCCACAGGCCACAAGCAAAGGCCATCATCTCTTGGGCAGAAAGGACAGACTCACATGCACAGAGGCTTCTGCTTGTGCTGCACTACAAGCATCTGGAGCTGTCACACCGGAGGCCTCTCACTGCCTCTCACTATTCAGGACCAGGAGACACCTGGTCACTGCCACTCACCCAGGGAGCTCACCCTTACACAGCCCTCTCCTTCCAAACTAAACACCTTTGGGAAGAAGCCAGGCAGGTGGACAATGCACAAGATCAGCTGAACAAGACCTGGCTGAGGAAGGAAGGAAACCACTTACTCTGAGTCTGGTGACAGCTCTGAAATGCTGTGGGAGGTTGCAGAGTGAGGTGTTGAGGGACACACTGCAGAGGGCGTTGAGGTCTGCATGGCAGAGGGGGTGGCAGTGGTCTGGGGGCCTGAAGGTGTGCTGGAAGATGGCACCGAGGACAGCATGGAGGAGTTAAAAGAAGCAAGGATGGAAGAAAGGATATCTAACTGTTCAGTGGAAGGATGTCGGCTGGGAATGGCCTCCAGGTTCTCCCTAGAATGCTGTCTCCTTGACAGTGGTTCTAGGCTTTCCCTGGACAGCTGCCTCCGAGAGAGACTGCCCAGGTTGTCCTGCGAGGGCTGCCTGCTAGGCACTGTGTCCAGAGGCTCTCTGGAATTAGATCTTCTGGACAAAAAGTCCAGCTGCTCCCTTGAGGCTTGTCTAGCTGATGCTAGCAGATCCCTTGAAGGCTGTTTTCTAGAAAGTAAATCCAATTGCTCTCGAGAAGTATCCCGACTTGGCAACATGTCTATTCGGTCTCTGGACACTTGCCTACTTGGCAATGTGTTTAGCCACTCTCTAGAGACTTCTCTTACTGGTCCACAGTCTAGCTGCTCTCTTGACCCAAATCTGCAAGGTAAAGTGTCCAGGCAGTCTCTGGAGCCCTGCCTCCGGGGCAGTGTGTTCCCATGATCTCTCTGACTGGGCCTAGCAGCGAGTAGATCCAAGTTTTCCCTAGATGCATGTCTGCTTGGGAAACTTTCCAGGTGTTCAGTAGACCCATGCCTGCTGGGGATAGTGTCCAGCTCCTCTCTGGACCCATGCCGACTGGGCACAGCTTCCAAGCACTCTCCTGAGTTGTGCCTGCTCAGCTGCTCCCGGGACATCTGCCTCCTCATCAGCATGTCAAGCTGCTCCCGGGACGAGTACCGGCTGGCTGGCTGCGACAGACTGCCAGCCCCAGAGTAGATCCTGCCATAGGAGGCAGCGGGGACAGCCCTGTGACCCAGTGTGGATGTCTTGTACCACGTCAGCTCGTTGGTCATCCTGCCAACAGATGGCAAGCCCTGGAGAGTTGGAGGGTACTGGAGGCGGTTCTTCAAAATCCCTGCATCGGACAGAAAGAGAAGTCAAATATTTGCACAATAGCAAGAAGAGCAGGAAAAGCAGGGAGATACCTCCCCAAGGGCATGGCCACACAGATCTGATGCTGAGCTTTCAGTGTCACGTCAACCTGAGCCAGGCAAGGCCACCCCTGCCCGCTTGTTCTAGATTGTTACCTTTTCTCTGCCGTTGGGTCTGGGTGAGGGAGTTCTCATCCCCACTGGTCAAAGCCAGGTCTGGCTGATTATTGTTGGCAGCATCCTTATTGACGTCAAATCCCAGCTTCCGCTCGGAGCCCCACTTCTGCAGGGAGCAGGGGTGAACCTCACACTCGCCCAGAGCTGGCCAGTATGACATGAGGTCATTGCCATCCACATCTGATGAAGTACACAGCAAACCAGGCCCCAGAGAAGAGGGAGAGAATATTTCCATGAGCAGCAATTGAGCCATCACAAGACATGCATGGCCTAACCCCCAGGGAGCTGAGCTCGTTCTTTTCCCTGCCAGAGCCCCGGGACTTGCCTTTGGGAGTGGTGTTGGCAGGGTTGGTGAGGAGGCGCTCGCTGTGCGCCGCCCGCTTGAGCTGGCGCTGGAAGCGGCCCCGCAGGCGCACGTTCTCCTCGCTCTCCGAGGACGGGATGGAGAGGCTGCGCTCCTCATCCAGAGACAGGTCACTGTCTGAGTCCGAGTCCTGGTCTGCAGGAACATGGTGTGTTGAGGAGACATGTGGAATGAAGGTGGGAGAGGTTCCTGCTGACAGCACCAGAAGGCAGAACCAACCCAGGCTGACCACGCCCGTGAGAGTGCCTTACCCTTTGCTGCCCTCCCTCAGCAGCAGCCTGTGCCAGCTCCCTTGGCCCTATCACCAGGTACCTGTGAGAGGAGCCCAGCTCCATCTCATTGCACCTTCCTGTAAGAGGGCTGCAAGTCGCACTACAATCCCCTCTGCCTTCTCTTCCAGGCTGAATAAACCCACATCCCTTAGCCTTTGCTTGCCTGTCCCACACCCCAGCCCCAGCTGGTCTAGCTCCAGTGAGTTGAATGTCTGTGCTCTACTGGAGAGCCCAGTGTCCCCAGAGATCCCACAACAGCCCATGTCCCTTCTGTTGCTTCCCCCATTTCTACCCCCTTAGGGACTGGTTATGCCCTTTGCCATCTGTCCAGGAGGAGGCTGTGATAAATGACACAGTGGCTGCCTCCGCCTCCCATCTACTGTGTGTTTGGAAGTTGCAGCTGAACATGGGGTGCGACATGTAACCACACAGCCAGGGCCTGCACCAGGAAGAACTTTCCAAACCCAGGAACAGGGCTGAGCCTTACCTCCCCCAGCATCACGGTGGAACATTGCCATGTCGATGTCCGTGGGGCCGGCGTGAGCCAACAGGCTGTGATCCAGGGCCGAGCCCTGACGTGCTGCCACATTGTCTCTGAAAGAGAAGAGGCTCAAACTGTCACAGTGGCAGGAGCCTCTGCTCTGCCCAGGCAGTGCTGGCCCCCAGCAGCCTGTCTGCTCCCTACCTGAGGTAGGCTCTCTGGCTGGAGTGGGTGCGGGCAGAGCGCACGCTGCTCACCGAGGACACTGTGGAGGCGCCCAGGGTGATGCGGATGAGCCCACTCTCCTCAAACAGTGCTGTGTTGTTGTAGGCGTTGGGGCCCTGGGGAGGAGAGAGAGGGCATGTGCCCTGTAAGGAGTTGCCATGGCAGCCCAGGGAAAGTGGGGATATCCCTGTCAGCTCCTGTCTCAGACATGCAGGCCGAGCCCAGCACCCTGGGCTGCTCTGCTCTTGCCCACCTGTGTGCTCCTCGTGGCCTCCTCGCTCTGCCCCTTCTTGCTGAGGCAGGCCAGCTGCCATGCCTCCCGCACCTCCTCATTCAGTACACAGAACAGGACCAGCACTGCCAGGCCCTGTGGGGAGAGATGCCTTGAGAGGCTGCCCTTCACTGCCAGCTGACCTGCTTGCCCACAGTGCCAGCAGTGGGAGAGTCCTGGCTCCTCCAGAGTCCAGTGTGGCCACTGGACTAGGATGCACCCAAAACTCCCAAATACCAATGAGAGCTAACACCCATAGTGGCCATGGATGAGGGAGGAATGGGTGGGGTGTCCACCTGTCTGGCAGCGGCCAAGGAGCAAATGGCAGCGTCCCCTGCAGCAACATCATCCCCAGTGGTGGGAGAAGGTTAGCAGGGTGCTGCCATGGATCATATTTTGGGTGTCCAACACCTCCGCACATTCTCTTACTCTGCCCTCTCGGGACATGGAGGCGTTTTCCCTCCAGATGCACTTGCTATTCCTTGGATGTTACCTCTGAACCAAATGCCTTGCAGCCACCTCCTGCTCCATGTGACTGCTCACTACAGACACAGCAGCAGGGAGTGGCAGGAGTCACTCAATGCCACAAAGGTGACAGCAGAAGGGACGAGGAGCTCAGCGAGATGTTGGGAGCTCAACACAGGGCACCCACTCTCCACAGATGGCTGTGGGGACCACAGGGATGCTCTCCTGGGCTGACCCGTGCCCTCCCCAGCAGAGGCCAGGCAGTTACCTGGAGGCTGCAGAGGACAGTGTAGAAGTAGTGGAAAGCCAGGACACTGTTGTTGACAGCCAAGAGGCCAAAGAGCCAGGTAGTGCTAATAACTAGAAGCAGAACAAAGGAGCTCCGTAACGTCATGCTGGAGAGAGACAGACAGACAGGGACATAGACACACACCAGAGGTTAGTGTGTACTGTTAATCTACAGCCCAGTGCTCACACAGATCCAGAGGGGAAAGCTCCTGCAGAGACCTCCCTGCTGTGCCCAGCACTGCAGGCACATCCCTGCACAGTGGCCCAGTGCCCCCTGACTCCCAGGCCTTCCCTGCTGGATCACACATGGCAAACACAGGGGCCAAAATGACACAGGTCATTTTGAGCCACAGAGAGCTCAGCCATGCTCCAGGGCTGGCTCAAAAGGGAGTGGGGAAAGGTCTCAGGAGCATGTAGGAGAGGAAGAAACAGGTGTTCATAGCTGACAAGGGCTGAGTGCTGAACCCAAGCAGACACAAGAGGTGGCTGTGAGGGCAGGTGGTGAAAGGGGACCAATTGGGAGCTTGGTGTGGAGATGGGGATGTAGGAACTAGAAAGGATAAAGTTTAGGAAGGGTTAATGCGGCTGGCAGGTGTGGGAAAGAAGAGTGGCTGCAAGGCTGACACTGATGCACAGAAGGGCACTCTGGATGGTAGAAGGAGGAGGATGGTCTCTGAAAATGCTAAAAAACCACTAGCTGCCAGAGCTCTGCTGAGAGTTTGGCCACCAATACTCACAGAACCGATTTCTTCTTGGTCTCCTTTTGGCCTGGGGAGCAGGACATCTTGGCCACAAGCAAGAACATGACCCCATTCATCTGAAAGTGTTGGCACTAATTAGAAGCTGTACCAAGGCCTGGCTCTGACCTGACCTGCCCAGTGCAGGCTCCAGGTTCACCAGGCCCTGCAAACATCCCCTCCTTTCCCCTTCATGCCCAAGCTGTGGCCTCCCCTAGGTTTGGCTAGAGTGAGGAGGGACAAAAAGAGGGCCTCTAACTGAGGGAGAGGGACACAGAGAATGGGACAGGCAGTGGGCAGCCAAGGAGGGGTGAGTGCCCATGGTGCAGAAAAGGGAGGCAGGAGAGGGTTGTGGGTGAAACAGGACAGGGTTTTACCACAATGACGACAGTAATGGGGCCTGCAAAGCTCCAGACCAGCTTATCATGAATGGAAATCCAGCAGAAGTCGGGGTTCCCGTAGCCCTCAGGGTCCAGGCCAACGGCCAGCCCTGCAGGAGGAAGGGAGAGGTCAGGTCCAGACCCAGCAGCCTTGGACTTGCCCAAACCATGTCAATCCCGTGCCAGCACTGTCAGCAGTGAAGGGGCTTTCTCCTTGCTCCTTGCCCTATGCATAGGCTTCCCCACCACAGGGGGAAGGAGTCAGGACTGTGAGACTCAGCAACAGGGACTTTGTTTCCTTTTCCTCACGTGTCCCTGACACAGCCCTGTCCAGGAGGCATTCACTGCCAGCAACAGATCACCCAAGTATGCAGGCTTGGGAAACCAAGAGACTTTAACTAGAAGACTTAAGGAGATGTGCTGCGAAATTGCTTCTCCTTTGGAGGCAAGATGATACATGGTCCCTGAGCAGCACAGCACTGCTTGCTGCCAGCACTGCTGACCATGGCAAGCCCACCCTCAGCTCCCCTCACTAAATGAGCTGGGCAACACCAGGGGGTCAGGAGACTGCTGAGAAGCAGCACGGCTGTTTTGGGCATGGCTGTAGCACAAGCAGCTCCTACCAGTGATGATGGCAGGCACTCCCCAGCCGATGGCGTAGTAGAAGCGCATGGCCCCGAAGTTGACGTTGCGGGCTTCGGTCTGCATGCGGTAGATGTGGAGGCCCTGGACGAAGAGCCAGGCGAAGGTGGAGAGGAAGAAGCAGTGGAGGAGGATGGCAATCACAGTGCAGAGAAACTGGGGAGACAAAAGTGACTTAGAGATGGTCCCACTGTGCCAACGCTAATGGCATCATCCACACCTCACCCTCACCCCCGTGGGTGAGCTTGCTCAAGCCCACAGACCTGGTTCTCGGTGCGGTTGATACCCAGGAGAAAGAGCAGCTCAGAGAAGAAGAGGGTGACTGATATGTTGGAGTGGATGCCACGTGTGTTGGACTTGAGGCCTTTGAGGCAGGTCAGAAAGGAGAAGGTCAGCAGCAGAGACACCAAGGAGAGAGACACCAAGGAATAGGTGACAATTGCCAATGTCTCCAGATCACCTTCCAGTTGCTGCAGCAGCAGAGAACCAAAGGCAAAGCATTGTTAGGGGCAAACAAAGGAAGCTTGCAGAACTCTCAAATGGTATTTGTGTCCCACAAGGAATTTTTTGCCCATGCCTAGGACATTTTCTGCCTGTGCTGGGACCCAGCTGCTAACAGTCCCCACCATCACCCACAGCCCCACAGGCTGAGGTTACCTCTCGGTGTGAGCTGTCCATCAAAACCCCAAAGGTGCCAAACTGGGAGCACTGGCAGTGGACATGGGTGGTGTTTCGGTACACGAGCTCGCAGTCCCTGGCTGTCCAGAAGCCAGAGGGGTTGGTCCTGCAGCCACCAAAAAGCAGAGTGCACTTAGGAGAGAAGACACACAAATGCGTGTGGGGGCAGGAACCCAGAGAAGAGGGGTGACCGACAAGGCTCTTCAGCCAGCAGATACAACTGCACTCCTAAAGTGGAAATACTGGCTCCAGCCAGAGTGTGGATCTGGCACTGAGGGAAAGGGGTTAGTGGTGGACTTGGCAGTGCTGGGTTAATGGTTGGACTCAATTATCTTAAAAGTCTTTTCCAAACTAAATGATTTTATGACCCTGCTGTGCTCTCCCAAAAGAAACAAATTCCATGGGAGAGGGCAGAAACCCCCACATCCCAGTGCTGCTTAGGGAAACTTGGGGAACAAGGAGGTGTGTGGGGAAAGCAGTTCAAAGAGAGTGGCCCAGTCATGCTCAACTCACGGGCTGGAGTGGTTCCACTGGACACAGAGAGGTTTGCTCCTGTTGGCTG
Organism: Dicaeum eximium; assembly: GCA_013396995.1. Taxonomy (NCBI): domain Eukaryota; kingdom Metazoa; phylum Chordata; class Aves; order Passeriformes; family Dicaeidae; genus Dicaeum; species Dicaeum eximium. Next base: position 21,799 of record VWZP01002283.1, on the reverse strand, counting down.
TCTCCAGCAGGTAAAATTCCAGCACAAGAGGGGCATCCAGAGGTCCTTGCAGGAAGGTGTGATTGCTGAACACAGACACACTCACAATGGGGGAGTTCATCACAGGATTCTTGGGGAGCCTGCAAGGAGCAACAGAGCTCTACCATCACTATCACTGTGTGTGGCAGCTGCAGACCCCCAGAGGCTTCTCAGGTGTCCTGCTCTGACATCTCAGAAGGAAGAGCTCTGCTCAGTCTACAACATGGGGCTGGGAAACGTGGCACAGAGCAGCACCAAGGCTGGGAATCAAACCCTCAGCATTGCAGACAGACTTGGCAACTGCCAGAGGGAACAGAGCAGAGTCCAGCCAGTCCCTCTCCAGGGGTGCCTGTGGGGCAAAGGGGAGGAGCACGTACCTGACGCTGCGGCGATCCACGTGGTAGCGTGCAGGCAGCAGCCCCCCGAGGGTGCGGTACATGATGAGGATGACCACAGTGAGAGTGGGCTCGGGCTCTGGCAGTGCCTGCCTCGGGGAGGAGTTCTCCACAGTGTAGTTCCCTTCATCCCCAGCCAGCGTGGGCACTGCTGTGGGGACAGCTGGGGCACACAGGGGGGTGGTGAGAACACACACACCCAAAAACACACACACATGCCAATGCGTGCTGCTCTGAAGACAATTTGCAAGGCCATCAGGAACCTTTGGGATGTGGTGAAGTGTAAAGCTCAGGCTCTCAGGGTTGGCTCTTGGACCTCTGACAGAGCCATGTCTCAGTAGGGTATATGCAAACCAAATGGCTTTTAAAGGTTCATTCCAACCCAAACCATTTTATGATCCTACATATTTCCTGCCAGCTGTACCCGCCCACGTTGTTTCTTGAGTGCTGCTGACGTGCTCACCTTCGGCTTTCGGAGGGCTCAGCACCGACAGCGGCAGCACAACGTGGGTGTGGGGGTCCCAGGCGGGCTGGCCCCGGAAGAGGCTGCTGTGGTAGCGAGGGTAGCGCCGGCGGATGTGTGAGTGGTTCTCCATGCGATCGATGCTCAGCACTGTGCAGGAGCAAGGCAGTGAAAGTCAGCTCCAGGATGGAGAGCAACTGTGCTCCAGAGCACCCCAGGATTCAAGTCCCTGCCACAAGCCGAGCTGGGACTATGACCTCTATTTGGGCATGACACAAAATCTCAGTACCCACAGTGTTCTTTCTCAGCCCAGATCCTTGCTCTGCCATAGGACAGACTACTCCTGCCACCAAAGCCAGCTGCTTTTCACTAGAGACTGGAAAGTAACTGGGAGCAGGCAGCACACTCCTGGCTCTGCTAGCTCTTGGAGGTCAGCTAGTCCAGGCAGGGGTGGGACCAGGACATCTCCCACAAATGCCTCCCCATGTTTGAGAGACCCATCAAGGACATTACCAGCACACTCCCTGTATGCTGTGCTGTGTTCTCCCTGTCATCAGTGAGATGAGAAGGAACAGGGTGTGATGGAGGAGCGTCTCTGCACCACCCCTGCCAGCTCCTACTCACTGATGTTGGGGGTGATGACACCGACGGGGTTGAGGTAGGTGAGTTTCATGTTGCTGGCCAGTGTGCCCGAGTAGTCCCGCAGCTGCTCCATGAGGCTGGCACTGCCGTGCTCCCCATGTGGCAGCATGGCCCAGTGCTCCCGGTTCTCAGGTGCCAGCACAGAGCTGCCTGCACGCAGCAGGTTCTGAATGGGAGAGATGTGAGGACAGAGGGTGAGCATGGCCTTTGGGCCTCTCCTGACCACCCCCAGACCGCAGCACTGTGCTCTCTGCACAAGAGCTCTGGGAAGAGAAATACTTTCTACTAGGAGGAGCCCCCACCCTCCATTCTCATCAACCTGTGCCCTACAGAGACATCTTTCCTGCACCCTTGCCATGAGGGACCTGCCAGCAGCAGTAAGACCTCCCTTTGCCTTCCCAGGCTGAGCAAACCCGGTTCTCTGCCTCTCCTCAACCACTCAGCTCCAGCCCTGACCATGCAGGTCTTGCTTCCCACACAGCTGGTGTGGACGGAGGAGCCCAGTGCTCCTGACAGGGTGCCACCACATCCTCAATCCCCTCAGAAACACAGGTGGCTGCTAAGTGAATCAGCAACAGAAGCCCCTCTGATGTGGGGGAAGGCCTCACCTCATTGAAGTGGGCGTCCTGCGTAGCTGTCAGGCCAAAGCCGCGCTGCTGGCTCTCGAAGGCCATGAGGCGGGACAGCAGGCGGAAAGCGATGTGCACGTCGTTGCCAAAGTACTGGTCCATGTGGTCTGTCACAGCCCGGAGCCGGTGGGCCAGCTTCTTGGCTTCGATTGTGTTGAGCTCAGTCTTGTTCCTCTCCAAGCCCTCTAGCTGTCAGTGGGGAGAAAAGAGAGGGTTAAACGATTCAGTAGGCTCCTTACCAGGAAACTGGGATGGTGGAAAACAGAAACTAGGCCCTGCTGGAGACAGAGATTATTTCTGAAGCCACGGCAGAAGCCACGGACACCCACAGTGGTGGTCACTAGAACAGGGAGAACACCTGGCAGAAAAGCAGCCTCCAGCAACACACCAGGGCCTGCACTGGCCTGGCTAACCCAGTCCCATACACAACAGAGGCCAAGGAGATGAAAGAACAGGGCAAGGCCCTGGCAATACTTCCCTGGAAACTCTCCTGGCTTCAGTTTCAATTCAGCCTGGATGACATGCAAGTGTTGAATACATTTGCCTGGATATTTCAAAGGGATTTGTTCCTGACAAAATCAGGGGGCTACAGAAGTCTCATGAAGCAGACATCCCACCAGCTTCAAAACACTCAGCCCTGCTCAGGGTTATTTATTTTCCCCTCAAATACTCTGGCAGGGCACAAGTAATTTCTGAGGTGGACACATTAAATGAAGCCTTATGAACTTAAGCTCAGACCACTGCTCCCACAGAAGGGATTTGGAGGAAGGAGGTGAGAAGAGAAAGACACTGAGTACTGTGGTAAGGCCCTCTCATACCCCAGGCACCCCTGGAGAGCTGAGTGCTTTGAATTCTGGCTGTGAGCCCTTGTTCAGAGGGCTCCTGCTCTGTCAGGGCTGCAGAGCTGAGAGGATTACCAGCACGGACAGCTCCTTGAAGGCAGGTGAAGTGCAGTTGAAGAGATCTGGCTCCAGCCAGCCCTTCTCTTCATCACAGTGTCTGATGGCTGCACCTAAAACAAGGAGGAAGGGCTTGTTGGAAATTCAGCACAGGAGACATGACTGCCCTGCTGCATCCTCCCAGCAGGGATCCTCTGCACCAGCTAATCCCAAAGAGTGGCACTGACAAGTGATGGGGAGGGCCTGCAATCCCAGGGACATCATCCTGCTTTGCACCAGTGCAACCCATTTTACTCCTGGTTTGTAACACCTCAGCAAGTTGCTGCCATCCCCTCCCTCCAGGAGCTGCGTGCTTTGGGGCTGCATCACGCCAGGTGCCATCACACAGGATTGCAAAAAGGACTGACCTGGCAGGACCCAGGCTAGAAAAGCCCAAGGGGACATGACTGTGTCCTTAGGCACATGTGACCCCAAGTTATGGAAGCCCAAGCTGACAGCCTGCAATGCCTGCTGAGGTTCTGCTCTCTACACGGGGCAAAGCCACCCAGGAGCACAACAGCCCTGCTGCTGGGCTGGAAAATCAGTCCCTGAGATGAGCCCCTTCAGTCAAGGGGGATAGAGGAGTGGGATGGTGGACCCCAGTGTGGAGGATCCAGCAGGGTGGGTATCCAGCACCAGCTCCCAGTCCCTGGTTGGAGCCCAAGCACTTGTGTACAGCAAGGGAGTTTCCAAAACTGAATGGGATGAGATGTTAGCCACCACCAAAAATGCTGCTAAAGCCAACAGGGGGAAAAGTGCTCTCAGCTGGGTGTGTCACCACAAACACTTTGAGCAAGAGGAACCAGGCAACCCCAGTGTAGCCAGCAGGACTGTGAAGCAGGTCCTCCTGGGGACAGCACCAGGGCACTGGAGGCCACCTGGGTGCCCATGGCCGGGAGAGGGTAGCAAGAGAGGGCAGGGAGAGAAGCTTAGAGCAGACTCCAGTTGCTGCTCAGAAAAGCCCCAGGGACAAGCGCACCCCCTTCCACCACCTCCAGCTCCTAGCAGTCCTCCCAGCCACCCTTCTCCCAGCTGCAGAAGCACAAGGGCCATTGCAGCAGGGAGCAGGAAGAACAAGAAGTCTCCATACTGATGGCATTCCCACTGCACAGAACAGAGATTGACTCAGATGCAGATCTAAGCAGAATCTGATCCCCAGGTCCCTGTGCCTTCCCCTGCCAGCCAGGCAGAAGGAACAGGACTTTGTGGTGTGCTTGCCCATCAGTTCCTGCTCCCATTCTACCACTCTCCACTCAAGCAGTTTCCCCTTCTTCCACCCCATGGCCATTCCTCCCTGGCCTCACCACCCATTGTTCACCACCAGCTCCTTCCCTGCCCAGCCTAAGCAAGCGAGTGCCATCCAGGAGAGCCAGCATCCATCCCAGCAGGGGAGCAGAGCACAGACCTGCCCAGAGCCAACACTGCAGGCTCGGCACAGAGGGTGGCAAGGGCTGCATGCAGCTGCAGCTGGGATTGTGCTGGTTAGTGAGCTGGGAGCAGGGAACACTGTGGAGGAGCGGTGAGACCAGGCAAAGCATTGGGAAGCCCCTTGGCAGCTCCAGAAGCAGAGGGGAAAGCGCAGGGGTGTGCAGGGTGTCAGGCAGGGAGCAGGGAGAGAAAGCTGTGTGGTGCAGCCCTTACAGCATGGGGGAAGGAGATGGGAACAACCTTACCTGCACCCCTCAAGCCTGTGCACGGAGGGCGAGAGAACCGGGGAGAGAAGCGACAACAGTTAGGAGCCGAACGTGCCTCCTCCGGGGGCGAACGGCTGGGGAAGGACAGGGTTTGTATTGTCCCCTGGGGCTCGCACTGCCCTATACTCCCAGACACCCTGCTGACACCTCTTCTGTCACTGAGGACAGCTCTGCCTCCTCCAGCTCAGGATGCTGACTCCTACCCAACATTCACCTAACAGCACACTGTGCCCTGCTTCCCTGCAGGGCACACAGGGATGGGGCTGGTGGAGCCACAGCAAGGCACTGTGGGTGCTGTGCCAGGCCTGACCTCAGCCTCAAGCCTGGTGAACTCAAAAACAGCAGGAAGAAGATGGGGACCAAGACTGAGGGAACAGCACAGCCCCATGGCTCGGTGATGGGTCTCACATGCCATAGCTTTTACCAACCCCAGTCCTATGGCCAGCACCCTCTGCTCTCTGCTCTTCCCCAGACTGTGGCATTTTCTCTTCCAACTTCCATCTCCCAAACTTCAAGCCCAGCTGAATGGGACTGGGCAAGAACAGAGTGATATTGCCAGGGCTGCTACAGGACAGGCAGAGTGCCCCCTCCCCTCTCCATCCCGTCCCCCACTCACCCAAGGAGCCTTTGGGACACAGCACCGCAGCCGAGAAGCCAAACTTGGTCTGGGGCCACCACACACCTGCCTTCAGGCTTTTGGGGCAGCCGTCATAGAGCACTGTGGAGACACACTGGTCACAGGGCCAGGCCACTGACACCAAGCCCCGTGGCACCAGCTGCCCACGCTCCTGTGCCCACTCACCCTCGCAGCCACTGGGTGTCACCTCAGCGAAGGGGCTGTCACAGCTGTTGCACTGGCGGCCAATGACCCCGGGCCGGCAGTGGCACCGGCCAGTCTCCCTGTCACAGGAGCGCGAGGTGGAGCCCACGGGGTAGCAGTCACAGGGCAGGCAGGTGTCACTGCCTCTGGGGCGGTAGTGGAAGTCCTGGGAGGAGATGGGGACAGTTAGCAGAGAGCCCAATAGGACAGCAGCCCAGGCTGGCTGGGGAACCTCTGGAGCCAGAGAAGGTCACAGCTTTCCTGATTTTCACCATGCTGGGCCAAGAAGGCTGTACAGAGGAGCTGAGCAGGGATCCAGCCCAGATTCATGCACACAAAGCAGGGCCTGGGCAATTGCCAGGCCTTTGTGGGGGGACAAGGAACAGCATCAAGAAGAAGCAGGGTTTCAGACAAGCCATGGTCCATGCCCCCATTGGTACAGCTGCCCCTCACCTTGCAGTGGCACTGCCCGTTGGTTTTATTGCAGTCGGGGTCAAAGCCCTTGTTCACATCACAGTTACAAGGCCCACAGGTGGGGTTTCCCCACCAGCCTTTCGGACACTGCTGGTCTATCCTAGGGAGAGAAATACCTTTGATATTACAACAACCAAATTCCCCAGGCCTTGTTCTGTCACCAGTCAGCAGCTCCAAGGAGGAAGGTGGCACTGAGAAGTGCCTGGTTACATATCCAGGATGAGAGACCAGCATGGAGCCAGGCCCAAAGGCCACGGTCCTGCCCTGTATCTCACCTGTGCTCGCAGTACTGCCCAAAGAAGTTCCCACTGCACTCGCAGACGTAGCCCAGGCGTGAGCCCAGCTTGCGGCGACACACCGACTTGTTCTTGCAGGGGTTGAGGTGACACACATCCACACAGCCCCCTCCGTAGTACCCTGAGGTGTGGACAGAGACCACCATGTAAAGCAAATACCTTCTCCTTGAGAGGTGCCAGAGTACCAAGGAGTGAATTCAGGGGCTTCAGGAGGGATTCTGCTCTCCAGAAAAATTGCTGAGTGTTTAACAGGGATGTGACTTGCCCAAGGCATGGACAGGAAAGCATGACAGGCCAGGGGGGAGTCACAGGGGAGAGGAGAAGATAAGCAGGCACAAAGAGCAGAGGAGTGGCAGGGTGCTGCAGGTCCTACCTGGCTGGCAGACACAGGAGTAGCTCTGCCATTCATCCTTGCAGACACTGTTGGCTGGGCAGGGGTTGGAGTCGCAGGGGCTCGGTACACTGCAGCCAGCCTCCACCCGCAGGGCATGGTTGGGCTTGGGCAGCACGATCCCAGTGACGCTGTCACCCAGTCTCACACCCTGCAGTGCAGGTGACAAACTCACAGTGAAGCCAGGACAGACACATGAGGCTCCAGTTCTGCCTTTTACAAACCCCCAGCAGCAGCCACTCGCCATCCTCCCTATTCAACACTACCCCATGGCACCTCAGAGCCTTGAATGCCCAGAGGGAGAGTGACACCAGCAGGATGGATGTGTTTCCAAATCTCCACATAACAGACCTGCTGCAAAGGGAAGGCTCAGAGCAACACACTCACCTGTATGCAGCCCCTCAGCCCATTCTGCACCTCGCCAGAGCCCAGGACTCCCCCCACATGCAGGTGTTTCACCTTCAGGCCGTGCAGTTCATTTCCCACAACCACCGTGTCCTGCAGAAGGGAGTAACATGAGGCAGTGGGCACCAGCCCTGTCCCAGCCCTCTCAGGCGGTGCAGAGGCACAGCCCCGCCTGTGTTTGCCAAGCATCCCCCACAGTTCCCGTCCCGGTGCCAGGGTCTTCAGCAGCACCTACCTGGTAGAGCCCAAAGTCCAGGGTGAGGGTGATGACGTAGCGTGAGTCTTGCCCACCGTGGACATCCCGCAGCTCCAGCTGGAGGTCGTGCCATTTCCCATCACTGAGCTGCAGCTGGTCCAGCAGGAGGCTGGTGCTGCGCCCTGACCCCCTGCTCACCATGAAGGAGAGCAGGCCCCCAACCAGCTGCAGAAAGGCAACAGCAATGCCAATAGTGACCAAAGACCTCATCAACTCTGGCTGCTTCCAGCCTACCCTCCCTCAAAGCATGGGGAGGGAAATCCATTCCTGCTAAATGCCTCTCCCCTCAACTACCCTCTGCTTAGGATGGAGCCAGCAGGGAGAACAAGGTCCCCATGCTCTCCTGGGGCAGACAGCAGCACAGGCTGGGCCATGGTGCTGTGGTTGAGGCCGTGGCCATACCTGGCAGAGCAGGGTGGTGTACTGGCCTGCGTGGGCCTGCAGAAGCACCCCATCCTGCTGGCGTGTCCGAAATGCCAGCCCCAGGTACCAGGGCACTGAGATCTTCACTTCTGCCTTGAAGTCCCAGGTGAGGACACTGTTGCCCTGAAAATAGTGGGCATGGTGCATGGCTGGAAAGGAAAGTGGAGGTGAGGAGAAGGGAAGGACACTTCACAGGGAGCACTAGATGCAGGGACAGCAGAGTTAGTTCATCTCACACGGATCCATTAGTCTGCTTCCACAGCAACCCCAGCACAGCCTTGCGCATACCCACCCTGCCCGTGCCCAGCAGTGCCCACTCACTCACCATGGCGACAGTCTTTGCCCCCAAAGCCAACAGGACAGAGGCAGGAGTAGGTCCCCCAGCTGACAGAGCAGGTGCCACCATTCTTGCAGGGGCTGGAGTCGCAGAACGTGTGCTTGGCATGACAACCTGGAGGTATCAAAGTCACCTGTATCAGCCTCAGCCAGTTCCCCACCTCCCCCCAGCCCACATGGAAAGGCACCGGTGCCTGCTGGCCTTTTCCCAGGCTGTCAGGGGGGCAAGCCCTGCTGCTCAGTGTCTCCACACAGACCCTGCCTGCTCAGGGATAAGGGTTAAGGCTGTTGGTGCTTCTTATGTCAGAACAAAGATACTGTAGAGCTGGACTGATGATCTAGCATGTCCCAGCTCAGCCAGCTCAACAGGCTCTGCACTTGGGATCAGGGGACATTCCCAGAACATTAGCTGAGGTGGGCATTGGATCATTTATGGGGACCTGAAGGCCTTGTTCTCCAGTGAGAATCTGCTGAGCTCCAGCTGTGGTGCCATGATGCTGTTACAGCCCAGCAGCACTGCTGTGTGAGAAGGAGAATCCATTCCCTGGGCAGGGGCTGGCAGGAGCACAGAGGCCCCTGTACCTGCGGCAGTTCCGTTGTTGGCAATGTAGGAGGCCAGGTCGATGCGCTTGCTGTCGATGAAGAGGTCTCTCATGCAGCCCACAAAGTCCCGGTGAGTGATGGGGAAGTTTTCTGGTAGGTTGGGAACCCCTCCAAGGAGCAAGGGACCTGTGAGGTCCAGGGACCTGCAGGATCAGAAGCCCAGGGCTTTAAGCAGTACAGTGACCTCACACTGGCCCAGCCAGCTCCCCAGTGCACAGGGACGGGAAGCAGATCTCCTCAGGGACAGGCACACACAGCCAAGGGCCCAGATGTGAAGTCCTGGCTCCACTGGGGACCACCTCTCCCCACCACAGCAGTTCCAAGGAACTCACTTTTTCGAGCTGGTCTGCACACCTTCTGCAGCACAGGAGTAGTTTCCAATCTCATTGCCAAACTGCAGGGCCACTGAAGCATCACATTCATCTATTGTCAAGATGGCCACCTTGTCCTTGGAGGGGCCCTGCACCACCCCCAGGGTGCTGACCTTGGGCTGAAAGCAAATGAAGGGTGTCAGCAGCACACATGCCCCAGACCCAAGCACCCAAGGGTTCACACAACAGCAAGGAAAGGCCTGAGCACGGCCCAGGCTCAGCTGTGTTCCTGGAGGTGTGAGCAGTGCAGGGGGGAAACCTCCAGCCGAGCCCAGCAAGCAGCACCAGAGAGGGACACAGGCAAGGATGCTGAATGGAGCACATTCAGCAAGAGAGAGGTCCTGAGTGCCAATCTGTCCCTGTACCCAGCTGTCTGCTCCACTGCATCCATCCCTAAGGACTGAAAACCTCCTCTACCTTCTCTCCAGTGCCCCTGCCAAGGGACAGAGCCAGAGAACAGGAGAGTCAGAGCTGCTTACTTGTGGGGAGAGAGTCACGAGTGTTGGGGACAGCTGGGGCACACATACCTTGTTGTAGTAGCGGAGCTGCAGCGTGTGCCACTGCCCATCACTCACACCCCCCGGCAGGTAGGGGCTCACTACCGTGCTGGACTCTCCTGAGGAGACAGGGATGATGGCAGGCTGAGGGAAGCCAGACAGCCTTCAGATGTTCCCACCCTTCCTAAGATGTTCCCACTGTGCTGCTGATGGACTTGTGAAGCTCATAGTGACACAAGGGACAGAACAGCAACAGAGACACCAAAGGGGTTTGTCCTGGTTTGTGCTCACAAACTGCACTCCTAAGCCCAGGAAGAGTCCTGATACACACAGCTCAGCCCTGGTGCTATCCACTGATGCTCACCAATACCTCTTAACCCTGCTTCCCTTAGCACAGCCTCCATCCAGGGCAACACTCTTCTCTTCCCACTCAGCACAGGCCCTCTCACAGCTCCCATGACACAAATCCCACAACAGGCAGGGCCAAGTGTACCTGTGGAGTATTTCAGCTGGACCTGGCCCTGGATGATCTCCACTGCCAGGAAGTCGTGCCTCTCATTCAAACGCCCATTGTAGAGCAGGAGGCCGCTGGGCTCCACAGTGCTGAACCTGGGGCAGGGTAGGAAGAAGGAGGGCAGGGTGTGTGCAAGGAGCACGTGGAGACCCCCTCTCTCCCATGGCATGCACCAGCATCCCAGCACAGGGACACTAAGACCTGAGCATGGGGGCCTGGCATGGAGGCAGAGAGCTGGCAGCAGCAAAGGGCAGCGGCACCGCAGGAAGGGATGAGCTGATGCCAGTGCAATTCAGAGCCCTTTGGCTAAAGGTGCCAGGGCAGCCCCATGGGGAAGCAAAGCCAGTAACACAGGGGCGTGGAGAGCAACAGGCAGCTCCTGGATTGGCCCAGCGTGCTGTGCACAAGAGCCACCAGAGCAGGGCCAGGTGAACCAAGGACGCTGGTGTGCAGTGGAGGAGAGAGAACTCACGAGAGGGCAAGGGTGAGGTGGAAGCGCTGGCGCAGGCCCCGGAACATGATGAAGGATCGTGGCGGGAAGGAGCGCGTGGACACCTCGCAGAAGGGCGCCTCAAAGCCGCCCGCCGGGCACTGGCAGCGGAAGCCGCCGTCGGCGCCGTCGGTGCAGGTGCCACCGTTGCGGCACACGCCGGGCACGCACCGCCCCGCGCGGCTGTCCACTTCACAGTTCTCGCCTGCAGGAGCAAGGCCACAGGCTTGGGACGCGTACATGGCAGCCACCCACGTGCTCCTTGTCTTGGGAATGCAGACTTCAGCCTGGATTCCGGACAGGGCAGCTGAGGGGAAGGAGGCTGTGGAGCAGCTGGGGGCCAGTGAAGGATATGACAACCCAGGTGTTCCCTACAGTAGCCAGGGAGCTAGCACTCACTGCCAGCCCAGCACGAGCCACTGGGCTGGATGTGATGCCAGGTCTGGCTGAGGGGACCACTTTGGATCCAGTACAGCATGGGAATGTGACAGGAGGGCACTGGCCACAGCCCGGCTGCACAGTCCTAAGAATGGAGAAGCAAGCCAGGGAAGTCCTGGTAATGCTGAGAGTGCCTCCTCGGACCCTGCCAACACACAAACCTGGGACAGGCATCTCAGTCCTGTCTCTGGGCTGTGGGGACAGCCCAGTGCCACTGAGCTCCTGTCAATAGCAATAGAAGTATCATCCATGGCACTGGGAGCTTCCAAACACTGCATGCAAGTGGGAGCCACATGGGGAACAACAAATACCCTGGCACATGGGAAATAGGGATGCCCCACACCAGCCCAACAGTGCAGTGCAGGGCATCTGTCAGCCCCTTTTCCTGTGCTACTCCCACAGAACTCAGGGAACCACTCAGCTGAAGTCCTATGCCCCAGGCCCTGCTCCCATTACTTGCTCCATGATACACAAGGAGGATGAGGAGACAGCATGAAGTGACAGGCAAATGAGCTCATTAACCCTTCTGCTAATGGCTGTTCACGCTTCAAATGCCGGAGGTTAATTACCACTGACTCTGCTTATCTCACCAGGAGCCACCTACAGAAGAGCTCCAGGCAGCCATCTGCTGCCATGCTCCCTCCTGACAGTAAGAGCAAGGCAGGGGATCCCTCCTCAGTAGCCAGAGGCCACCTCCCCTCATCCCCCAGTTGCCAGTTCTCCACAGCCTGTTGGGAAGTTGTGGCAACAACTCACTGGCTGGACTGTGAATTCCCCTGCCAGCCCCTCCAGCTGCTAGGACCAGATCTGCTTGGATCAGATCCTGCCTGGTGGGGCACCTAGGCCCAGCCTCCCCTTCTGTTCTGGGTGGGTTGCAGCTTAACCACTGCACATGGGGCCAGTGTGGCTCCACACCTCTGCCAGACCAGCTGAAGTTGGCACAGGCTGAAACCAGCAGACGGACTCCAACAGTCCCAGAGCCCATCAGCCTCCTAGCATGGGGCACAGTTGAAAAACCCCCTGTGCCCCAGCCTAGCAAAGTCTAGCTTAGTCCTGCTCTCTGAGAAGGGCTGGAAAGTGATGGCCAGGGTCCCCAAGAGGCCTCCATGCCAACTCCCTACAAGACAGATTTCTATGGCAACCTCAGCCCAGCACATGCAGCACCATGGAAACACAGAGGGCTGGGAGCAGAGCTGGACCTCTGCAGGCACAGAGAGACTCTGACACCCACTGCCCTGGTGGGAAGAGCACCTGCCACGGTGACAGCAATGCCAAGGGACACTCCCACCCTCCCGCCAGGGCCCCAGCCCCAGCGCTCACCGCTGAAGTGCTGGCGGCAAACGCAGGTGTAGCCGCCCTCCTTGCGGGTGCAGATCCCCCCGTTGAGGCAGGGGTTGGAGTAGCACAGGTTGATCTCCGTTTCACAGTAGTCACCGGTGAAGCCCTGGGGACAGCGGCACCGCAGGCCGGTGATGGGGTGGATGGGCCGAAAGAGGGTGGAGTGGGAGGCGATGAAGGGCGCGGAGCTGTCGAACTTGAGGACGGAGATGCACTTCATGTAGTTCTGGCAGGGCTCCCGCAGGCACACGTTGTCGTCGAAGGGCAGCACCTCCAGCATGGAGGTGCCTGTCAGCACCATGCGCTTCATGTACAGCTGCTCCTGCAGCTCCTCCGAGCTGAAGTAGCGCCCGCCCCGCGGGGCCAGGGCTGAGAAGCTGACGTTCAGCACCGTGCCACCCACGTCCGTGTCATTCTGGATGTTGAAGATGAAGATGTCCTCCTTGGGCGTCGCAAGCACGGTGGCCACTCCTTCCAGAAAGGTGGAGAGCAGCGGGGAGAGGAAGCGCTCCTGCCACATGTTCTCCAGGCGCACCGTGATGCTGTTGGCCAGCATGTCCTCCGTGATGATGATCACGCGCAGAACGCACTGAGCCGTCACGCTGTGGATCCCGTCTGTTGGAGGGAACAGGAACACGCTGCGGGGCTCTGCCTGCTGCTTGGAGGGTCTCCTCCCTCCCAACCCACTGCAGAGCCCTGCACCCCAGGGTGGCCCCCAACAGGTCTGAGTCCTGGTAAGGAAGCTTGGAGCCCCAGCCCCAGAGGCTAGTAGGGGGCCACCTGGGATGGAGAGGGAGTGGCCAGTGTGGCTGCACCCCCATCAGGCTCTCCACTGAAAGAACTCTCAGGTTTTCTCCTTGTCCTGGATCTCGGCAGCAAACTGAGCTCTCGGGAACAAAGGTGCTCAGGAACAGAAGGAAGTCCCAGCAGGAGGTTTGGCAAACACAGGAGCTGATGCCAGGGCCTGGGGTGTTTTGCTTCCCTGCTGTGCCCTGTCTGCCTTCCCCATTCTGCCTTTTCCTGTGCTCTCCTCCTGCCATTTCCTTCCTCTCTCCTCCAGGCTCTCCCAAGCTTTTGTGCTGGTCTCCCTGCTTCCCCCCTTCTCACCATCTGCTCTACATCTCTTCCTCTCTCAGCCCATGTCTGGTTTGTTTAATTCTCTTTAATCTCTATTTTCCTTGGAAACAAACTCCTTCCCTTTGGGATCCCGCACACATGAGCCATCTCCCGAGCAGGAGCGGAGGAGCACGCAGGGACACTCGGGGCACGCCTGCCTGCTCTGTCTCAGGACCTTGGCCAGCAGCAGCAGCAGCAGCTCACCCACCGCACACCGGTGCACTCCCAGCCAGCAGGGGCACAGGCAGCACAGCACAGCCCAAAGGCGCAATGGTGCAGCTTCCATCCTGGCACATCTGTGATCACGGGCCCCTGCCTCACCCCACCTACCCAACTCCCAGGGACTCAATGATCCTGACACCTCAGGATACCCCAGACACCTCTGCTAGCAGCTTTGCCCGGGGCAACCAGCTGGGAGAAGCCTGTCTGCTGAGCCCCAGGAGGATGTCTCCTATCACCTGGTCCCCTCCTTCTGGGCCTCCAGCATAGACTCCAGCAGGCAGACCCAGACTTCAGCATGGCAAGGCAAGACTGTGCTAACCTTCCCCAGAAATACTCAATGGGGGTCATCAAGAACCTCACTGCTCTTGAAATTAAGCAATCCATCTTCCAGCCCATTGCCAGCACCCTAATGGGCATTAGCAGCACGCAGTTGTCACCTGTTGTTCCCATCTCCCACCCCACATTCACCCGAGAGCCTCAAACCCCCACATTTCCTTGGAAAACTGGCTCTCCATCATCATACCAAGACAAGCTACATCAGCACATCTCAACAGTGACTCCCATGACTAATCCTGGATCCCAAGCCTTGCTGTAACCTCTCCTATGTGCTTCACCTCCTCAAACCCAGTGCAAGGAGGCATGAGGAGGAGCAGGATTCCTGGCACCCCAGTCAGCCCCACGCCTGACAAGGATCAGGTGTGCAAATGCCAGCCACTCGTCCCTCATCCATGCCCCAGCTCCAAGCCTCACGTATAAAGCTGCCTTTACTGTTCTTCTCTTCCCATGGCTGCTGTGCTGCAAAGCCTTTTGATTTCCCTCAGCCCTGTTTGAAGTTTGCAGTGCAGGAGGATTTACAAATTGAAACATCTCCCTTTCTTTCACCTCTCTCTTCTACTCTTCAGAAGGTGAAAGCTTTCCAGTGACCCGGCAAATTCCTGTGCTGGCAGCAGCCTGTGTGCTGAGACTGGTGCTCTGAGATAAGGCTGGCCCCAGGCTGGGGGAGCAGCACGCCAGTATGGTCACCCAGGAGCTAATCTCCTGCTTCTCTCTGAAGTCACACTGCTCCCACCCCACGTGGAAGCAAGGTGAGAAAGCACCCCTCTGTGTGACACCCTGCCCGCTCTGGCACAGAGAGCAGCATGAGCAGCAGCAACAAAATAGCTCCATTCAGCATCTGGTTGGACATGCCAAGGTATCCAGATCTGTCTGGGCTCAGGGCAAGGAACTGGTGTCATCACCTCCATTCCCCAAGGCACATTCTCTCTGCAAGAGGTTGATGGGGTACTGAGACCACCCAGACCTTGGGAGGCAGGAGTGTGAGGAAAGCCACAAGTCCCACTTGGCATAAGATGTTCCCAAGCCACCATCAGCCCAGCAGCTCTCCCTGAGGAACCACCTGGTGAGACAGCATCCTAGGATGCCATCACTGACACCAGACCCCTTCTCCACATAGCTGGGTCATGTCCCAGCTCCCTCCCCTCCCCTCTCCTCTCCCTTTGTCCCCTCCTCGCAGTTGGCCTCTCTGGTCAGGGCAAACATGAGCTCCCTCCCCTCTCACCCAGAAGCAGCCACAAGGCCTGGGAACAGCTCTTGCTCTCCCCAGGGGCTGCTCAGAGCCTCAGATATCTGCCTGATTTATGGCTGTTATTAGGCCTTGGCTGACACAATGCTGAAGGCATCCTGAGGTGGGCCAGTAATACCTCACAGGAGCCAGGAGCCTGTGCCTGGGGAAGAAAGAGAGTTGGAGGGTACCTGATGCCTTTGGCATTGCCCAGCCCACAGCAGGAAAGCCAAGCATCCCTCTCCTGGTTCCCCACATCAGTGTGGAGCCAGGCCTGGCCCCACAGCCCTCCTCAGTAAGCCCCCCTCTCACACTGTCCCACCTCAGCATCACACCCAAGGCTGCCTCCCCCTCCAAGCAGAGAGAAGCAGATGGTTAAGAGAATGACCCACTGCAAATAGGGAAAGAAAAAAAAATAAAGCTACCAGAAGAAAGCCCAAAGCTGGCTGGAGGCACTGACCCCCCATGGGAGGCATTTTAATCACGAATGCTCAGCCTTTCTGATTAAATCCTGTGGCTGGAGAGCTGGTGCCTGGTGAATATTCATGCAGCAGAGTGAGGAGTCCTAGAAACACAGCTACAGAGAATGGGGCAAGGAAAAGGGACAAGGGGCTCTAACCCTTGTGCTGGACAGCATTGAGCCATTGGGCTTGCAAGTCCAAGACTGACAATTACCAGCTTCAAAAGCAACAAAGCTAAAGAAGAGCCCCATGTCCTCTTCTGCTGAGTGGTAGCAACAGTGTCCAAGAGAGCAAAAGCCACTGTTCTGACTGCAATGGCCACACAGAGACAGCAAGGTGCTCTGGGGACAGACAGGGTGACTTTCATGTTTACAGGCGAGGAACAGTAAAACATTTCCAGACAGAGAAGCCAGGAAAAGAGCCGGATACCAGTACAGTGAACATTCCTCACCCCTGCTGAAGGGCTTGGGCAGACCTCTCAACATTTTGCTAATACTTTACCAGTTTAAAGATCTTGAAAGTAAATGAGGCTCTCATCACCCAGCACAGAAGATGAATGCCATTCTGCTGCAGCTGAGCCGCCACACTTGCCCCCAAGCCCAGAAAAACCAGTTTGAAACAGTTTAAAGTCAGCATGATGTCAGCCTCTTACACTGCCCCGATTTCACAGTGCTGCTGGCCGTGGACAGCTCCTCCATCCCACTCCTGCATCCTCAGCAGCCAAGAGCAGATCTGAGCAGCCAGAGGTGCTCACACACCTATGAGAAGCTGAGGTCAGTTTTAAGGCTATCAGCCCCACTGGAAAGGCACTGGTTTGTGATGACACAAAGTGATTTCTGCCTCCTATAAGGGACTGAGCTAAGAATACACACAGCTCACAGGCAGGCAAAATGGCCCCTTGCCCTGTGTTTTAGGGGGATTCAATCTCCTTCAAATGCACCATAAAGGCAGGGAAGCCACTTCCTCCTAGAATGCTGACCCTTGGGGCACCCACGTAGGTGCCACTGCTGCCTTCCAGCAGCAGGAAGGTGCTCTGTCACAGCACATGTCCGGGGCAGACAATGCAGCTGGGTCTGCATGTCCTGGCTGCCAGCTCTGCACACCCACCCTGTCTCTGCACACAGTGACAGCACGGGGCCGGCGGAGCTGCCAGCTGGGCGGGGGGCTTCCCACAACAAAGACTGAGAAACCAAACTAGCCTTCCACCTCCACAGCCAATATAAAAGCCAACAAAAGGCCCATTTTCCAGCATCTCACTTCCCTTGCCAGATGAGCTCTTCCCCTTCCATCTTCTCCCCTCCTTGAGCACACCTCTCCCATTCTCCCTTCCCGCTGGAAGATGACGACATTCTAATTGCAAGGGCCCCCTTGCCACGAGGCGGCTCGATACAGGACTTCAGGATGTGATTGTCTGCTGCCTTTGTGCAGGGTTAAGTGTGTAAGGAGGCAGGGCTTGCATAAACATACTGGGGCAGAAGCTGGAAAGGTCAAAACCACCCCCACCTCCAGCAATGGGCATGTGTTCGCCTGCAGCCGCTCTCGGCCAGCCCTGCGGCTACAATTAGTCCCCACAGAGCCCCAGCCCACTGCCAGGCTGGTGCTGCTCATGCAGGATTGCCTTGAACAGGTCTCCTTTTAAAGCCCTCGCTCCATCTTTTGAAAGAGATCCTCCTCTCACAGAATAAGCCAGATCAGGAGAGCTGAAAGGGAAGGCAGCTGGTAGCCGATGGTCAGGGGAGCATCACAATTTAGAGCACGGCTCCCCTGGCACTCCTGGCAATTCAGCACTTGGCCCCTCCAGAGAGGACTCTTGCCCTGCCTCCCACAGCCCCTCCATGGCTCAGCAATGGACAGATGCCTCCATTTCAGATCGTGCATCCACCAGCTGAGAAAGGCCAGTGGTGAAGGCAAAGCTCAGGCTCTGGGAGCTCCAGGTCCAAACCCTGCCTGCTCACAGGCAAGCTCCCAGGTCCATCTTTGTCCCATCCTCAGCTGGGCTAGAGGGCACCCCAACACCCCACAAAGCCACCCCTAGCTACAGGCTAGCATCTGCATTTGGATACTCCAACAACAAACACCATGCAAGAGTTCCAGGCACTGCACTCGGGTTTGTCACAGCTGTCCCCTGCCACACTAAGTTGGCTGCAGAAAGGTGGTACTACGCTTTAGAAGCCACCCCGCAAAGCAAGTGTTGGCAGGTGCCACAGCCAGAATCCAGACTGAACTGTGCTGCTGGCAGATGGGTGTTTAAGAGGGCTCCTTCTGCACTGAGCTCAATCCCTCCCCCCAGTGCAGAGCCAGGCAAGCACTCAGTCCTGGCAGAGAGAAGAGCCACCTGGGCTTGGGAGCAAAGCAGTGTACCAGCCCCTGGGTCAGCAGCCTGGCCAGCCTGGGAGCTGCCTCTTTCCTGGGCCAGCACCCTGTGGCGCACAACACAGTCTGGCTGGCCACACCACCTCCAAAGGTGCCTCACTAGCAGCCAGAAGTGATCTCACAGCTCAGTAACGATGCTTTGTTCTTGCAGACCATTTCCAGCCTTGGCTCCTTTATGGAGCACTGCTCAACAGCCTGCCACCCATGCCACCCTTCACACCACTCCAGTAGTATTCTCTGACTGGAATGGACTCCCAGTCCAAATCCTGTCATCGGTCCCCAACCTCCAATGCATAATGGGCTGCCCCAGAGGGACCTCGCAGAGCCCCCCAAAGGTACTGTACTGAAGATTTAATGATTTTCACTCCCTACCTGAGACAGTCACCAGCATGGAGGCCACAAGTGGACGGTTGTTGTCCAGCTTACGGCTCAGCCTCAGCTCCCCGCTCGACTGATTTACAATCAACAAGTGTAGCTCATTTCCCCGCTCAAAGGTGTAGAAGAGGTGGTCAGATGCATCTGGGTCATATGCTGGGACCTTCCCTATGACTCCTGAGGGGAAGGTGTTGGACTTATTGGACACGTAGTTATTGAACAGGATTTGGAAGTTCTTCAGAACGGGGCTGTTGTCATTCTGGTCAATGAGTTTGATGTGGACTGTAGCTCTGCTGACCAGAGGGGCAGAGGTGGCCTGCACTACAATCACATATTCGGATTTTGTCTCATAATCCAAGTCTATCAAGGCCGTGAGCTCCCCAGAAAAGATGTCCATCTGGAATATCTCAGGGATGTTGCCTTCCACAATTTGGTACATGATCTGGGCATTGGGTCCCTCATCCGGGTCAACAGCTGTGATTTGGGCCACCACAGAGCCTACGATGCTGTTCTCCTTAACCAGGACCTCAAACTCTTCAGCAGGAAAGACAGGGGCGTTGTCATTCACATCCTGAATGGTGACCTGGATGTGGACAGGGGTTCGCTGAGGAGGGATGCCCCTGTCCACGGCATAGGCAGTCAGCTCGTAGACAGGAATGTTCTCGCGGTCCAGCCTGCGCACAGTGCGAATGATGCCCGAGGTGGGCTCTATGGTGAAGTCTCCATCCCCATCCTCCCCATTCTGGAAGGTGTACTGCACTCGCCCGTTGGTGTGGGCGTCCCGGTCGGTGGCAGAGATCTGGAGCACGCTGGTGAAGGGAGGAGCGTCCTCAGAGATCATGCCCTGGTAATGAGGGCTGACAAACTGGGGGGCATTGTCATTAACGTCATTCACCATGACTTCAACGTATGTGGTGTCTGCCTTCTGGGGGATCCCATTGTCCTTGGCAGTGATAGCCAACGTGTACGTGACCTGGTCCTCATAGTCCAGTTCTGCCTGGAGAGTGATGGCCCCAGAGTCTGGATCAATACGAAACTGAGGGACGTTGTCTTCCAGGTAGTAGGTGATGCGGGCGTTTTCCCCCACGTCATCGTCCGTGGCGCTGATCACCACCACGGTGCTGCCCACAGGCCGGTCCTCGTTGATGCTCACGGAGTAGTGGGCGCTCTGGAACACAGGCCGGTGCGTGTTGGCATCGGTGATGTTGATGTGAACGTGGCAGTTGTCACGCAGGGTGCGATCCGAGGCCGTCACGGTGAGCACGTAGCGCCTCTCCTGCTTGTAGTCCAGCGGCAGAGACAGAGTGATGAGCCCCAGCCCACCCTGCGTGCTGATGGAGAAGCGGTTCCGCGTGTTGCCTCCCGTGATCTGGTAAGTGATGGCACTGTTCACATCCCGGTCGACTGCCGTGACGCTGAGGACGCTGGTGCCCACAGCTGCGTCCTCGTTCAGGCGGATGAAGTATTCCTTCTGGGTGAACTCAGGGCGGTTGTCGTTGACATCCATGACAGTAATGGTGACGCTGGCCGATGCGGATAAAGATGGAGAGCCATGGTCATGAGCCTCTACTCCAAAAAAATAGTGCTCGACCGATTCCCGGTCCAAGGGCCCACTGACTGTGATCCACCCCGTGGCACTGTTCACCACGAAGGGCGTGTCAGCCGAGACCCCTGTCAGTTTGTATTCAAGGCGCGAGTTCTCGCCGTAGTCTGCATCCACGGCCTGGATGTGGATGACAGAGTGGCCAAGGGGAGCATTCTCCAGGACGGAGATTTGAAAAGGGGTGCTGACAAAAATGGGGGCATGGTCATTGATGTCCACCACCTGGATGCTCGCCATGCCAGTGTTGTTAGAAAGAGGAGGACGCCCCGCATCCTGAGCCCGGATCCTCAGGGCGTACTCCCGCTCCACCTCAAAATCCAGAGGGGCCACCACTTGTATTTCCCCAGTGACGCTGTCAATGGAGAACTGGCCCCGACTGTTCCCACTGATGATGTTGTAGTGCACCAGCGCGTTGTTGTCCTTGTCCAGGTCCGTGGCGGTGACACGCAGGATCTCGGTGTGGGGCCGAATGTCCTCCCTCACTTGGACAATGTAGCGCTTCTCGCTGAACTGAGGGATGTTGTCATTCTCATCGAGGACCGTGATGTAGACCTTGACAGTGGCGGAGCGGGGCCCCGGCTCCCTGCCCTGGTCGTTGGCTTCCACCACCAGGGAGTACTTCTCCATCTTCTCCCTGTCCACCGGGCCACTGGTGGTGATGAGGCCAGAGCGGGGATCAATCTCGAAGACGCCGTGGGCATCTCGTTCATTGACAAAGCGGTAACGGATGTTGGCATTGGGCAGGGAGTCGACGTCGGTGGCCCGCAGCTGCAGAATGGGGTATCCCTCCTCGACGTTCTCCCGGATGGTCTCCCGGTACTCGCCCTGCTCGAAGACGGGGTCGTGGTCGTTGCGGTCAGCCACAGTGATGGCCACCATGGTGGTGGCGGAGAGCCGCGGTGCGCCGTGGTCAGTGGCCGTCACTCGGAAGTAGTGCAGGTCCATGCTCTCGCGGTCCAGGGCCTGGGTGGTGGAGATGAGCCCGGCCCGCGGGTCGATGCTGAACAGATCCCGCGAGCGGCTGTTCATCAGCGCGTCCATGGAGTACACCAGCCGCCCCGCCTCGCCCCCGTCGGGGTCCTGGGCCGCCACCGCCACCACCGCCGTCCCCGCCGGCTGGTTCTCCGCCACCTCCGCCTGGTAGTTGTACTGGGGGAACAGCGGGTGGCGGTTCGGTGCTGCGCGCCGGCCCCGCCGTCCCGGGGCCGGGACCGGGACCGAGGGCAGCGGGCGCGGCTGGGCGGCGCGGGGCGCGCAGCGCGGCGGGGACCGGCGGC
>VWZP01002280.1:0-15403 GCA_013396995.1 Dicaeum eximium | reverse complement strand
GTGCCAGTAGTGTAGAGCAGCAGAGGGCTGCTCTGGATGAGCACAACTCAGTGGAACCTGTCGATTATTTTGAACAATGCAAACAATTAAATCCAATAACTCCTAAAGCATGCATCTGCTTTATGTCAGAGTAGGAGTCAGGCAAAAGCAAAGCAAACTTTGCTGCTGTCTTGAATGGAAGCTTCCCAGACTTGACAGAGAACCAGGAGCAACTCTTCAAGTACTAAGGAATAACAATATAATTATAGCAGAGTAGCTTATATACAACCTTAGTGTGCATATACATATATATATTTTTTTATATATGTATATACATATACATACAAAACTGAAATTTTCTTCTTGCTTCTTCTTTCTAGTTATAAATGTGCCTTAAATGTCTTGTTGAAAATAACAGATAAAATAAAAAGCAGTTCAAAATTAGCATCCGTGTATAAATCTTACATAATGAGGTTTGGCCTTCTCACATTGAAGAACTCTGTAAATAGTACTAGTGCTTGCTATCAGCCTCAGTGTGGGACAAGACAGGCAGCAAATTGGAAAGTGATGACACTGCTGTCGTGCTTTTATTTGTTAACCCAGCTGCAGATAAAATGAGAGCTGGAAAAGGCTTAATGTGTTTGATATTTATCCTTAGGGACAATGTACTCTGACTATGAAAGTGGTACAAGATATCCTATTCATACTTTTGGCATTATGCCTCACTAATCTACCTCTCTCTCTCCAAAGACAGGAGAGTTTCACTGACTACAATTTTCAGTGCAGTGTACTTGAATACCAACCACTTTCCTATTCTGTTTATTCAGAAATTCTGACTGTTTGGTCTGCCATTTTCATGGCCCATGTTCCTTTTATATGTCTAGTCTCTTGCATGTTCACTGTAAAAGTATTGGAATAATATTTGCCTTTACTAATCATATAGATTAAATCAGAAAAAATTAGCAAGTCAAGGAAAACTAAATATTTTAAAAGACATGGTGACATATATGGGGCTTCTGTAGAAATGTGAATTACTGCAAGACTCTTTCACTGGAGAGCTAATATCTGATCCTGCTCTATGCTTGTTTCCTTAGTTGCTGACAAGGCTGCCTACCTGATGGGTCTGAACTCAGCAGACCTGCTCAAGGCCCTCTGCTACCCCCGAGTCAAGGTGGGGAATGAGTACGTGACCAAGGGCCAAACTGTGCAGCAGGTAAGAGACAAGTGAAAACAGAAAATAAAATTACTTGAATTAAGAATTTTGATGTTCTGCTTTTGCTGCAGATGGTAAGCTGTTTTCCTTTAACCTTTTTTTCAGGTATACAATTCAGTGGGTGCCCTGGCTAAGTCTGTCTTTGAGAAGATGTTCCTGTGGATGGTTGTTCGCATCAACCAACAGTTGGACACGAAGCAGCCCAGGCAGTACTTCATTGGTGTCCTGGACATTGCTGGCTTTGAGATCTTTGATGTAAGAGGAGGATCTGCATAAAACTTTCCTGCAAGAGCCATTAGGAAATTGGAATAATCTGGGGGTTGGGGTGTGCTTTATTTAAATTATGGGTTATTTCTATTTATTGGATAATCCTGCCTTTCCTCTAGGAATGGTACCCTTCTCGTTGTCATTGCATGTAGTATCCCACAGGGCTTTATTTATTTGTAGATGTTTGTTGTTGCATGCAGAGGTGAAAATTGCACTGATAACTGTTGAACAACTGATAAATAATGGCAGAGAGAGACTCTGAGGAAGTTAAAATATGCCTTTTTAAAGGAAGATTTTCTTAATGCTGAAGTCAGGTTTCCTCTGAATGCTTGAGAATAGAGGAGTAATGTACACAAATTCAAACAGATGAAAAGCTGAATTTGGACTAAGCTCTGCAGATCTATTCAGAGCTCAGAAATATGTTAGGACAGTGCCAGGGCCTAAAAGGTTAGACATGTTAGAGGATGGAATATGCCAGTTACCTATCCAGTTCCAGCACTAGAAATTCAAGATTCCAATCACAGAGACCTTAGTGGGATAAGAATAAAGCCTATTGGAAGACGGAAGGTGTTCCTGGAACTCAAATTCACAAGTAAATCTTTGCCTTCTGCAGTTCAACAGCCTGGAGCAGCTGTGCATCAACTTCACCAATGAGAAACTGCAACAGTTCTTCAACCACCACATGTTCGTGCTGGAGCAGGAGGAGTACAAGAAGGAGGGGATTGAATGGGAGTTCATTGACTTTGGCATGGACCTGGCTGCCTGCATTGAGCTCATTGAGAAGGTTATTGGCACCCACATACTCAATAGTTTTTCAGCTATAAAACCTCTATTTTAACGTTTCTTAAGAAATTTTCTGTCTCCTTTTTTGGTATAACTTTTATCTTCCATTCCTCTTCCTTACATACATTGCCTCTGTTTCTTCCTTCCACACTTTCTTCACATGTTGCTGTTTCTCCCAGCCCATGGGCATCTTCTCCATCCTGGAAGAGGAGTGCATGTTCCCCAAGGCAACTGACACCTCTTTCAAGAACAAGCTCTATGACCAGCACCTGGGCAAGTCCAACAACTTCCAGAAGCCCAAGCCTGGCAAAGGCAAGGCTGAGGCCCACTTCTCCCTGGTGCACTATGCTGGAACAGTGGACTACAACATCACTGGCTGGCTTGAGAAGAACAAGGACCCTCTGAATGAAACTGTTGTGGGGCTTTATCAGAAGTCATCCCTGAAGACACTGGCCTTGCTCTTTGCATCTGCTGGAGGAGCAGAAGCAGGTGATTTCTTTGAAATCAGTTCTACTATAATTTATAGAAAAAGAAATTAAAGTCTTGTAACATAATTTTGCAATGATATTTACATTTCTAAAAGTGGAAACCCAAAACCTCATCTATTTTTTGGATCTCAGTCTAATAAAGGATACTACAACTCCCTAGAGACCTAAATAGATCTGTAGATTTTAGAACAGCTGTACTACAGCATTAACCCAGTCTAGCTGAGAAACCAGATTTGTGCAATATGAGCAATTCTCAAAACCTTCAGGGAGTACAATAAAATGTATCAACATGCTGTTAAATTTATTCATAACCTTAGATGTAAAGATACATAAACACTGCATTTGGTGCATTTACTAGCTATCAGTTTAGTTCCTCAAATGTCTTTCTATGCAAAATGTTACATTTTATTTCCCAACTGCATTTTCTAAATTTCAGCTTGAAGTCATTAGATTTCCTTCTACTGCCATCTGAAAAATTCAAGTATCTTTTTGTAACTTTAACCACAGTCTTGCTTTGCAAATTTTGATCATATTATTATTTTTGCTAGATTTTCTAAGATGAACATACAAGGGTTTTTCAGATTCTGTGGTCTTGTTGTTCACTTCTTTCTAAAAAAATTTATTATTTTTTAGAGAGCAGTGGCGGCGGTGGCAAGAAGGGCGCCAAGAAGAAGGGTTCTTCTTTCCAGACCGTCTCAGCTCTCTTCCGGGTACTGTAGAATAATCAATCTAAACTTGAAAAGAAAAACAGAAAATTCAGTTCAGAAATGCCTTAATTTTATCTAATATGTCTTTGTGTTCCGAAAGGATAAAATCATTTGCTTCTAGTAAAGAGGAATTATTACTGAATCTTGGGAAGTGTTCTTTCAGAACTGCCCAAAAGTTCTGTTAAAAAAAAAAAAAGTACTGATTATGGTTTTATTGCAGAGCTTTTATCTCCACCTAGTATTGGGATTGTGTGATGCTTTTAAACCCAAGGCTTTGTTCTTGTTCCTAAGGAAAATTTAAACAAGCTGATGAGCAATTTGAGAAGCACACATCCCCATTTTGTGCGGTGCCTTATTCCTAATGAAACAAAAACACCTGGTAAGTTGTTAAAGTTCAGAGGTGTGATATATCTGATCTTCTCTGTGCAGTAAAATGATACACAATTTCATTCTGTGATTTATTAGGTGCCATGGAGCACGAGCTGGTGCTGCACCAGCTGCGCTGTAACGGCGTGCTGGAAGGGATCAGGATTTGCAGGAAAGGGTTCCCCAGCAGAATCCTCTATGCTGACTTCAAACAGAGGTCAGATTACATTCCATCACCTTCCACCATATCCACAAATGCTGAATCATTTGCATTTCCTAATTGTTTTAAGTACTGTGGAAGTTATGGGAGAGGTTCACTGCACCTATCTTTAGGTATACTAAATGTCCAAGTGTGTCATCCAGGTTCTTTCTATAGCTATTGAGAATAAAAAAGACATTTTCAAAGGGCTATTATTTATTCCTGTTCTTTATTCATATTCTAGTGTGAGATAAAATATTTTTAGCTAAGTATCCAGAAGTGGACTGCCTTAGATGTAGGCACCTGGAGAACAAAGCAAGTTGACTTTCAGCTGTCAGCACAGATATGTGAATAAAGACACTAAAAGATGCTCTAGACTAACTTGTTCGAAAACCAAATACAATGAGAGTATCTTGTTTCTTGTTCTACATCAGCTGGAAAATACTCAGATAGTATGTACTGCCAGTATTTAGGACTGAGATTTACTTCTCCCTTCCAGGTATTTTGTTCTTGCACATAAGTTCTCATTTAGAAACAAGGCATTTAGATAACATGGTGTCAGTGGTTACCCACGGAAGTCAGTACTCATTCTGTGTCAAAGATATTTGGACTAAGGGAAATGCACAGTTTTCCCTAAAAACATATTTACCCAAGAAAGTGCAATTTCTATACAATGGAAGAGTTCAGATTTACTCACCTACCTTCAGCTCTCGATCCCCCTTCAGAAAATCTTAACAATGGCATCGGTTGGTGCAGTTTTGGTTGAGCTTTCAAGAATCTGGCCTTCTCCATATTCTATTTCCTCTGATTCCACAGATACAAGGTGCTCAATGCCAGTGCCATCCCTGAGGGACAGTTCATCGACAGCAAGAAGGCTTCTGAGAAGCTCCTTGGCTCAATCGATGTGGACCACACCCAGTACAAATTTGGACACACCAAGGTACAAACCCCCCCATTCACTGTCTGCCTGGGCTTTGCTCTACCTGACAGTGATGTGCTGCAACATTCCCTCTCTCAAGGTGTTCTTCAAAGCTGGGCTGCTGGGACTCCTGGAGGAGATGCGGGATGAGAAGCTGGCACAGCTCATCACCCGCACCCAGGCCATGTGTCGGGGTTACCTGATGAGGGTGGAGTTCAAGAAAATGATGGAGAGGAGGTAGATATTTACTCAGCTTGCTAGGCCAATCCTTATCAGATACTAATGGCATGAACAAAACTGAAAATAAGCTGCTTCACAAAAAACGCATTTATTTTTCGTTAATTCAGTTTGTCAATATGAAAGTACATCCTGAAAACAGATGAAGTATAAAATCCCAACTTAGGGAAAAAAATTTTTTTGATACTTTGTACTAATAGTTGCTGAATTCATTACATGGCTATATTATATCTATGTCTAGAAACCAGATTATCTAGTCTAAGCTAATTATTTTAAGTCACTGCTAAATAAAAAGAGAGAAAGACAAATTTCTATCACAAGAGAAGTATCCTCTTCCCTTTGATAACTTTCATAAAGATGACTGAGGCAACTTAGAGAAGTGTTCCTTTTCATTGGCCATGAAAGTGAGCCAAACACCTGGACTCCAAAACTGTCCATACAGGTTGATACTCTACATAACACTAGAAGTTTTCTGTGGAAATATATGAATACTATATGCAAAACATGATCTAAATATTATTAAGAAATATATATTGAATAATACATGATAAATATTTTACACATAGCGATATACAGAACTATATATGTATACATATATACTGTATACAGATACTATACATATACAACTAAAAAGTATTACGTGTCAAACTTCATGCTATACATATCAATATATACTGTTAAATATGTTTTAGAGATTTTAAAATACGTACCAAAATATATTTTGTTATTACCTTTCAGGGAGTCCATCTTCTGCATCCAGTACAACGTTCGTTCATTCATGAATGTCAAACACTGGCCATGGATGAAGCTGTTCTTCAAGATCAAGCCCTTGCTGAAGAGTGCAGAGTCTGAGAAGGAAATGGCCAACATGAAGGAAGAGTTTGAGAAAACCAAGGAGGAGCTTGCAAAGTCTGAGGCAAAGCGGAAGGAGCTGGAGGAGAAAATGGTGGCCCTGGTGCAGGAGAAAAATGACCTGCAGCTCCAAGTGCAGGCAGTGAGTATTGCTAAAGTTTTTTGACTTGTGTCATTCTATATAAAGTCCTCACAGATATCTCAGTAAAGACATATTATCCAAAAATAGGAATTACTTTTGAAACATACACATATTTTATAAAATAGGAAGAAAAACCACATAGAATTGCTAAGTTGAAATCTACAAACATTAATACATCTACAATTAACTATTTCAGATGGTTCCTTATACTTTTAAATCAGGAGAGAAATAATCAATTTCCAGTCAGCAAATAGAACAGTTTACAGTATGTCATTTTAATCCTACACAGTAACTCACAGAAGCTATTAGAGTCACAGAATAGTCTGAGTTGGAAGGGTCTCAGAAGGATCATGATAACCAGCTCTTAAGTGAATGGCCCATATCAGGGTTGAACCCACAATCTTGGTGTCATTAGCACCATGCTCTGACCAACGGAGCTGATCTCAGAGTCACTATCACATCTTTGTAGAACTTTATATGCTTTACAATTTTGATATGTTATCAACTGATCAATTAAGGCAGTCTGGAGGGCCTATTAACACATTTTGTTTGGAGAATCACAAGTGAATTAAGGTGGAGGAAGGGCTCTGGCATTTATGGTCCCTTCAAGAAAAGGGCATGTTCAAGAAAAATGGTGCTGAAAGTTCACTGCTTCCCTTTTTCCCTTGAAATAAGAATATAGCAACAATAATATCATTAAAACTGTATTTACAAGCAAGTATTTGGATTAATCTGATGGCATGTAGATGTCCCCAGCCTAAAAGTACATCTGAACCAGTAGCCTCAGGTTGAAAACTGTTTTATTTTAATGAATCATGTAGGAAGCTGATGGTTTGGCTGATGCTGAGGAAAGGTGTGACCAGCTCATCAAAACCAAAATCCAGCTGGAAGCCAAAATTAAGGAGCTGACAGAGAGAGCAGAAGAAGAAGAAGAAATGAATGCTGAGCTGACAGCCAAGAAGCGGAAGCTGGAGGACGAATGTTCAGAGCTGAAGAAAGATATTGATGACCTTGAGCTAACACTGGCCAAGGTGGAGAAGGAAAAACACGCCACTGAAAACAAGGTATGACGTAGAACCTGACACTCGCTCTCCAGAAAAGAGCCCTGTGCTATTACAGGACTTCTATATCTACTTCCTTTATTTATATCTGCTCCCTTCTTACTAAAGGTGAAAAACCTGACAGAGGAGATGGCAGCCTTGGACGAGACCATCGCCAAGCTGACAAAAGAGAAGAAAGCCCTCCAAGAGGCCCATCAGCAGACCCTGGATGACCTGCAGGCAGAGGAAGACAAAGTCAATACTCTGACCAAAGCCAAGACCAAGCTGGAGCAGCAAGTGGACGATGTAAGCACACAGACACAGAGCAGGAACAGGACAGGTATGGAGTCTGATCTGGATGGTAGAGCCCTGATGGTCTTGTTGTGTTTAGCTGGAAGGGTCCCTGGAGCAAGAGAAGAAACTGCGCATGGACCTGGAGAGAGCCAAGAGGAAACTGGAAGGAGACCTGAAGCTGGCCCAGGACAGCATCATGGATTTGGAGAATGATAAGCAGCAGCTGGATGAGAAACTGAAGAAGTAAGTGTGGCTCTGGGGCACCTGAGTGATGGGCTGCAGCACTTGTCTTTTTTCTTTGAGCTCTAACACGGTTCACTTTGTCCAAAGGAAAGACTTTGAAATCAGCCAGATCCAGAGCAAGATTGAGGATGAGCAAGCTCTGGGCATGCAATTCCAGAAGAAGATCAAGGAGCTGCAGGCAAGTCTCTGTTCCTTGCCCTCCCTTGCTCAGGCTCAGCTCAGGCAGGAGGAGGGCACGGCTGTGAAGGGTCCCTGCTGTTCTGCAGGCCCGTATTGAGGAGCTGGAGGAGGAAATTGAGGCAGAGCGAACCTCTCGCGCTAAAGCAGAGAAGCATCGGGCTGACCTGTCCAGGGAGCTGGAGGAGATCAGCGAGCGCCTGGAAGAAGCAGGAGGGGCCACAGCAGCTCAGGTGGAGATGAACAAGAAGCGGGAGGTAGAATTCCAGAAGATGCGCCGTGACCTGGAAGAGGCCACGCTGCAGCATGAAGCCACGGCTTCCGCCCTGCGCAAGAAGCACGCGGACAGCACAGCTGAGCTGGGCGAGCAGATCGACAACCTGCAACGCGTGAAGCAGAAGCTGGAGAAGGAGAAGAGTGAGCTGAAAATGGAGATTGACGACTTGGCCAGTAACATGGAGTCTGTCTCCAAAGCCAAGGTACACAAATATTTCTTCTCATTGATTCAAACATAATCAGATTTTTATATTTTAACATAGAAATTTTAGTTGGTCATATTTTAGAATAAATTATTGCACTTTGCAACTGCAATGTATGTTTAAAATTTCAGTATTATTTAAATCATTTGATCATATAATTTCATCCGTCCTACAATGCGCAGCAAAAATACAGCTGTTGGAACTGGGGACACAAAATTTATAGAAATATATATCAGTTAACTGAGAAATTTTGGCTTCTGAATCATTCTTTCTTCCTTTATAAGACTTCAGATTCTCACCAATTATGAGTCGAACCATTAAACATCTTTCCTTCCGTTCCTCATGCAAACAGGCAAATCTGGAGAAGATGTGTCGTTCCCTAGAAGATCAACTCAGTGAGATTAAGTCAAAGGAGGAGGAACAGCAGCGCATAATTAATGACATTAGTGCTCAAAGAGCTCGGCTACAAACAGAATCTGGTAAGACATTTGTGGTTTTGAGAGAATACTGTATATTACCTGGGTCCTTTAAAAAAAAAAAATTAAAAATCACCTGTAGTCTTGGAGGATTAAACATGAACTAAGTTGAACCTGAGCCAAAAATGCGTTTTTGTGATGAAGATGGCCAACAAAACCCTTAGAGAATCCTGAGTTGCATTAGGAGAAGCATTGCCAATGGGTTAGCAGAGCGTGATTGTTCACCCTACTTAGCACATGAGGCCTCTCCTGGATTGCTTGGCCTTGTTAAACCTCCTGAGATTCCCATGGGCATAATCCCTCTGGATGGCACTGTAGTACTCATCCTGTAAACTCAACGCTTAATGCAAACATAGAGTAAGCTGGTTGGATTTTACATGACAGGTCATTTCTAGCCTCTAAGAAATGTGGGTAGGCATCAGTGGTTAGGAATCCATGAAAGAAGCAAACTTTTGTTTAACTCAAAATATTTTTATATTGGCATTTATTATCAAGATTAATACTTTTATGTAAGTCATAACAAAATTTTTTTACTCATCTGAACACTCCCAGGTGAATATTCACGCCAGGTAGATGAGAAAGATGCTCTGATTTCTCAGCTGTCAAGAGGCAAACAGGCTTTCACCCAACAGATTGAGGAACTCAAAAGGCATCTAGAGGAAGAGATAAAGGTAAGAAGGCTCTCCAAATTTTGAGTTGTCCATTGGGTCCTCCTGAGTTGTCCTTCTGTCTAGGAGGAGCTTTAGATACATATGAAATTACAGAATGAACAAGATAAAAGGGAGAGAAAAAAACACTTTTAAGTAATATGGTACAAGCCTTACCATACTAGTTTCGTTCCTCCTTCCCTGCAGTCTATATGTTAATTGTTTAGGAGATTGCCAGACCTTCCAATTTCATTCAGTAGCTTACCATTACTCACATCAGAATCAGTACCCATCAGCATTTCTCTTAGGAGATTTCCCAGGATATTTCCATTCATTTTCACACTGCTATTCTTCCCCAAGGCCAAGAACGCCCTGGCCCACGCCCTGCAGTCCGCTCGCCACGACTGTGACTTGCTCCGGGAACAATATGAGGAGGAGCAGGAGGCCAAGGGGGAGCTGCAGCGAGCCCTGTCCAAGGCCAACAGCGAGGTGGCCCAGTGGAGAACCAAATACGAGACGGACGCGATTCAGCGCACGGAGGAGCTCGAGGAGGCCAAGTACGTGGGGAAGCAGGATGGCAAATGACTGGAGAAAATGGAGGCTGATCAAGAGAAATTGGAATCTCTGAGAGTGGGTTAACACAAGAATGGGATGAAGGCAAGGATATCCTGTCTTTGTAAAAAATGGGGAGAGAGAGAGGGAGAGAAAAAGACAGACATTTGAAGGGAAAATATAGACTTTAGGGTTAGAAGGGCTACGACAGGCCTAGTCCTCCATAAGTGATAAGACACAGACATGATAGATCTTGTTGGTTGCATGCATTCGTGGACAAAAAAAAAAATGTGGAAAGCATTTGGATCAAAACCTCCAAAGTGACAAATTTATGACGTTGTAGAACTGACGCCCTTCCAAGCTCTAACATGGCCCTGTGCTTCTCTCTTCCCAGGAAGAAGCTGGCCCAGCGCCTGCAGGATGCAGAGGAACACGTTGAGGCTGTCAATGCCAAATGTGCCTCCCTGGAAAAGACAAAGCAGAGGCTGCAGAATGAAGTGGAGGACCTGATGATTGATGTGGAGAGATCCAATGCTGCCTGTGCGGCTCTGGATAAGAAGCAGAAGAACTTTGACAAGGTCTTTTGGCCTCCAGCACCAGCACTCGTGGCCAGAGCACGCCCCCGTGATGGCCACAGCCCTACTCACACCCCGTTTCTCTTCAGATCCTGGCAGAATGGAAGCAGAAGTATGAGGAAACTCAGGCTGAGCTGGAGGCCTCCCAGAAGGAGTCGCGCTCTCTCAGCACGGAGCTGTTCAAGATGAAGAATGCCTATGAGGAGTCCTTGGACCACCTGGAAACAATGAAGCGGGAGAACAAGAACCTGCAGCGTAAGTCCCTCTGCTCCTCACTGGCCTTTCTCACCGTCAGCCATTACCAGCATTGTGCATAGGTTTGTGCCTGCAGGTCTGCAGAGATGCCTGTGACCTTGGTGGGACAGGGCCCTTCCCATTCTGCTCTGTGCCTGACCATGCCATGGATCTTTGTTCCCACAGAGGAGATTTCCGACCTGACGGAGCAGATTGCTGAGGGAGGAAAGGCAATCCATGAGCTGGAGAAAGTGAAGAAGCAGATTGAGCAGGAGAAATCTGAAATCCAGGCTGCTCTGGAGGAAGCTGAGGTACACAGCATTATTTCTCACTCTCTTATGTGTCTTGTATCTATATCTTCCTTCTCTCATTCCCAGACAAAAGAGAAGAGGTTTTATAAAAGTAGAGATATTATCTAAACATAGCACTCTTTTTTACTCAGAGCTTCAGGTTCAACACTTGCCACATGAAAAATATTCTTTTATTTTCTTGTCCAGGCCTCCCTGGAACATGAGGAGGGGAAGATCCTGCGCCTGCAGCTTGAGCTCAACCAAGTGAAGTCTGAGATTGACAGGAAGATAGCAGAGAAAGATGAGGAGATTGACCAGATGAAGAGAAACCACCTCAGAATTGTGGACTCCATGCAGAGCACCCTGGATGCTGAGATCAGGAGCAGGAATGAAGCCCTGAGACTGAAGAAGAAGATGGAGGGAGATCTGAATGAAATGGAAATCCAGCTGAGCCATGCCAACCGCCAGGCTGCAGAGGCACAGAAGAACCTGAGAAACACCCAGGGAGTGCTCAAGGTCTGTTGATCAGAAATTGCCTACAGAGAAATATCTTGGTTAATACTTACAGTCCACAGGAGCTCTAAATCTGCTTATAATTTCTTTCAATGGCTCTACAGGACACCCAGATCCATCTGGACGATGCTATCAGGTCACAGGAGGACCTGAAGGAGCAGGTGGCCATGGTGGAGCGCAGAGCAAACCTGCTGCAGGCTGAAGTTGAGGAGCTCCGGGCAGCCCTGGAGCAGACGGAGCGGTCGAGGAAAGTGGCTGAGCAGGAATTAATGGATGCCAGTGAGCGTGTGCAGCTCCTCCACAGCCAGGTGAGGTCATTTGGTGGGGAAAGATAATCTCAATAACTGGGAGAACACTTTTATGCTTTATTCCAGTCACCATTGGATGCTCAACTTGGAGGAAGACAGTCCTCTACTAAAAGATATCTTTGCTGAAAAAAAATGTGTGCACTTGTGGTTTTCCCAGGCTGCATACAATGACACCCATGCTTCCACCTCTTTTGCATCCTCAGGCACATTATTCACA
This sequence comes from Dicaeum eximium, assembly GCA_013396995.1. NCBI lineage: Eukaryota > Metazoa > Chordata > Aves > Passeriformes > Dicaeidae > Dicaeum > Dicaeum eximium. Next base: position 3,206 of record VWZP01002280.1, on the reverse strand, counting down.
GGGAAATGCCAAGTTCTCTGTGCAGTCAGGGAATGGAACTCTGAGGCCAAAGCAACATGCATTCCTTGTTGGCTGAAATGTAGCAGTGAAGAATCCTCATGTACTTTTTTACTAGCAGGAAACTGGGGATGAACTCCTGGCACTGATTTAGCATTTATCAAGCAGAGTTTGACATGAGCTGTGTGTTATAACAGCCACTGAGCAATCCAGTGCTGAAATCCATGGAAAGTGCCCAGTTTCAAGTGATGAAATGATTCTGGAAGGGATTCAACCATCTACATTCAAAATTTTTCCTCTTTTCAGTTGTTGAGAGTGGATTAGTCTGCCCTAATGCTGAAGAGGAGGCATTTCATTGACTTTTCCCTTACTCTATTTTTGTTACTTTCCTGTGCCAGCCTTGGTGGAAGAGATGTGGCACAGATTGTATTTCTGAGCACTTTTTCAAATTAATAAAATTAATCACTGGAGAAAGAAAAGAACAAAAATGCATTTTCCCCAGTGAAAAGAAATTTTACTAAAAAAAACTCTGGTATTGCTTTTTCACATAATTATGTCTTAAATTATTGAAAATCCTGTAATGTTTTTGATTTTGAATAATGAACTTACAAAAACAAACCTCTGATGCTGCTCAACAGAACACCAGCTTGATCAATACCAAGAAGAAGCTGGAAACAGACATTGCCCAGATCCAGGGTGAAATGGAGGATACCATCCAGGAAGCCCGCAATGCTGAGGAGAAGGCCAAGAAGGCCATCACAGATGTGAGTTGGGTGCTCCTGGCATTGCTGATGGTGAATGTACTCTCCCCTGAATATCTCCAGCCCCAAAATGGCTTTGACCCTTTGCTCTGGTCAGGCGGCCATGATGGCAGAAGAGCTGAAGAAGGAGCAGGACACCAGTGCCCACCTGGAGAGGATGAAGAAGAACCTGGACCAGACGGTGAAGGACCTGCAGCACCGTCTGGATGAGGCCGAGCAGCTGGCACTGAAGGGAGGGAAGAAGCAGATCCAGAAGCTGGAGGCCAGGGTGTGTAGGGCTGGGGCTGTGCCTGAGTGAGCGTGTCCTTGGAGAGACATTGTCAGGGAAGCTGCAGGGATGGGCTTGTCCTTGCAGGTGCGGGAGCTGGAAGGGGAGGTTGATGCTGAGCAGAAGCGCAGCGCTGAAGCCGTGAAGGGCGTGCGCAAGTACGAGCGGAGGGTGAAGGAACTGACCTACCAGGTAAGGCACGATTCTTCTTCGTGCTGATACATTCTTGTTCCTGGAGCCCAAAATGATGGATTTCTCTCTGTCCCGAGTCACACATACAAAAAGGAGAATAATGTAAGCACCAGAAGATTGCTATCTTCTAGTCATGTTAATGATATACAGCTTATCATTTACTGGGCAGCAAAGTAAAATAGAAATGTTACTCTCTATTTCATGTAGAGGAGGATAAAAGAGTTGCTTCTCTGTCTTGTCATTCTCTTTAGTCTGAGGAAGACAGGAAAAATGTTCTCAGGCTGCAGGACCTAGTGGACAAACTGCAAACTAAGGTGAAAGCTTACAAGAGACAAGCTGAGGAGGCTGTGAGTATCCCTGTGTTCGGTCAGCCTTTATCCAGGTTGAAGTGGGATTCTGTGTTGATGTCTTCCCCTGTGTAGCTCCGTTTGAACCCAGGTCAACATTGTGGTAGTAGGTCTCTGCTTCGCTTCACTTTCTTTATTTCTTATTTTCACCTAGCAGTGTAATTGTGTTAAAACCTATTTTATGTTTCTTCCTGTCTCCAGGAGGAGCTGTCCAATGTCAACCTCTCCAAGTTCCGCAAGATCCAGCACGAGCTGGAGGAAGCCGAGGAGCGGGCTGACATTGCAGAGTCACAGGTCAACAAGCTCCGAGCCAAGAGCCGGGAAATGGGCAAGAAGGCAGAAAGTGAAGAGTGAATGCCTCCAGTGCTGGAAAGTGAGAGAATTGCACAAAATGTGACATTCTGTCACTTTGATTTGTAGTCACTGCTTTGTCCTTCATTAATCTGTAGATGAGTAATGCCTACATAATAAAAATTGTAGAGCTTATGCCATGTAAATAACGAGAAGTTGAGTGTTGCATTTTAATGCTTACCCTTAATTCTTCTAAGGTTTACATTTTCCCTTGCTTATTTAAACTTGTTTATTCAATTAAAAATCTTGCTTCAGGTATTCTCAAAATGTTTCAGCCACTTTTATAGTGGTCTAATCAGACATCCTGCTTTGTTCTCACCAGGAAACTTCATCTAATATTTCCTTAGCTGAGAAAATAATTTTTTCTCTGAAATAGAATGTAATTATCCCTTATAACTATTGCTTTAGGAATATAATACATATTATCTCAAATGTTCTGGCCAAACAATAAGAACTTATTACACCTTTCTTCCTACTCACACTTAGTCTTTGATTATTCTTTTAATTCTCGTGTCTTCTTTGCAAGATCCTACTTCAAGTTAAATTTCTTCAATCCTTCAAGCCACTTTGGAACATAATTTAGAGGACATTTAAACCTAAAATGAGATCTACTTTCAAGTTTTTTTCATTAAAGTGATGTGCAAACCAACATTCTCAGGGCAGCATAACCAGCAACCTCATATAGTCAGTTGGTCATTGTCTATATTCTGTTTCCAAAACTATCCTGAATTTTCTAAACTGGTCAGGCAGACACCTCCTGTGAAGTCCCCAGTGTAATCCTGATAACTTTGCCCAACGTGGCCTCACTCAAAATGTAGATTTTCATTCTTTGTGGATATCAGCAAATATCAGAGAAATCCATGGTCATCTTTTAAAAACCACATTGATCTTTCAGTATTGTTTCATGCTAATGCACCCCAAGTGATCTATTAACAAGACCCTGGGTTACTCTCATCTCCTGGGGCGGGTTGTACTATCAGGGACACCTTCCACTAGACCAGGGTGCTCCAAGACTCATCCTTGAACACTTCCAGGGATGGGNAGGTGGGGTCTCACCTGAGCACAGGGGCAGAATGCCCCCATTGCCCAGCTGCCCATGCTGGGGGATCAGCCCAGCACAGAGGAGGTTTCTGGGCTCCATGACACATGGCCAGGGAATGCTGGGCCTCTTGTCAACCAATACTCCCAAGTCCTTCTCCTCAGGGCTGCTGTAGATTCATTCCTCACCCAGGCTGTAGAAGGGCCTGGGAAGGCAGTTTATGCATACATATAGATATATGTGTATATATA
>VWZP01002279.1:155935-185624 GCA_013396995.1 Dicaeum eximium | reverse complement strand
GCAGCAGCAGCAGAAGCAGCAGCCCGGGAGCAGCAGCAACAATGGTGGCCAGCAGCAAGCCATGTCCCTGGCCATCCTCAGAGTCATCCGCCTGGTCAGAGTCTTCAGGATCTTCAAGCTCTCCAGGCACTCCAAGGGGCTGCAGATCTTAGGGAAGACTCTCCAGGCCAGCATGAGGGAGCTGGGCCTCCTCATCTTCTTCCTCTTCATCGGGGTGATCCTCTTCTCCAGCGCTGTCTACTTTGCAGAGACTGATGACCCTGACTCGCTGTTCACCAGCATTCCCGATGCTTTCTGGTGGGCGGTGGTGTCCATGACCACCGTGGGCTATGGGGACATGTATCCCATGACCATTGGTGGCAAGATCGTGGGCTCCTTGTGTGCCATTGCAGGAGTGCTCACCATTGCCCTGCCTGTCCCTGTCATCGTGTCCAACTTCAACTACTTCTACCACCGAGAGACTGACCACGAAGAGCAATGCCAGTACACCCATGTCACCTGTGGCCAGCAACAGTCACCCTTCTCTGAGCCCAAGAAGGGTGACAGTAATCAGTCCCTCAGCAAATCTGAATTCCTGGAAGCAGAAGACCTGGAGTCCATGAAATATTCCAACTTCATTCCTCCCAATAACCAGGGATATAAAGAGAAGAAAATGCTGACAGAGGTGTGATGGGTTTTGTTGTCCTGGGTCCATACACGGAGCTACAAGCTGCTGTTACAGTTGTCTTCCTACAAGCAGCTGGATCTATTCAGCATTTACATGCCAGACTGTGAATTGTGATACTGTAAACAGAATGATTGTGATAATGGGCTCTTCTGGCCTGATTCGCTGTTTCTCATTACTGTGTGCAGCCAGAAATGTTCTTGCTTTATTCCGTGGAGTGCTAGCTGTCATCCCCACTCCCTTGTGCGTTTCTTTCTCTGCTTTTGATGACTGCTTTAATCCAACGTTTGCTCCAAAACCAAGTCTTGTTACTCCACTAGCAGAGAAGCCCTTGCCACTACTTCAGCAGAAGCATTCAGCAGAGTGAACAGTTAAAGGGGCTACAAACATCTGGCTCGAGCCGTGCTCTCCGTCCCTGTGCCAGTGCCCTTGGCTGTGGCATCAGTCACGCCTGCCATGCCATTGCCTTTGAATAATGGAAACGCTGCAGCCAGCAGCACAGGGAGCTCTGCAGCTGTAGGGGAAAAGCCAGCAAGCAGATGCCTGCCTTCTTTGCAACCCTTGGCATGCTAAAAGATCCTCCTGGTTTGTGTTTCAAAAAACAAAAAAGGTGCATAAATGTAAAAGCTCTTTGCTACTTGTGACCATACATCATATATCAAAAACAGGCTTAAAGCAGTCAACAGGCTTGGTGAAGATTCTCTGTGTTTTGAGCTTATCTCAGCCTTATTTATGCCAGTGCCCTGATGTTAATTGGCTTTTACAGTACCAACTTAATCTTCATAGTGGTAAGTGCCTTCTGATGCAAGGCGTGTTTGAGTAAATTCCTTTGTTATCTGCCGAGTTCATCTCCACACAATAGCGTTTAATGAGATGTGCTTTGTGCTTCAGACACCCAGCTCTGCATTCGGGCACGTGAGAGCAGTTGACTCCGCTGCTTTTTTTAATCGAGCATTTGTGTAGCTGAGGGAAGTTTGCATGTTGGCGTTTTGTTGACTGTGGCAGAAAAAATCCCGACCACAGACAGCTCCGCACCTGTGCTGTGCGAGGATCGCGCTGGTTTAGCAAGTCACAGTCGTAAAATGCCCCGGGGCGAGCGTGTCAGCTTTTGAAACAGAGACTGGCACAGATACAAACTTCCCTAAGCTGTCTGCACAAAGCCAGCAGCATCCTCCAGACCCTGTGAATGAGGGGAGGAACAGCGAGCCCTGAAGAGATGCTTTTGCTGGATTGGTGGCCTAGCCATGTCCTGGTATTTCATGGATAAGAGGGACACGGTGTTTTTGCACTTGGTTTTAAGAGAGCAGTTCATGCCAGCCGTGCAAAATATGCATAGCTTGGCCTGCAGTGCCGGGTTTGCCAAGGGACCAGAGATTTCTATCTTCAAATGCACATTTAGCTTCCCAGATAATTCCTTTAGTTTCAGTCAGTTCTGCCTTATACCTAAGTTTAAAAATGTTTCAAGCTCTACCAGCAGGTGAGAAAGGGAAATGGATGCTTTCAGATTCCACCTTTCCTGCAAGGAAAAGTCCTTCTTGTTTGAATTCCAAGTGCTTATTCTGCATCCACACGTCTGCATGTGTATGAAAGCAGAGGCAGCCATTAATGCCTGCATCACAGTGTATGAAATGCATATTGGAATGCACTACATATTGCATGGGACACGTGTAATATATAGACCAGACATAACGCTGAGGGGCAAAAATACAGGGAACAGATTTTGTATATACATTGTGCTTTTCAGCTGTAAGAGTAAGAATGTTAAAGGCATATCATAGAATCATAGGATGACCTGGGTTGGAAGGGATCTTAAAGGTCATCTCTTTCCAAAGAGGGCACCTTCCACTAGACCAGGTTGCTCAGAGCCCTATCCTTTAATATAGTCAAAACTGGCTATAGAACTGGTTGTGAGGTGAGATCTGTTTGCATCTTCATTATCCTGCCTGTTTTCAGTTGTCTTGAGATGTGGCTCCATGCCTGGAGTGCTTTCATTGTGGCCTCTCTCCATCCTGGCCCTGCTCATACGGTAGAAGTGGTTTGTGCAAATCCTAACTACTCCATTTCTCCAGAGTCCCGTTGCCTTCTCAGATGTTTTTAGTGTGCAGAGATCTCCCTTGGGGTCAGCACACAACCATTATATTGAAACCTCTGCTCTCTCTCTCTCTCTTGCTGAAATCAGCAGGAAACTGCCACTTGTCTTAGTCTGGGAGACACAAGTTTGATGTGGTGGGGGCTTATAGCTCAGAGAGGTTTGCCTGAATAAAGCCTAATTTCTCTTTACTTCATGGGACTGAGGCAAAGGTTTGTGAAGGTCTGAGCCTTGGGGACCATTCTGCATCCCTTGATTTGTGTAATCAACTAGTGGGTAAATTGTCCTGGTGAATAAGTGGGACTGAGGAGCACGGTGGCATCTCTGTTGATTTTGTGTAAAAGTTGTCCAGTTCTTAGTGTGTCTTAGTCTTGGTGGTGTTCTTAGTTGTGTTTCGGGGTCACCTCAATGAAATATTTACTTGTCAGGCCAAGAGAGGGACTGTTCTTCAAATTTTGTGTTGCTAGAAACTAGCAAAAGAAGCTGCTATTTAAGAGGGACGTTTCGAGGTTGCTGCCCTCTCCCAGCAGAATGCCCATGTTTGGGGATATTTTATGCCTGAGTCTATCAGCTGATAAAAGTTCCCCCAAAGTAAGATATAAAAAACTCAGGTTGAACACAAGTTCAAGAGAAGTCATGAGACACACTGAGCCGACGTCAGGAAATTCCTGTGCTCATTTCTCCCCCTGGGCCTGGCCCTGTTGGCCCTGCCAGGCAGGAGTCCTCCCTCCCTGCCCAGAGCATCCCAGCATGTCTTACGCAGATCCTCTTGGAAAGAGGTGTCCTGGCTTTGGGTGGGATCCAGCAGCGAGTTTCCAGGTGGAATCCAGCAGCGAGTTTCTAGTGGGTTTTGGAATCTCCCACCCGCAGATCGCACTCAAGGTGTGAAGGAATTCTGTGGCAAGCAAGGCAGCTCTGTGCAGTTTCTGTGAGCCTCGTTTGTCAGTTCTGAAAAGAAAAGTGCACATGAAAATGTGTAAGGCAGGAGTGGTGTTTGCTCCCCGGGTTTTCTGTGTTGGCTCTAAGAGAAATACAGAACGCCAACAGAAGGGTGGAAACTGTAACCTTGGGACTCATTTGGGGCATGTAAATCCTTCTCTAAGCACCTCCTGAAAAGCAGTGAAGTCCCAGAGTCATCACTAATGCTATATGTTACAGAACTTGTGGAATCTGTCCTTTTTTAAGGAGCCTTCAGATTTATTTTTTACATGTGACTGAAGCAGCACCCGCGCCATTGACTTTACCAGAGGTCTCGTGCCACCGAATCGCAGAGATGCTTTCAAAAACCTTACCTCAAGTTCTCAGAGCTGAGCACTCCCCCCGGCTGCTCAAAATGCAAATCTGTTTCCTTCTGAAGGTAGAGCACATCCCTGTGAAGCCAAGTAGGCACCTCCAGGGACTTGTTTCCATAACAACCTCCCGGACTGTTTCTCTCTGCGCTGATCATGGCTACAGGCGAAAGCACTCGTTGGATGTTTTGTGTTCAGATCTCAGCACCTTGGATGTTTTGTGTTCAGATGTCAGCACCTTGTCCTTACAGATCTTTTCTTTGCCTCCTGGAGCTGTTCCCATCACCTCGTGTCGGGTACAGCTGCCCTGTCCAACTTCAGGAAGGCAGTCTCCAGCCTTTGAGAGCAGGGAGTGCAAACCTGGAGATGGGAACAGATTTTATTTGTCCATCCTTGCACACAGAGAGCTGGAGAGTGTGTGAAGGACAATCTGAGCACTCAGCCCAGGGAGCTGGAGGGCAACTGGCCCGTGAATGTAGAGTCATCTGGGTGCCTGGTGACAAGGAATACAAACTAAAGCATTACATTAAAGACCCAGAAATTCCTCTTGCAGCACTCTCACTAGGGAATAGTTTTGTTTTATTGCTCCTTCCAGATCCCCAGGCTGGTTTGTGATGGTTGGTTCCCCTGATAATTTTCCCACAGGGTGTTTTGCACCAAAGCAAGACAGGGTAGAAATAATCTCCTTGGAGGTGGGGAAGGACGGAAGGAGGAAAAGGAAGAATTTTACTGAGGACATAATTTTTTTTATCCACACAAAGGACTAGAAGCATGAAAGGGATGAAGACGTGTTCTGGGGTGTTTTACTGGTGGATTCCTGCTCTTACCTCCAAGATGAAATTCCTGTTCTGATCCTTCTTGGAAAATGTTGGCATTCGGGATTTTTGAGTAATTTGCTCTTTGGGCCTTTTGATCCAGCTTTTGTGGATAAAAATTCACTGCTACAGCAGCTGTGGGGATGAAGGTGACTGGACTTGGTCTTCTCTCCTGGTTCTTCTCATTCAGAGGTCCCTATGGCATAAAGAGTGAGTGTAAAGAGAATTCAGGGCAGCAGGAGACAGGGTAAGGACTGAAATGTCTTCCACATGGTGATGGAAAGAACAGCAACAACCCTAAAAGCAAAGGAACAAACAGCTCCAGCATCTGCTGTTACTGCAGAAATAGGTAAGGTTTCTTTTTGTTCTGGGAAATTAACGACCAAGAGTTTCTTGAAATTAATGAGGAAGGATTTCCTAATTAAGATTTACAGCCTAAAGGGAGAATCTGGTTCTAGGTGAAGAAAGATAATTATAAACTACAGAAATGTAGTATGAGCCAGATCCTCACCATCTGCTGATTCAAGCTGGCAAAACTCCTTTTAGTACAACTACCTTGGATTATATCGGGCTCCAGCTTCAATCTTCTGCATCAAATCCAAGCACGTGTACTGTTTGTTAAACTGCTTCTTTTTGTTTGTTCTTTTCTTAAGGTCCTGTTTACATCAGGGAAAGAGCTGCAGATTACAGCAGGAGTCAACCACATCTTTCCCAAAAGCTCTCATCTGACTCGAGCTCAAGTAAGTCCTACCAAACTCGGCAGAGTTAAGCTTAACTTTAGGTTGATATTAACAGAAATTAAGAGCCGCAGAATTTTTTGTGCATTTATTTCTCAGTGGTGGAAAGATGTGGAGAGATTCATGGGGAATTGGAGGATGCTGCCCTCCATGGCAGCCCTGTGAGCACCAGATAGCTCTGTCTGTGCTGCTGTAACCACAAGCACAGCCTCGAGCCCTTCATGGTGGCTCTTTGAAGCTTGCACTGGGGGCAGATCCCCTTCTGGAGACATTTGCAGCCACGTTATCAGCAGGATTGCTGGAGAATGCCTGAGTTGCAGGCACCTGCTTTAGGCGTAAGGAGGGGAGCGGGTGTTGGCAGGATGAAAAGGCTTAATCCCCTGGTGAAAGGAGCCAGGGGATGCTGCATGTCCTTAGCTGCCACCAAAGACAGGGCCTGAGCAAACTGCCTGCCAGCTTCAGGGAGCTCTTCTTGTTCAGGCTGGGGTCCTACATAACACAAGACCCCACCCAGGGAGATAAATCCAGAAAAAATGGTTTTGGGGAAAGCAGACAGGGACTGCTCTAATTAACAGTGCAGCATATGCTGTTAGTACATGTAAATTCCACGTGGTTTTCCCTCTTTGGGTGGGTTTTCCCTTGCTCCAGGGATGTCTGTCTGGGGCTTGTTGGCTGGCACAAAGAGTTTGAATGTCATAACATGACTTTACACTTTGGGAAACTCGTAGCTGAGGTCAGTGTGAGTTTTACAGTCCTGCAACATTCACTGATGAACCCTCACCACTGGACATATCCAGATTGTCTGTAGTGCCAATTAATAAGAGGGAGCCCAAGAAATAATGAGCTTTGCTGTGTAAAACTTCTTCTTAGTGAAAGTAAATAAAGGATTTGCAGGAGGGTAAGTGCTCCTCAATTTCCGTGGTCACCATAAATACTGAAGCTGTGTTGACTATTCACTGGAGATAAGAATTAGGGGAAACTTTTGTCTTCACACAAAATATCATTGAAAATTCAGCAAGTCCTTCTTTGGCTTCATTTTCATTGGCTTAATATAAAGACATTTATTCAGTGGTATCAAATTTTGGAACGCCCTTAGTCCAAAAGTGGCATAAGTCACAAATTTTTCAATTTAATCACCAAATCCAGGCATTTAACAAAATGAGGGGCCTCGATTCCACTCTCTATTCAAGGTTAGATAAATATTTCCTTAGGATTGTGGACAGTATGACTCCTGATTTAAATGAGTGTGAGAGGAGAATCAGGCCCAAAGAAGAGGGCTTTAAGTGCACATGACTAGGCTGGATCTCTTTAGGGTGTTGTAGGTGCACATTGGTCCATTCACCTAAAAGGTTGTATACAATTTTACACCAACAAAAGGTTTAGCTTTTAGAGTACATATTGGTTTATTCTCTTACATTCTCTGGAGGGAAATTAAATGGCATTTTGCAAGAAAACTGGAACATTACCATCCCTCCTTGCTGCTCCTTGATGCATCTGTTGTTTTCAATTAGCTTGATGGCATCCATTTTCAGAAAGCAGATGCTGCCCTCTTTTACACTGGTGCAATTCTGGGATAACTCCGCTGACGTCAGTGAAGTGACTCCAAATTTATTCCCAGCAAAAGCAGAATTAGACCACCACAGTCTCTTTGTCTGCCTCTGCCCTGGAGCTCTGGGGAAGGTGTGCCACTGCCACCTCACCATAAGGTGAGGGCGAGTGCCTGTCTGCTGTGCTGTGCTTGGCATTTTTGTGTCCTTGACACCCCCACTCACGTGCCTGGCTGGAGCAGGAGCCACCAAATTCCTCTTGCTGAACGGAGCACTTGCTGGCTCTGGGTTCCTGACCACTCTCCATCTTAGCTTCCCCTTGCCTGGATATGTTTCCCAAGGAGACAGAGTTTTTTCAGCTGAAAAAATGTAGCTGCAATTCTGAAGTAATAGAGCAACAGAAGGGTGGCAGAGGTAGATGTGGAGACAAGCTCTGAGCCTCCTACATTTTTTTTGCTGATAGGGCTATGTGAAAATCTTTGTAGTCCTGGTAGGTTGGCTTTACATCTGCTGGTTTCAAAGTCTCCATTTACAGGGAGTACTGGGTTGGAAAAAATGGGGCTTTCCTGCTCTAACTCTTCTGATCTCAGTCCTGCCTTCCCTGAAACTGGACAGAAAGCTTTGTGTGAAATCATCAGTTTGGTGTAGGGGAAAACACCACTGGAGATGGGATGGGACAGATGAGGGTGAATAGAAGGAATAGTTGTGGAATCATGGAAAGGCCAGGGTTAGAAGGGACCTTAAAGACCATCTCATTCCAACCCCTTGCCATGGGCAGGGACACCTTGACTGCTCAGAGCCCCATCCAACCTGGCCTTGAATATCTCCAGGGATGGGGCAGCCACAGCTGCTCTGGCCACCCTGTGCCAGGGCCTCACCACCCTCACAGGGAACAATTTCTTCCTGATGTCCAACCTAAACCTGCTCTCTGTCAGTGTGAAGCCATTCCCCCCTGTCCTGTCACTCCAGGCCCTTGTCCAGAGTCTCTCTCCATCTTTCCTCTGGGCTCCCTTCAGGCACTGCAAGGCCACAATGAGGTCACCCCAAAGCCTTCTCCTCTCCAGGCTGAACAATCCCAATTCCCTCAGCCTTTCCTCCCAGCAGAGCTGCTCCATCCCTCTGATCCCCTTGGTGTCCCTGCTCTGGCCTGGCTCCAGCAGCTCCCTGTCCTTCACTCAGCCAGTGCCAGTGTCACTAACTGAGACACCAGAGGAATGCAGCCATAAAAATCGAGGTGCAAGTCTTGGAAAATCTCAGGACAAGTATGTTCAGTAACAGCTGGGAAATGTTAATTTTGTTAATTTAAATTCCACAATTTAACTGAAATGCAAGGCCTCATCTGGAATGCTGTGTGCATTGTTGGTTGTTGGATTTAGCCCTTTTCTGACCCTTTGAGAGATGGAGCAACTGAGAGGTGTTTTAAAAACCTTTTATTCCATTTTCAGCCTCATATGAAGGGTGAGACAATACAGATATTACGATTCACACCATCACAATCAGAAGCTATTTCCTAATTACAGAATACTATAAGCATTTCTTGGCCTATCAGCTTTTTGCCACACCATGCTGTAGATGCCTTAAAGCCAATCATCTAAAACTACCCCTGGAGGGTTGTATTACACTGCGTCTTTCATAGTTCTATTCCTCCAAAGTATCTAGTCTTACTTGCAAGGCCATCCTTTGAAACTTTTTTTCTAGCTCCATTTCTCTCTCAACAGTATCTGTCCTATTCCATGGCATGTCTAAGTCAGCATTTCTTATCTCAAGGTTTGCATACCAGATCCATACTGTGTGGGCCTTCTGTCAGGCTCTGAGAACTCTACAAATCCATTTTCCACAGTTGGTGACCTAAATTTGGCCAGGCATGATGCACAGAAGAACAGAAGAATGATCAGGTGGATGGAAAGTTCTTTGCCAGTGGAAGCTGGAAGAGCCTGACTTTTCTAGACCAGAAAAAGACTGACAAGACTTGTAGTTAGGAAAGTAGTGGGGGGAAAATAACCAAAAGAGAGGAAAAATATGAGAAATTGTAAGATCTTGCTACATTTCTTGTGTCTCCAGATTGTTTGCCATACTGCACATTTACCTACAAAACACCAAATCCTGGTCATTTTACTATGAAATACTTGGGATTTGTGGGTAGGAGGGAGATCTAGGAGAGGAATTGTGAGTCTTGGGGGGTTTTCTTCTCTGTGGGACTGAGGAGAGAGAAGGAAGTCCTAGGAGTGGGGTAGAATGGCGCAGAGAGCAAATTCTCACCCTTTTAAAAACCCACCAAACTCTGTTCACTGCTCTTCCCCTCCACCTAGAATGGCTGCTCACCTTGTCCAGTCCTTTCTCCCTATCCAGAGCTCTCCAGCTCTCGCTGACCTTCCTCCTTCCTGGAATCTCTGGTCAATCCTCACTCCCACGAGCTCCCTGGAATCATTGGAACGGTGCATTGCATCAAATGTTGGGGAGGGCCTTGAACCAGCTCTGCTGCAGCTCTCTTGGATTATCTGGTTTGAGTAACCTGCTCTGGTGGAAGGTGTTCCTGCCCCTCTGGCAGGAGGGTTGGAATGAGGTGATCTTTAAGGTCCTTTACAACCCAAACCAGTCTGTGATTCCGTGGTTTGTGGCAGAAATAGGCAGCGATGCACGGTCTTCAACAATTGCTGCTCACAGAATCATTAAGGTTGGAAAATACCTCCAAGATCATCAAGTGCAGCCTTCAGTGGAATATCACAATGCCCAGTAAACCATATCATGAAGTGCTATGAAGCCCACTCATTCTTTGAATAGTTCCAGGGCTGGTGACTCCAGCACTTCCTTGGACAGTCTGTTCTAATGCTTAACTGCTCTTTCAGTAAATTTTTTTTTTCCTAACATCCGACCTGAACCTTCCCTGATGTGACTTCAGGCCCTTTTCTGTTGTCCTGTCCCTTGTTCCCCTGGAGAAGAGGCTGGCCCCCAGGTGGCCAGCCTCCTGTCAGGGAGTTGTGGCGAGCAGCATGGCTGGGGAGGAGGCCAGAGCAGCTGGTCCCCATGGCCTCTCTGGCCCGAAGAGATGGGCAGAATAATTTCCTGTTGCACCCACTGTTCTGACACAGATGGAACAGAACTTCACATTTGCTCTCTTAGCTCTCTCAAATCGTTTCCTCTTGTGGAGGTGAAGATCCCCTTAAGCTCAGGAGGCAGAAAAAATATTGACCAAGGTGGGAGCTTCTTCATGCATTCAGCCAGCTCTGTGTCACAGAAGTGCTGGGAAGGAGCTGTCCTCAGACTTTGTCCTTCAGCTTTCCTGCTTGTTGATGCTCTTTGTTCACTTCTATGAGGAAACCACTGTCTAGTCATTTCCATCTCCATTTTGGCCAACCAGTTCTGCTCTTTAGCTTTTTTTTTNCCAAGGCTGCCAGAGCTTCAGGAGTGTTTGGACAACACTCTGAGGGATGCACAGGGTGGGATTGTTGTATCTGTGCAGGGCCAGGAGTACTCAATGATCCTTGTAAGTCCCTTCCCACTCAGGATATTCTATGATTCTGTGATTCAATGAGGCAAAAAAGAAAAGCCAGGCAATGGGAATGTTATGAATATCCATGCACGTCACAAAAGCCTGTGAATGTGGACACCACTTGTGCTCTGTCAGTGGTATCTATTGGCAGGATGTTTGCACACTGGTGCCCCTAAGGTGTCTTAAGAACCTGTCCCAAGCACTTGGCATCATTTGAGTTATGGTAACAAGCCACATTAGAAAGGAGTTGTAAGAAATACAGAGTAAGCCAAGGAGTTTGATTTGAACCATGAACACGGTGGTGCATTTATTTCTGCTCTCAGTTTACTCACAGAATTCTGGGATAGCCCAAGCTGGAAGGGACCCTTAGGAGTGTGTGGTTCTCAGGCTCTGAATTATTCTCATATTTTAGCGTGTCAGAAATAGCACTGTCTAGCACATTCCTTTGAGAACTGTAGACTATGGCCTTTCATGCTTATGACAAAGCAATTGATCTTTGTAGTCTGTCCTTGGAAGTGACTTTCAGAAACGTCTTGGAGATTATTCACTGCCGCATTGGTCTGGTATTTGATGATCTGCTGCAGTTTTCAGCAGTGAACTGCAAACATTTCTCTAGGACATATTTTCCTCAAAAGGTGCCCCTTCCTCAAAATCAGCAATATTTGGGAGAGAAGTTTCATTTCAGTTCATTTTGGTGCTCTTTACTAAAGGCACATTTGGAAAATTTTGTAACATGCACAATCTCTTTCTTAATATTCTAAATATTTTTTGCCTTTTCTTTTTTTTTTTTTTAAGAAAATGCACGTAAACAAGGTAAAATACAAAATTTTGCCCTCATGGTTTTGTTTGTTTGTTTGTTTTTCTTTGGGATTTTGTTTGGTTCATTGGTTGTTTGTTTGTTTTGGGTTTTTTTGTTTGTTTTTTTCTAACTTTGATCTGGAATGAAATATATAACATGGATTTGGGGTTTGTGGATTTTTTTTCCTTTTGGAAGGGAGTGGATTATCCTTAGTTTAGGGGAGTTTATTTTTAATAAACTCTTTTTTAAAGCAGTGTAGTGGTAGGCATTGGTTGTTCCTGTTCATTACCAGTGTGGCTCCAGTGTCAGCTCCAATACTTCGTTGAGTTCAGTTAGGTGATACCCAAATGCTCCAGAAGAGATGGAATGACAGTCCAACCCTCATGGATATTACAGCATGTATTCCCAGGGACAGAAGGGATGTTCCAGTGCTTTGGCTATGGCTGAACCAAGCCAGTTGTTCTTTTCTGCAGCTGCAACACCTGCCCAGGTGAGAAAGTTGGGGTTTTTTTTGAGACTAAGCTGCTTTTTCAGTGCTGTCTGACTCACTAGAACATATCATTCTGAATTGTGAGCTTCTCCTGTTCCCACTCAGCTGGTCAGCTTTTACCATATTTTTACTTCCGAGATTATAATAAGAAAAAAAAAAGTTAAAAAAAAACTACAAAAAGCTTGTTACTAAGATTTTCTGGGTGAGTTGAGAATGGAAGGAAAAGGTGTTATCTGCAGAGGACTGTAGCTCCTCCCTTACTTACTTTTTTCTTGGCTCTTTAAAAACCAAACCTGTGCAGATCTGTGAGCTGCCACTAACACTTAGCTAAGGGGATTTCAGAGGAGATGAGCTGGGAGTTCCTTGCACAGTAACCACTAATCAGCATCCACATAGAAGATGTCTGAATACATATTGATCAAGCCAGCTGCAGCTGGGAGGGGTTCTGGAGGCTGATGCAGCTTTCCTCTCCATCCTCCATCCCCAATCAGGGAAACTGTGTAGAAAAACCACCCACTGGCACTTCTGGCCCTGGCATTTCTGCCTGTTGTAATTGCATCAAAAAGTTGTGTGGGGTTTTTTGGTAGTTAAGAGACTGCTTAGGAAGGAAGGTGATTAAATGCTGGGCTTGGAGTCAAGGAGACAGTCTCCAGGACCATCACGTGGCCTTTGGATGTCCCTCTGTCTCAGTGCCTCAGCAATAAGATGGGACAGTACAAAGCCATTGGTTTCCTTCTTTTCCCTAAACCTTTTAGACAGGGAGATCTTTCTGAGTGTTCCTCATCTCCTCCCTGACATCTGGATAATGCCAGGCACAGCTGGGCACCTCTCCTCCCTCAGGACATGGTGTTGTGCCACTGCCACAACAGAGGTAACAAACAGGTGGGCAGTGAGGAGGAAAGAAGCCACAGGAAAATGTTTGTCCCTGTGCTCAGGACTCATGGAATACCCAAACGCTGGCAAGTCCTGCTGTTCCCTGGCTCTGTTGGGCTTGGCTGATCTGATCCCCGTTTTCCAGGCTCAGGCACAAAACACTCTGAGCAGGCCCCTCGTTTGTGACTCTCCCTTCCCTTGCAGGCTGCCTGATAATTAAAAGTGTGCAAAAAATATTTCTGACAAAGCGCGGAGCTGACTTAACTGCAGAGTAAATGGAAAGCTCCTGGGATGCTCGCTCCATGGAGATAAGAGGCTGACATCACTTCACAGCTAGTCCAGAAGAAGGGAATTGAAGCAAGTTCTTCTCTTCTGCACCGAGTTCCCCTCAGGGACCAAGGTGTTAAAAACAGCAGAAGAAAAATTTGTTGGAGGTGGAAGGAGTTCACCATCTCTTTTCAGAGATTTGTGTCAACTCTCTAAGCATGAAGGACTGTACTGAGCAGTCAAATCCGTGCTTTGAATCTGGGAAGGTTGGGGTGGGGGGTTTTTTTTCAGATTTTCACTGGCATTGTTAGGAACTAATCCTCCTAAATGATTTGGTAGTTTTTCTTCCTTTATGGTGTTTCAGAGGGATACGAGGATACGTAGAATAGCAATTACAGCTCTTCATGGTTTATATTTAGTCATATATTGGTGATTCAGAAGCAAGCATATGTAAAAAGGCCCAGATGAATCCTCTTGCAAATTCCTTCCTGTCCTACAGCACATTTAGGTGCTGGAGTCTTACGAGCAATGCGTGAATCTTACAGAAACCTTATGTTTTTGGAGAGGGAATCATGCCATGTCTTTGTGTCCACCATGACACATGAAGGATTTTTTTTTTAAATGGCTGAAATGTTTTAACAGCCCTGCTGATACAGAGACTTGGTTTCAGGCAAAGAGAGCCAAATTCTCAGCCAGTGTTCATACAGCAGCACATTTTTCTTCTGGTGCCAAGTAGGCAGCATGGTACAGGGTGCTTTAGAAGTCTATTTTTATAATTTAGGGGTTTTTTTGGGGTCTGTTTACCATATCATTGGGAAGCAACACCTGTTTATCTGGAAAATTCAATGTTTTGAATTGTAAGTAAAATTCCCATTTGAATGTTTTTTGAGTTCTGACTGTTGGATGTGCCACAGCACCATGCTGGTCTGTGGACAGGCTGATGCTCACAGGCACATTCTGGGTCAGCATCTGGGATGGATCTAACATTTCATTTTTCCTGTACCTCAATTCCTATAACTCTGGAAGAGAAGTAACATTTTTCTCTCCTCAGCATGCAGCTGGGTGTTTATCAGTGGTAAAGTTCTAGGTACACTCATTTGTCTTCAGATAATGCAAATGACCATTTTTTTCCTACAGGGAATCACAAGCAGATGGTGTGAGGCAGGCCTGGGAAATCAGAATCATAGAATTACAGAATGGTTTGGGTGGGAAGGGACCTTAAAGATAATTCTGTTGGACATGCCATGGGCAAGGTCACCTCCACTAGACCAGGATGTTCAGAGCCCCATCCAGCCTGGCCTTGGACACTTCCAGGGATGAGGATTGAACTTAGATGTGCAGCTGGGGCAGCTGCTTACTCTGAGATCTTCAAGGAGCTTCCCTGATCCATTCCTGATTTCACATGGTTGTAACTTCTGTAAAGGGTATTGTTAGTTTCACAGCTGGAAACTGGATAAATGGGATGTTGACCCTCTTTACTTGCTTCAGTAATGTTGCTGCCATTGATAATTTTATTTTAGGAAGAAATTATTTCCTGTGAGGGTGGTGAGGCCCTGGCACAGGGTGCCAGAGCAGCTGTGGCTGCCCCATTCCTAGAAGTATTCCAGGCCAGATACCATAAATTCACACTTCCAGAACTTTGATCAAAGGTGGTATTTAAAAAATGCCTAAACACACCATGGCCATTGAGATTTTTTTCTAGTGACTTTAGTGAGACAATAGGAAGTGCAGTTTGTTGGAGCAACAGCAAGTGCATTTGAAAATCCTGCCTCTTGCTCCAGGCAGCAGGTCAGGGAGGGGATCCTGCCCCTCTGCCCAGCCCTGTGAGGCACATCTGGAGTGCTGTGTCCAGCTCTGGGCTCCTCAGGACAGCAGGGACAGGGAGCTCCTGCAGCGGGGCCAGCGGAGCCTGCGGAGATGATTTAGGGCCTGGAGCGTCTGTGGCAGGGAAAGGCTGAGGGAGCTGGGGCTGCCCAGCCCCGAGAGGAGCCCCAGCTGAGAGGGGCCCTCAGCTCTGGGTGTCCCTGTGTGCAGGGAGGGTCAGAGCAGGGCCCAGGCTCTGCTCCGGGGCCCAGCAATGGCACCAGAGGAACGGGCAGGGACTGAGCCCAGGAGGTTCCACCTGGGCAGAAGGCAGAACTTCTGTCCTGGGCAGTGCCTGTGTCTCCTTCACAGAGGATGTGAACCTGCTGCTTGTATTCCCATTGCTGGCTTTGATCACAGAGGAGCCCTGGAGACCCTTGGGACAAGGGGAGAGGTAAGGAGTGGAGATGACTACGGCCACTGCCACAATCATGGCAGGAATTTCCTTGTCCCTAAGCCCTTTTCCCACATTTCACAGCAGCAGCTGCCATCCTGGCTTCCCAGGGCTGGGGTGGAAGCAGGGCAGGCAGTAGGACCGTGGCTGTTTTGCTGTCCTCAGCAGCTGCTGTCTTTGCCTCTGCTGCAGAGGGATATTCCAGACCTTGTGGCTCGTATAAAGTGGGGGAAGAATCACAGAATCACAAGGTTGGCAGAGACCTTCAAGATCGAGTCCAAGCCAGCCCTGACACCTCAACTAAACCCTGGCACCCAGTGCCACATCCAGTCTTTTTTTAAACACATCAGGAATGGTGACTCTACCACCTCCCTGGGCAGACCATTCCAGTACTTGATCACTCCTACCATGAAAAACTTCTTCCTAATATCCAACCTGTATTTCCCTTGGCACAGCTTGGGACTGTGTCCTCTGGTTCTGTCAGTGCTGCCTGGAGACAAAGCCCAACCCCACCTGAGCACAGCCACCTTTCAGGGATTGCAGAGAGTGACAAGGTCACCCCTGAGTCTCCTTTTCTCCAGGCTGAACACCCCCAGCTCCCTCAGTGGTTCCCCACAGGGTTTGTGTTCCCAGCCCCTCACCAGAAGAAGGAAGAGAAAGGTATGTTCAGGGTTTGTTGTGCTGGTTCCCTTGGGATATTTCAAAAAGGCATTAAAACAGCAGTGAAGAGAAGAGAGATGAGGATTTAATGAGGGCTAGCAATGAGGTTAAAGCTGATAAGGAAGGCTGGATTCAAGTTGAGTAGAACTCTGGTTGCTTCACCTTCTCAGCCACTTTAAGCTGAAAACATTGACCTTTGTGGTCCTTTCCAAAAATTTTAATAAGGACAAGCGTCTCTTGTTGAATTTTAATTTAAAGTCTTTGACTCTGCAGTTCTCCCAAAATACTGCTCTTGAAGGGATACTTTGGGAGCCAAGGGAAAATTCTAAGCCCTGTGTCATAGGCTTCTCCAGCACTGACGAGAAGGCTTTGAAATCTGCACAACCCAAATTTTAACGTCTGTGGTTTGGCTGCATCTTTGACTCATAAATGGGAAAGGACTGGGAAACTGTGTGGGTGCTATGCCAGTTGAACAAGAGCTTCACACTGCCAGGTGTGTCCGTGCATGTGAAGGTCAGGGCTGGAAAGCTGTAGGCTCCCCAAACTGCAAGGTTTTTTGCAGTGATATTAAGTAAAATGCAAATGGTAGTGTGGTAAATAGCAAGATTGCAAAGTGAACTTGGTTTTGTTCAGTCCTTTGAAGTGTGTTGGAAGCAATAGCTGGTCATAGAATCAGAGAGTAATTAAGGTTCGGAAAGACCCCCAAGATCATCAAGTCCAGTTGTCTGATCCCCACTTTGTCCCCGGTCCATGGCATTGAGTGCCACGTCCAGTCATTCCCTGGATACCTCCAGGGATGGAGACTCCACCCCCTCCCTGGACAGCCCTTTCCAATGCCTGAGCACCCTTTCCATGAAGAAATTCCTCCTGATGTCCAACCTGAGCCTCCCCTGACACAGCTTGAGGCCATTTCATCCTGTCCCTTGTTCCCTGGGAGCAGAGCCTGATCCCCCCCAGCTGTCCCCTCCTGTCAGGAGTTGTGCAGAGCCAGAAGGTTCCCCCTGAGCCTCCTTTTCTCCAGGCTGAGCCCCCCCCAGCTCCCTCAGGTGCTTCTTACAGGACTGGCTCTCCAGACCCTTCCTTGTTACTAATGAACTCACGGTTCACTGAATACAATTTCTCAGCAGCAAAGCCCGGTAGTTTTTCTGGAGGGTTGGTGTGTAGCTTCCAATGGACCTTTTCCCAGGGGGAAGATCACTGATGTTTATTCCAGCAGAATGCCCACAGAAAGAGAGGTGATCTTTCTGGGCAATGGCATGCCCAGAAATGAATTCCGAAAAGCCTGAAAAATTCAGAAGGAAATTTGAATTGCAGTGGGAACCTGTCTGACTGTGGGAAAAATACTGACTGTTGCTGTCAGGAAGCGGCCCCGAGAGGCCGGGAGGAGTCTGCGGAGTGTCGCACTGCCATCCTGTGGGCCAGGGAGGTACGAGACAAGGGACACCTGCACGGGTGCCCGGTGGGTGCTCCTTCACTCCCCACCAGCAGGGGACGGGAGAGAATGGGAAGGATAAAACCTGGAAAACCCCTGGGCTGGGATAAAGGCAGTTTTATAGGGAAAAGAAGAGCAGTGTGTCACAATAGAGTGTGACACGAATCACAGAGACACAGCAAACTCCAGCCTGGGAAAAGGTGAAGAAGAAACTTTATTTTGATTTTTGTATTATATAGAGTTTTGGGGACGGCCGTGGATTGGAGAATGAGGTCACCACCTCTCCAACCACACTGGTCAATGCAAAGGTCCATCAAACCTGTCTCCTCCCAGGAGAAAGGAATGAAAAACAAAAAGAGTTAGGAAAGCATCTGCGTGTTTACTGAAACCAGCGTGAGAAACTTTATCACAAAAACGAGAACATCAGAAGGCTGAAAATCAGAGCAACAGCACTGCACACGAGCAAAGCAAAACAAAGAATTAATTCCCTGCTTGCCATGGGCAGGCAGGTGCTCAGCCATCTCCAGGAAAGCAGGGCCCCATCCCACTTAAGGGTGACATGGGAAGACAAACGCCACCACCCTGAACATCCGTCCCTTTCCATCTTCTCCCCCCACTGATGATGACGATGCCGTAAGGTCTGGAACGTCACTCGGGGTCACCTGTCCCAGCTGTCTCCTGCCATGCACCCCCAGCCCCCTGCCAGCGTGGCAGTAGGAAAACCA
Source organism: Dicaeum eximium (assembly GCA_013396995.1). Lineage (NCBI taxonomy): Eukaryota > Metazoa > Chordata > Aves > Passeriformes > Dicaeidae > Dicaeum > Dicaeum eximium. The sequence goes on along the minus strand of VWZP01002279.1, from coordinate 167,490 downwards.
GTTGGGTCTGTGTCAGCACAACCCAAACCATCCCTGTGTTATCAACCCCGTGTTCAGTACAAACCCAAACACAGCCCCTGTGAAGGAAATTTACTGTACCCCAGCCAAAACCAGCCCAGCCACCAAGGCTCCGCTCACATGAGCAGCACTGTCTGCCTCAGCATTTATTAATCCATTTCCTTTCATGTAGAGAAATTCAAGATTTTCTGTGGGGTTTTTTTGTCTCCAGAGTTAGATTTGAAGGAACTGCTTTGGTGGCAGCTCAGGACAAACGCTTAGCCTTGGGCTGGATTTAGGGAATGGATATGGGACCTGCCACATGGTGCATTTTCTGGAGCAAGTCAGTCTAATCTTTGCACAATGTCATTCAACCCAACAATGTCCTTTTAATGTCAGAATTAAACACAACATGTGCTGGAAAGTCAGGATTCCTCAAGGGAGTCCCAGATGGCTCCCAGGGAGAGAAGTGTGAGCTGCATATGGCCAGCACCGTGTGGGGTTAAACTGGGGGTTTAATTTGAGGAAGGATGGTGCAGTGTTGGGAATTTCCTTGGATATTTTGATTTGCTCAGTCAAGCTAAAACAATCAATCCCACATGAGGCTGTGCTGGATCTTTCCACTTAGTTATGCCAGCTGATTTGTTGTGTCCTTTGCTACAGAGGAGCACTGGAAGGAGTTCATCCTCTCGTTAGGAGCAGAGCTGCTCACTTCACAATCCTGCTGCTCTTTTCTGCTTCTCTGCTTTCAGATGGGCACTATAAATACATTGGATCTGGTCTGTTTAATCACCTCTCCCTTATCTCTGCACAGTGTGATAGCCTGGCTGCCACAGGGGTGTGTCCTAATGAAAGCAACTAAAATTTGTTTCAGTGGAGTTACATCCACCTGAAGTAACTTTCCCCACGTTTTTGCCATACCCAGGGACATTCAAAGCCTGAAATTATTCTCAGTTAACTCACTAGAAGTTGCTTCTGTCTGTAGATCTTCAATCTGAATGGGATTGCATCTCTCACCATTGAGGGGGATTCCAAGACCTTGCATTGTAGCAGGAGGCACCATTTTGGTTTTAAACATGAGTGTCGTTCCATGTTTTCAATTCATAAATGTAGAAGGCATCTGAAATGGGGTTGAAAAGTTGTCCAGGTGATCCCATTCCAGAGCATAGTCCAATTTTTCATGTCTCTGGTCTCAGGAAACGTCTGAGGAGTGCTGAGCTATTTATTATGAATTGAGGCATCAGTATCAGGCTCTCAAAATTAAGGAAAATAAAGGATAGAGAAATGGGTGCCTAAAATTAACTCCCTGCAACCCTGCACACATAAATGAGGTCCACCTTGTAAAATATGACAGCAGTGTAGTAGGTTTTGTTTCTGTACAAGACCTGCATTCTGCTTTCTGGAACTCAGCCCCTTCAGACTTCAAGCTGAGCATCCAATATCATTCACCATATGGGAAGTTCTTGGTTTAGTTTTTGTACTTTAAATAGTATTTAAAAGTAACTAAGCAATAACTGAGTAAGGAGTAAGTCATAGGCAAGGAGTACTTTGCTATTTTGTTTCTCTTACGCTTCACATTTGCCTTCATGCCCATTCCTTTTAGGTGATTTATTACTTTTGTATTTATAGAGTTATAGAGATAGAAAAATCTTCTTTGGTCCTCCTGCCACTCTTCTGGCCCAGTCCAAACCTTTCCTGTTGCTATCTCTGTGTGAGTGAAAGTAATCATTATTTTTATGGTGCTTTCCAGCTCTGCTGTGCTGTGCTGGCTAAACCATGGCTTAGTGGACAGATTTAGAATGTGAGGTTTGCAGGCCACAGCTGGTTGGGTTTTTCCCAATGTTTGCAATGTTGAATGATTGTTTGTTCTGCTGTAACTGAATAAAACAGCTCAGTTATATTTTCTAAGCTGTTTGCAGAGATCTGCTTAAAGCTGCAGTGTTTGGTCCCTGCAGATGCTTTATTTCTAGAACAGCCAACGAAAGGTTGTCCAGAAAAATTTAGACTTGGGCTTTTCGCTTTACAGGTAATTCAAGAAAATTTTTCATGCTAAACTCAAAAACCTGTTTATAAAATTCATTACCTTTTTATTTACTGGGATAATTTCTTTTGCACAACCCTTGCTTCGAACAGGGAGGTAGCATTACACACCTTAAACGTGCAGCACCTCCAGTTCAAGAGGAGTCACGTTTGCTGCCAGAGAATTTTCCTAAATGAATTTACAAACCATGAGGAAGCAGGAATTTTCTCCCTGCTGGTCAGTAACAATCTGTAAGAGAGTCTATTTTACAGTTTCTAAGCATTTTTTGATTTTTAATATACACAGTGGATAAAAGGAGATCCTACACATCAAATATTGACTATTTAGAGTCTCACCCTCTCCTCTTTCCCAGTGGAACATCTCTACTACCTTTGGGGAAGATGCATGTCATATACACAAGTGTAAAGCTAAAACAAGGATCAGACCAAACCACCACTGTGATTGCTTACTCTGGGAAATCCAGGGATTTGTCAGAGGCTCAATTAATTCAGCTGCTGCAGACATATCTTTCTGCCTCTGAATTGTCTGATGCCTTAGCAAACTCCAAACAATCACTGGGATTCAATTATTGCTGCTCTCAATCTCTTGAAAATTGTGAGCTGGCCTCAGCATCTCAATTTGCTCATCCTCTGTAATCCCTGGAGTGAAAGCTCTCTTCTCCAACATATAAATCCACAGGAAAAAAATTGACATGAAAGAAAACTCGCTGAGGGAATTTTGCTTTGAAGATCAGCACATATTTAGCCTGGAAAGCAGAGATTGCTCACAATTCACAAGTGGTGAACTCAAAGCAAGCAAGTTGTGCATTTTGTTGGTAGACCTGGCTTTTCTTTGTCAAAGAAAACTTTTTGAAGAGCAGATTCAAATATGTTTGTGTATATTTATATTTATGTAAGGATGCATATTTATATATTTTTTGTGCTGCTGACATTTTCTCCTTTTGGAACCTAGGCAGAAATCTTGTTCACTTTGTAGGCTTCTCCCATCTCTGATGTTTCTCCCACTTATTTCTCCTCCTTTGGGCTTTGACAATGTGACAAACAACCTTCTGGCCCAGGGCTTTCTCACTGCCACACATTTTACCGCCTGTTCTTTTTCTTTTTCTGGCTACTTGAGTCATTGCCAAGCAGTAGCAGGAGCTGTGGGAGCTTGAGGACTGGAAAATGTATGGTTTTCATAGTGGAATAAGCTGCTTTCAAACCCCTGCACTGAGTGGGAAAGGGAATTGTGGTAGAAAATGCTGTGTAAAAACATAAATGGTGCAAACTCTTTGCAGTGCAGGGCTTGAGCTGCTCAGCATTTTGTCGAGCACAAGCTGAACTTCTTTAAGCTCATTACTAGCCCTGCTCACACACTTAAGTCTGGACCTCAGAGTTTTGTTTAGCACTCAGGAGTCCTGAAATGATGAATTTAAGATCATTCATATCCTATCCATGTACCTGTGGTGGCTTAACCCTGGCTGGATGCTGGGTGTCCCCCAAAGCCACTCTGTCACTCTCCATCCTCAGCTCCACAGGGGAGAGAAAATATCATTAAAGACTCCTCACACTCTTCCTCTGGTCCAGTGTGGGGTCCCTCCCACAGGAGTCAGTCCTCCAGGATCTTCTTCAGCGTGAGCCTTTCCCATGGGATGCAGTTCTTCATGATCTGCTCCAGTGTGAATCCCTTCCACAGTCCTTCATTTATTCCAGTCATCTTTTTCTTTCTCCTTGTTTTGTTGTGGAAGACTGCTGATACTTCTAATAACTTATTAATAACCCTTTTGCTTTCATGAGTCACCAGCACAGATGCAGCTGGAATGGACTGCACAAAACTGTGACAATGGAGAAATCCCTAAAGGAAGAAAAGTTCTTGAAAACCCAACTTTTTTTTTGTTCTGCTGTATCATAAATCATTTCAGATATAATGAAAAAAAATTAAATTTCTTTATTTGCTTTGATAGGCTTTCCTGCCCCTGGCACAGAGGGAGGGGCTATAAACCAAATTGTTGTTACAGATCTGTCTTGAAAGGACCTAAAATTAGATACCATGAAAACGGCTCTGGGAATTCCCGAAGTCCCAGTTACAGTAGGAATCAGACTTTGTGTCCCTGTCCTTGAAGAGCACAGCACTGCAATGCATCCTAACAAACTTTGCAACCTTCTAATAAACATATTTCATCTCATGCAAGAAGACAGGTGTGTAATTCCCAGGAGCTGCAAGGAAAAATTGGCCCCAAAGCCAATCCAAGTAGGCATCAAGGTAAGCAAAGAAATGTAGCACTTTCCATTTTAGCCAGCTGCAGTTGACAACAGATTTCAAATTCAGCCCCTTCAAACATTTCTCATGAAGAAATTAACCCTTAGGTTGTTGTGGCTTTACTGTGATCCATGTAAAAGAATGTCTTTTCCTTCTGCATTTTTCTAACCCAATACTTTTTTTTTTTCCCTTGCTAGGCTGGATTCTGGATGCTGCAAGGCTGTCGTGTCAGGTCACTGCAAAAGTGGTTGTTGCATCTTCTTCCTGTAAAGTTGGTGGAGTTTCTCTTTATGCAGGGGGTACAACCTTTATGGTCAGGAAACTGTTTTCCTTGCTCTGTGGTTTTCTTGTTGCTGCTGCTTTTAAAGGGGTCAACACTCTTAGTTCCAGGAAACTGAAAATAAATGTGAACAGGGACTGGAGGAAGGAAGCAGGGAGAATCCCCTACAAGATTCCAATGCATCTTATTTCTGGGAAAACTAAAAAAAGCAGGATTCAACTGCCAGTGGCTAAATAGCAGCAATTTATGAGGTGTTCCTCAAAAGGCAGAGACAAAAGACAAGCACCAAGTCCTGTGGGAAGCTGGAGATTGACACAGGACACCTCCAGAAGAGTCTGCTGTTGAAACTTCCTTTAAGCCTTTTTTTCAAGTGGAGCATCCAGACCTGGCAAATGCATAAGGTCAGCCCTTAAAAGAGCAAAGAGCTCTCTCTGAAAAAATCAAAGGAGTGGCCGAAGTCTGTCCGTTTGTCTGCCTGTCTTTTTGGCCTTGGATTACTGTGCTGTTCAAAGCTGTGCTTTCATAGCTTGGATAAAAAAGTAAATGTTTCATATGGTTCTACAAGCAGTAATCATCCTGTTCATGCAAAATATCTGCTACCTGAGGGATGGGTCCAAACCAGAGGTGTTTCTCATTTAACTACAAAGTGTCTAGTTTTAGCATCTGTCAGTTTTTGTGAACACGTGAGTCCATTGCCTGCTCTAACAGAGTTAGTGACTTATTTTCAGTGGTTGTAGAGAGTTTCACTGAAATAGCACTGTTTGTAGTCCATTGTGTGACTTAGGAGACACAGTAGCCAGACAGTTCTGCAACTGTAATATAATTGTACATGGCATTCCCAGAAAATGCTCTGAAGGCTTCTCCCGTTGCACCATTGTGATAAAAACCTCTGCTGCTTTTCAAGCTCCACAAGTCCATGCTGTGCTGTGCTGAAAGTGGCAGAAAACCCAATTAGCTCTGAAAAGTGAAGGGCAGAGAGGGGTGCTCTGGCCTGGAATTCCCTCCCTTTGGCAGCAGCAAAGGTCAGCTGTGCAGCCAAATTTCCGTGACCACGTGTGGATCCGGCTTGTGTGTGTCACCAGCTCTGCACAGGAGAGTGGGAGGCAGGGGAGGAAGAATTGATTCTGGAAGGGGAGAGCCTGAGAGGAAGAGTGGAGTTAAATGTGACAGTTGGGATTTTCAGGAGGTAGTTTGATGGATGCTGGGCATCCAGCTTCCCTGGAACTCTATCAGTAAAACCCTCTGTACCTTCCTGAGTGACTTCTAGCCTGTCTGGCAGTTTTCAGGGTCAGTGTATGAGGGAAAAGAGGTGGGGGGCAGCTCTCTCTGATTTGGCAGCTCTGGGACTGCATTACCTCCTTGTGGCTGCTGGCTGAGGGTCTGGATCTCTGAGGAGCTTCCAGACTACCTGTGGCTCCCCAGGCTTGTAGGACTGGGCTTAGAGAAACCCTGGGCTGCCAGAGGGAGGCTGCTTCTGGTGCAGCTCTTCTGAGTAGTCCTGGGCATGGATGTGAGTCTGCAGTCCTTGGGAGGCAAAATGAACTCCACAATCCCAAGAGACCTGCTCTATCTCTCACTGCAGGCCAGCTGTGGGAATCCTCTGAGTCCCTTTATCCTCATTTGTGTGTCCATGTGGCTGACCATGAGTGACCAGAGCTGCCATGGACCCTTCTTGCAAGGGCAGTTGTCTTCAGAGTCAGCGTAGGTGCAGGCTACCCTTGGAAAATTGTGAATATCCCTGGGAAATCCATGGGGCAGAAACCCTGGGCCATACTGTGTGCCCCCACCATCAGCAGGCATAATATTGACAGGGGTACTTTGCTTTTGCTCTGATGCATCATTCCAAGGAAAACAGCTGAAATTTGCAGGCCAGGTCATGTGGTGAGATAAGTAATTCCAGCTCCGTTACTGGAGCTGATTTATACGGGTCAGGTCCAATATTTCTGAGAAATTGTTGATGGTGGGGGCTTTTTTGTTTGTTTGTTTGACTGAAAACTTGAAGCCTTTCAAATAAAGAATGTGAGGTATAGGGAATTTTTAGCTGGAGTATGTGCTTCAGGATGTTTGCTGCATTCAGGCTTTGAGAACACAAATTCTCTGCAGATAATCCCACACACTGTGGGAAATTAGGTTATTTGGCTTGTAAGTGCACCAGGGAGATGGGACTCGAGTGAGCTTTGAACAGCAATCATTGTCATTAGTGGTGGTGCCATAATTTGTGCTTGACTCAAATCCAGCTTTGCACAGGTGAGAACCTGGTGAAACCTTGTAACTCGATATTTGTGGTTGTTCCTGCTGGTGTGATCCACTATTGAATAGGCTAAACGAATAAAATCAGTATTTTTTAAAGCATTGTGTGGGGGTTTTTTTATATCAAAAAGGCTGGTTTCCCTCTTGGGTTTTACTGTGTTCCTATGAAATGTTTGATGTGGAGTTAATACAGGTCTGCAGCTTTTTCAGGACAGTCCACGTCCCCTTGCAGAATTTTACCTTCCTCAGAGGTGGATGCTACAGTGCTGCACTGAACTCCTGCCACAGGGGAAGATGTGAGGACAATTTGGCATGCTCCCCTGCTGGTCCTGCAGGGGTGGTCCCTCTGTGCTGTGACAGCTCTGCCTGCCACCAGGCTGAAGTGATCTCCTGGCTGGAGATCAGGGCAGTGCTGGTGAGGGATGTATCTGACTCCATTCCAGTCCTTGCTCCTCATAAACACAAAAGGTGTTTGTGAAGGTGCTTTTCCATCTCCAGGATTCTGTGTCTGCTTGGATACCCAGACTAAACTGAGCCAGCTTGGGCACTCCCTGGAGTGTTACCACCTTCCACGAGACCTGTCCTGCTCCATCGTGGGCACTCCACATGGGAATGCTCAATGGCAGTCTCCAAATTACTCCTCACTCAGCTTTTGCTTGCGTCTGGACTGGAGAGCCATAAAGGTAAGCCCATGTGCATGGCATTTGTCCATGTGTCTGCCCCACTGTCACGGTGGAAGAGGGCAAGGAGACAACAGTTAAGGAAAAAGCCTTGTTTTCCCACTGGATGCAGGAATCTGTGTCTTGCTGAAGGGCAATGGCTCCCACACAGATTTGTTTTCTTTTTTCTTCTCGCCTGCCACTGTGGCAGTGTTGTTACTGGTGAGTTTGTGTGCTTGTGTGCTCCCTGTCTCTCACCCAAAGCCCTCACTGCCTCTAATCACTGAGCCCTGGGCACACTTGCACGTTTGAGTTAATCCATATCTTTTATTTGTTTTATAAAGTCTTTTGTTCCCTCAGCTGCCACATTTCAAACCACACTTGCTTACTTTATTAATCTCTTTCTCTTCTTCATCCAGCCCAGATGATTCCTGAGTTTCCTTCTGGCGGGAAGTTGCTGTCCCAAACCACACTGCACTAAAAGTGAGTGGCACAAATGCCACTGAGGAGCTGTGTTTTGGATCCCATCATAACAGACCCCATCACTGCAAGTCTGCATCAGCAGTGCTCCAAACCTGCAGCAATGTGTGTAGAATTGAGATTGCTCACAATTACAGGTGGCTATATAATGTCCAGGCAATATCACATCAATCATCTTTTCACCCCCCCCAAAAAAATCAGATTTGGGTTAGAATGATGCAAACCCCTTTATCTCCATATCACCACCACCTCTCCCCCTTTTGTATTTATTAAGTAAAACTCAAAATGCTTCTATTAATTCTTTTTTTCCTATGAAAATGTCTTTTTTTATCTAGCAGGTATCAAAGATCTGAAGGGAGGAGTGATCATCTCATCTGCCTCAGGCTGCTGCAGGTGGTCACTCTTCAGAGCTGTAAATGGGTGATGGAGATAAAGGCATTTCTGGTCAGGCTGCAAGCACAGCCCTGACCTCCACTCTTGTAAATACTCATTTCATGGCTTCCTTCTGAAATCTGGGATTTAGAGAGCCCCAGCCAAAGGTGAGGCCCCTCCAGGGCTGTGTCTGTGAGCCCCAGGAATCTGTCCTCCTGCATTTTCTCAGTCCCTTTCATGGTGTTAAATTCTGTGACACCCTCTTCAGTCTGACTTACTGCAGGTAAGATAAAGAAGGTTTTTTAAATCAATCAGGCTGAGGGTAAGTTTGGGAGAAGGTTTTTAGAGGGTAAATTATGAAGGCATAACCTCTGCAAGGCTGACCAGTTGAGCTGTCTCTGCCAAAAGGGGCCCACAGAGTATTAAACTGCATTTGTGGCAATACAGGTATAAAGGAAATGCCAGGAAGAAGGAGCAGCAGGGAGGAGTATAAATCTATTAATTTTGAGTACAGAATTTGTATTTGCTGTCATAATTTGTCTGTTAAAATTATTTTCCTAGAAGTGAATTAGAGATCCCAGTAGAGAATACAGTTTGGAGAGTCATTGAATTAGAAGAAATTAAATCAAAGACAGAGTAGCATATCTTCTATTGAATAACTGAGACAGAAACTGTGTTGCAGACAGATTGAACGCAGACAGATCATCAGAATTGAGTGCTATTCACTCATGACTTTCAAGGGAAATAGTGAGATTACTTACGGCACTTCATTCACTTAATCCTCCGTTGTTGCCTGCAGTCTGCAGAGTGACAAAGGTGGTGACTTTCTTTAAAACAGTTTCCATAGGTGTATCTAAGGTACTGCAGTCTGGTAAATTTAACTTCTGTAGGAGGAAATAAATTGTATAACAAGGAATTGAATCAATGAATGCCTGATAAATACAAAAAATGCCTTTCATAAAAGTCACCGTAATTCCTGTTATGGAAGGTTTTGCTTCAGGACACTGATTTCTTTGGAGGGATAAACAAACACAGTGGTAATGGTGAGTCTCTTTGGTTAGGTCAGAAGGTTTTAGAGGGAAATGTCCACTCACAGGATCAAAAGATAAGATCTTGGCATGGTTAAAAATGGGGAAAAGTGAGCTTCTAGGTTTAGGTGGTCTGCCTATGGTCATTCTTCAGACTTTAATATTCATGCAGAAGATTGGCAGAAACAGGGAACTTAGGCCCAGACAAAAATCAGTTCAGCTTCTACAGTAAATGGTATTAACAGGTGTTATATAGCTTTGACCCTTAGGAGAGATCTAGATCTGACCTTTCCCAAGCTCTGATGGAATAAAATAACTGTTTCCCAGTCTTTTACTTGCAGATACTCTAAATATTGTTGCTGGGGATGAGAATAGCAGTACAGTAAATACCAGCTTGTTGACAACCAATTATTTTTTCTTAGTAACCTTTATGGACTCCTTAAAACTTGTCCACAGACCCTTAAAGAGTCTTGAACCACAGCTTGATGGACATTGGCTGCACCGTGCAGAGTTTATCCCTAATCTTCAAATTTATTGCAGGCAGCAGACATCATCCACTTCCTGGAAAAGGAACAAGTAGTCACAAGAGTGAGAGTCTGCAGCTCACGAATGAGGAAGAGGTGAAGTTCTCACCAGAGAAATGTGACAACCCTGTATCTATTTCTCTTTGTGACCTGGCCAAATCTGTGTGAAGTGTTGAGGTTCTAGGTGACACCATCATGTCTGCTCAGCACTCTCTCTTTCCAAAGGGAGAAATGATATTCCATACCCCAGACCAACCCAAGCCGGTGTGGCTGCTGTGTTTGCCTTTGAGTGGAGCAGACAAACTGCCTGGGTATCGATTTTGTGCATATTAACAGCTCCCCACAGCCCAGGCCATTTCCTGAACAGCACTTTGCATAGTCATGGGGGAATAATTTCCTCGTTTATTATTAGAAAAATTCACCCTTTCCAGTATGTTTTGATACTGTGTTTCAGGAAGTCACTTCCTATCCTAAACATGGTATACAGGGATGTGTAGCTGTAGCTTCTTCCAAATCAACCAGGTGCTGTTTGCCTCCTGCAGCTGCTCACTTTGTGACTTCTGATTGCTCTGCACACCCAATACAGCCCTGCCATTCCTTTATATGTCCACGTAGGAATCAAACCTGGGCATCACAGAAGGAGGGAAGAAAGCTCCCAGGAGTTTCATCCATACCACGCACCCCTGGCGAAGCTGCAGCTCCAGACTGCTGGCAGCTCCAGGTGTCAGAGGTACAAATACACTGTGCTGTAAAGGGCTGAGTCTCAGTGACACCTTTGCCCCCTGCATCCCCAGAAGTGGGGATGGCCATTCCAGCCTCTGCTGATCTGCTCCTCCTCTGAGTATCCCTGAAGCTGGAGGCCTGGAGCAGTGTGCAAGGATAGCTTGCCTTACGTCTGCTGCACAGGGTTGTTGTTAGGACATCAGAGGAGACCATGGAACTTCCTGGGAAAGTGGCTGCAGTGAGTTGAGCAGCACAGGTGGAGGTGGAGCCCTCCCCAGGGGCTGTGGAGGCAGTGCCCTTCATCCACACCAGTGATTTCACCTGTGCTTGCAGAAAAGATTGGCACGATTCTCAGGCATGCCAGAGATCCCTGATGAAGCTTTTAGTAAACCTGACATTCCAAATCCCCCTCTGCTGTAGTGTCCAAATTCTGGGGTCTGGTCTTTGCTGTGAAGTGAGCTGAGACAGCCCCAAATCCCTTTGTCCATCCATCCCTCTCTGGGCATCCTGTAGGGAGCAAGATAACCCCCTCATAACTTATTGTGTAGTGCTTCCTTTTCCCCTCATGAATAGCCTTTGCATGGCATTATGTGCCTTGAGCTTTTTCCCTCCTAATGGCCCCTGCCTGCTCCCATCTCTGACCTTCCCGTGGCACGCCTGTGTCCTGCTCTCTCCGCCCTCGCTGGGCTGGGATGAGCACAGCGCTCCAGCAGAGGGCGCGGGATCCATTCAGGAATAAGCTGTTCCAATGCCTGATTATCTTATTTTATTTTTTTTTCCTGTCCCTCTGCAGTGCTGTTTCAGGTGTGTGAATGCTTGCCCCTACACACTCTGCCTCTAGGACAGTCTCTAGATTTTTCTCTCTTCCTTTGCTGATGGAAGTGGGGGGTTGTTTGCCTGCCAAGGTTATTCCATTAGGGAATAACAGAATCATTGAATAACAGAATCACAGAATCATTGAAT
>VWZP01002279.1:140004-155350 GCA_013396995.1 Dicaeum eximium | reverse complement strand
ATGGATCCAGCCTGTCCAGATCCCTCTGCAGAGCCTTCTGCCCTCCAGCAGATCCACACTCCCACCCAGCTGGGTGTCATCTGAGAAATGCCTGAGGGTGCACTCGATCCCCTTGTCTAGGTTGTCATTTAAAGAGAGCTGGCCCCAGCACTGAGCCCTGGGGAACACCTCTGGATGTCCTGGTCACCACCTGGAATCACCACTCCCTGGGCCTGGCCATCCAGCCAGTTTTAACACAGTGAAGAGTGGATTTTGACTTGTGGGTATTAACTTGCACATTTAGAGGACAGGGAAGGTGCAAGGCTGACAGTGGGAGAAGTGCTAGCTGCATTACAGAGCTGCTCTGCCAGTAGGTTGAGATTCCACTGTTCCCTTTACTAAGTACAATACATGATCATAGCAGTCTTTCCTGGCTTTAAAATTGACGGCAGATTTACTCCCCAGATAATAAGTCTCATAAAAAAGCTGTATGAAATCTCCTGTTGCATTCGATAGCAGAGGTGCTGTTCCAATTTAAAGGTTACAGGATGACGCAAAAAAAAGAGCTAAAGAAAGGTTATCCTTTTCCACTCAGCCTCTGGAACCTGGGTCATTACACAGCTGACTTTGCCAACACTGAAGCAGATGCTTTTGGATGACTGAAAGCTCTCTGCAGACAAGGAAATGCAGGAATGCTCCCCATGTGTGAAGTGCACAGAACTGCAGAGAGCTGAGAACTGTGCCACTGTGATTTGTCACCAAGTCTCTCATGGCAGAGCAATGCCACTTAAAGTTTATCTGGAAGAAAACTAAAAAGTGAGGGTTTTTTGGTTTTTGGTTTGTTTTTTTTTTTTTTTTCCCCTAACTGGAAGTATTCTAATACATGGCATCATAGAATTTTTAAATTACTGTTAATTTTGGTGGTATATGTTAGAAATAAAATAATGACAGTACTGTTATACTGTCAAATCCTTTTCATTATTAGATGTGATGCCATCTTATAGACAGGAGTGTAGCTTAGAGATTTGGCAGCAGGTGCTCATCTGCTTCTTTTCACTAAAGTCTCTACTCCTCTTATCAGTGAAGTATGGGATACTCCATGGTCCATGGGAACTCCATGGACCAGGTGTTTAAAAAAACAGGCTGGATGTGGCACTTATGCCATGGTTTAGTTGATAACATGGTGTTAGGTCATAGGTTGGAGCTGATGATCTCCAAGGTCTTTTCCAACTTGGCTGATTCTGTGATTCTCTAAATCTGTGACCAAAGCCCTGCTCTGACATTGGTGGCACGGTGGAGCTGCCTCTTTTCCCTGGGCAGTGGCAGCAGCAGCAGATGCCTTTGTTATGGTGTGTGACAAGTCTTTGGTCCCATGCTCACACAGCTGTTTGAACACAAACATTCTTGTTAAAAGTCTCAAACACGAGCGTGGCCGAGGCTTGTATACAGCAAGAGAGCACAGAGCCTCTGTGTCTTAACACACCTGGTGTCAAAAGGCTCTTTCTTTCTTTTCTTGTGGCTACCACAGCTGAAGTTATCCCGAATTTGTGATTGTGGGGGACGCTAAAGGGCACAGCAAAGCAGATTCAGGGGAGGGAGGATATTTGCTGTCATGAGAAGGGTGGGAGATCTTACAGACATCCCAACTTACATGTTTTAGTGACTGAAATCCCATTTTGTGCCGCTAGAGGATACTCAAACTGTTGCCAGCTTCTAAGAAAAAGCCCCTTAATCTCTGCTTCTCTGGAAACCAACTGCTAGAAGGAAATGTCTTTGAGAGGAATAAAGGGAGTAGATGTTTAGGCACATCTAAAATCTTTCTTCTAGCTTTCAGTGGGAGTTCAGTGAATAGAATCACGTGCACAAAAAAATTGAAGCCGTGAGTGACAGCAAACGGAGCTGATGAGCTGCCTGTATGTAAAAGCTGCAGCTTTCTCTGCCTCAGAAAGTGGCTGGCTCCTGGGAGGTAGAACTGAGAGAGGCTGGAAAAGCTGGTGTGGGAGAGAGAAGCACATATAGAGAGGCTTAGAAAAGGTGCTGGTGGGACATGTCTAGATTTTGTTCTGGTTGGATAGCTGGGATCTGCTGCAAGCCAGAGACATGGTCTTGGTTCCAGTTAACATTGTAGAGTCAGAGGGAGCAGAGCAAATGCACAACATTCACTGCAGGACCCACTGCTGAGGTGAATTGTAATGGGGGCCTTATGTGGGGATCCAGGTGTGGCTTAACTCCTCCAGAAAAATCAAACCACTTCAGACAGGGCAGAGTCCAATGCTGTGATGAGCTTCTCAAGGAACTAACAAGAAACCACTGCTATCTGACTCCAAAAGTCAGGCCAAACAGGGCTTAAAGCATTTTCTTACCTTGGCCAAGCTTGGCTGCATCAAACACAGCAGCAGTGATGCTGCTGAGTCTGACAGTGTCACCACAAATCCTCCTATTGGGGTGGATGCAGGGAAAAAATTCCTCTCTGACCTCTAGTAACATTCCCTGCTCAGCAGGGTCTCAGTTCTAAAGGACTGTGATGGGGATGGTTATCCTGTTACAGTCTGATTTGCATCTTTTGGGGATGGTTAAGCTGACAAAGGTGCTTAATCTGGCAGTTAGAGCAACAAAGAGTTCTTTGCTAATCAAGGAATTTGTACCCCTCTTAAGACCCATGGCAGAGCTCTGCCTTGGTAAAGTCAATCTTCAGCATTCCCATCCAACACATGCAGAACTAATGTCCAGGATTCATTCTGGGACTGTCTTTCCAGTCTGTCTTCCCTTTAAAGACTGCAGTAGTGAGAATGGGATACCTGCCAGGAAAAAAACATCTCCAAACTATTCCCTCCAGAGACTGGAGATAACTTTTTTCACATGGGGTGGTCAGAAATGCAGCAAAAGGATCCCAGGTAAGAAGGCTGTGCTCTGGGATGGAGCTGCTGGAGCCAGGCCAGAGCAGGGACACCAAGGGCATCAGAGGGATGGAGCAGCTCTGCTGGGAGGAAAGGCTGAGGGAATTGGGATTGTTCAGCCTGGAGAGGAGAAGGCTTTGGGGTGACCTCATTGTGGCCTTCAGTGCCTGAAGGGAGCCCACAGGAAAGATGGAGAGAGACTCTGGACAAGGGTCTGAAGTGACAGGACAAAGGAGAATGGCTTCACACTGACAGGGAGAAGGTTTAGGTTGGATATCAGGAAGAAATTGTTCCCTGTGAGGGTGCTGAGGCCCTGGCACAGGGTGGCCAGAGCAGCTGTGGCTGCCCCATCCCTGGCAGTGTTCCAGGCCAGGTTGGATGAGGCTCTGAGCAACCTGGGCTAGTGGAAGGTGTCCCTGCCCATGGCAGGGGGGTGGAATTGGATGATCTTCAAGGTGCCTTCCAACCCAAACCATTCCATGATACTGTGATTATAAATTAACGTGACCTTCCTTGCTAACTGAGGTCAGACAGACACTCCATTTTTCCCTTGGTCCTGGTGACCAGGATTTCCTGCCTGTTTCTCAGTGTTGTGGTACCTGCCCACCTGGATATCATCTGTATGCTGCTGGCATGAGGACCTGTTTCTGCTCTTATTAGGGCTGTATATCAGTTTTGAATAACACAGCCAGAAGTCTCTAGAGCTCGTATACTGCAAGTCATTAAGCTGGATTGACTGGCTCCATGCATGGTGAACAAGCTGTTAAACACTGATTTATTGTCTCAATCACAGTAAATTCTGCCATATAAAACCAGAGTATCTCCAGTTTGCATGGAGACAGTTTGTTTTAAGGTATCTAAAGACACTTTAATTGCTCTCTTGGTTAAATTGTGGTCGTTTCTCCTCCCTTTCATCTTGATCTCAAAGCAGTATAAAACACACCTGAACATTTTTTTCCTAGGACATTGGGATGCTTTTTCACCCATAGGAAGTTTCTCCAGCTGTACCTTTGTAGTCTTTCAGAATTTCTTCTGCAGTTCCTTCTTCTTTCTCACCTGTTTGATCTTCTCCTTTTGTCTTATGAACTGTGCCAAATGCTTCCTTGAGTTCTTCTAAATGCAGAGACCCCTTGCATTCTGCTGATGGATTGTGGCAGAGTGAAAGATTTTTTTTTTTTTTCCCTTTTGTGGTAACCCTCTCAGAATACAAGTGATAATTTTAATGCCATTTGTGGATAAGGTTGTTGGGGGAAAAAAATCCTTACTTTTGCTCACTGGTGTCTGAGGATTGAGATACCTGTGGTGGGAAGGAAGAAAAGAATGAACAAATTAATTTTCTTACTAGTCTTCTTCTGGTTCTTGGGTTTTCATCTGTAGAAAGCCATACCAGGCTCATGACTCTGAAAAACTGCATTTCTAGAGATTTTTCCATTATTTTCTATTGTTTTCTCCATTTTAAGTATACTGAAGTTTCTGGGGGAAAATTCAGCTCATATTCCTTATGTCCTGGGTTGGTTTTTTTAATGGCATCTCTACATCCAGCTTGATTTTGAAGGTCCACGAGAGAATATCTAACATGGGCTGAAAGGTTAATCTTCTCCCAGGCATCAAAAAGCTCACTGTGCCAGCTGGGAATATCATCCTGGTGTGTGGAAGCTCTGTGGAATGGAACACTCCTTCACTGTCAGCATCTATGAGTGGGCAGAGAAATGGGACTGGAACCTTGTGGGGAAAAACTGCTCCACGCTTGGTGCAGTTTCCTGTTCATCTGGAAGGTTTCTCCCAGGAGCAGAGAGCTGGGACAGGGTCAGGGTTTATACAGCCTGTGAGGGAGGACTGTGCCATGGCATTCCTCAGCTGGAGAAACCCAGAGCAGCCTGGACCTGCTGCTTACAGTGTACCCATCCTGTGAGGAGGCACTGACAATCAGGAGACTGCATGGCACTTCCATAACTCCAGAGCTAACTCAGTTTCCTTGTGGTTTCGGGGGAAAAAGAAATCAAAACTGGGGTGATCAAAGTTAAAAGAAGGAAACCCTAGATAAGAAAACCTTTCTTTTGCAACAGAGAGCACCTGGAAAGGAGGGTCACTGGAATAGGATAATCCCAAAAGGAAAGTGCTGTCACACCTTCAGGATCCACAATTAGGAGACTCTGAGACTCTGAATGGCACATACACACAAGGCTCAGCTTCTGTTGAATCTACTCCTTGGTACATAACACAGAACTGGAGAAAGAAGAATTGTATTTAGGCAACTGATCAAGGAAACAAAACATCTACACCGAGCAGCTATCTGTAAGGCAGCTGCCTGTAGCACAGGCACAACTTGGGCTGAATTTGGTGCCTACCTTCCAGGAGGAGAATTCCTTGGAGGTTCACAGCTCTCTTCTAAGGTGGCAGAGTGGCATTTCTGGGGTGCCTGACCCATGGCTGTGCCAGTGGTTTGCCTTTCCATTGTATCCCTGTCAAAAACTCAGGCTAGCCCCTTCCTCCTCTGCCACTTTCTAAGGGAAATCAGGTTATTCCCAACATGTGACCATGGCCATTTTAAGTGGCTCCCCATTTTATTGGTGTCTTTTCCACTAGTGATGCCAGGATTTTAACCCATGGGATCCCACAGCCCTCACGTGTGTCTGTCCCAGTACATCCCACTGACTGCAGCTGTCCAGCCCTTCCCAAACTGGATGCTGGCTGGTGCCAAGTTAAAGTAGGGCAGCTAACTTGGAGTCCATCTCTGGTTAGCCTCCAGCAAGGTTACTGGCGTGCTTTTGGCCACTGGAGGGCTCTGGTTTTATTTCATAACTATGAGAGAATGATACTAAAAATTACCAGTGTCGTGGGCCAAAAGGAGGGTCTAAACTCCTGCAGAAGCCTTGTGCCTTATCCTGATACTTGGGCATGAAAGTTGGAAATGGGATGTCCAGCTTGCTGCATCACGAATAACCAAGAATCTGGGACGCTTGCTTGTGATTATTTGGGTTATTACAATGATTTTCTCAGCCTCCTGAGGTCTGTCTCTGTGCCAGTGCAGCAAAGATGTGCTCACAAAATTTGTTTTTATGAGTAGGAACATTGGCACTGGAGAACAGAGGCAGAGATGTGTGTGGAGGGAGAAGCAAAGGGAGATCCACACCACTTCTGGGAGATGTTTTTATCAAGGGCTGGTCAGGGGTAGGAAGGAGGGGAAACTCTAGATTGTACCTACTTAAATCTGCTAAAATTCTGCTTTTTTCCTCTTCTCCCCTCATTGAGAGACCAGTGCAGCACAGGAAAGACTCAGAGGGAGCTTTCATTCATTGCAGAGCACTGCAATGCATTCATTGTGTGTCCTTGAAGGAACCCCACATTTTACAGCTGACCCTGAGCTTTAGCATCAGGAAAGCTTTTTTTTTTTTTTTGGCCTTCCTCAGCTCTAGTCCTATTTTTAGAGCCTGTCGTTTTCTCAGGGGCTTCACAGTCTATTTTTAAAAAGACTTTGCAGGCTGCCAAAACATTGTTATTTTCTCTAGGGTGATGTCAACACAGTGCCTATAGTAAACGTGCCTGGCATTTACCGTAGGTGATGCTTTAGAACAGATAAACATTAATGTTGAGGGTGAAAAATGCTTTTGCAAGCAGAGCCCCACTGTGAAGTGTTTCATTTCTGCAGAGCATCCTTTTGCTTGCCTTGTGGCTTTCCCCTTTTCTGAAACACTTTGGTCTGACCGTCAAATTGCTCACTGCTGCATGAACCTGATCTGTACATTATTAGATCATCTAGAGTGACTGTAAATCAGGCTTGGCCCAAGTCTTGTAGCATGTTTAATGTTTTTACAGAGCTTTTTTTTTCCTTGCCTTTTACATTGGGAACGAATTTAACAACCCAGCTCTGAAAGAAACATGGGGAAGAGTTTAAAGGCCTTAAAATATGAACAGCAGCAAATATTGGTAATAATCATCATGGTATCATCAATTTTGGTGGATTTTCTCAAATGAATCCAGCATAATCACAGCTTCTTTTTACCTGTGGGGAGGGGGGGGGAAAGAGGGGGGTGAAAATTCAGGAACAGTTATGTAAAGATGTGGGAGCAGATGTACTGCTGGTGTAAGCTGGCACTGCTCCACTCATGTCAGTCAAAGTAGTTGATGTGGGGGAACATTTGTCTGCAAGGGAAGCAAGATTTATCATTGAGCTCTGGTGGCTCCATAGAAATCACAGAATGGCCTGGCTTGGAAGGGACATCGAGGATCATCTGGCTCATGAGCCCCTGACATGGGCCCATCCATTATCCCAGGTTGCTCCCAGCCCCATCCAGCCTGGCCTGGAACACTTCCAGGGCTGAGGCAGCCACAGCTTCTCTGGCCAGCCTGTGCCAGGGCCTCCCCACCCTCACAGAGGATGATCACACATCAGTTCAATGCAGTATTTGTCATGCTCCGATCCCCTCACAAATGTGAGGGATGATGTCTGAATTTAATCTTTCCATGGATGCTTTAGCCAATGTGTCTTCTGTGTTTTCTGCTGTAGACAACGCTGCCCAAGAGGACAACTCCTGCCCTTCAACCACGTGGATTTGTTCCTTGGACTGTACTAGCTCAGCTGTGCCTTTGAACATTGATTTTACTGACCATGGACACATGTGGAACACCTCCTCCTTCAGCCACTTGTGTGAATGTCATGGGAATACTGAGCAAAAGTCTCTGTGGGAGGTGGTGAGCCACCCTTCTGCAGAATCACAAAGGCATAGAAACCTAAACTCCCTTGTTTCACTAAAACTTGAGATTGTAAATACTTCTGCACCTTTGAACCTTGAGTGCTGGTCAAGGAAATAATGCAGTACACAGGAATGACTCTTTGTGCTGTTCTTGCTCTGAGTCCATTCTCTGAACCCAAGAAATGTCCAGAAGCTTCACAAGTTGGCGGAATTTATTTCAAATATAAACCTCCAAGGGACTTCTCTTCCATGAGTTTGACCAGTTGAACCCCTGTAAACAGCTACCACCCACAGCATCCTGTAGTAAGGAGTCCAAGGCCAGCCAGGATGCGGCTCTGAGCAACCTGGGATAGTGGAAGGGGTCACTGCCCAGGGCAGGGGATTTGGAAATGGATAATCTTTTAGGTCACTTCCCACCCAACCATTCTGTGATTTAATGATTCCTATCCCTCCTGTCCCAACCTTTCAACTCCCATCGGATTTTCAGGTTCCTACAAGCCACTCCTTTGGGACAGCAGTGCTCCAGACTGCTCATACCCAGTTTGCAGTGGAAGTACAGCAGTGACCTGGGGCTGCTGACTGGGCACTCAGCCCTCCCAAACAGAGAGTCACCACATCTCTCACAAACCTGCCCCTTTGTTTGTTGCCTCCTCACTCATATCTTGATCTCAAAGGGTTGCTCAGGGCTCTACATTTCCCAGCATCCAGTTCTGGTTCTCAAAAGGCCCATCTCAAGTTCACCAGGAGACCTTTGAACTATTGTGAACCTAACCTGAGACTCATATTTGTAACCAAACCAGGGGGGGTTTGCCCAGGTTTGCATTTCATTGCAGGTGCCTCACACTCTTCTTACGTTTCATGCCACTGGACAAAGAGCAACCATTTGGAAGCCCCCAGGAAAACTGCCTGACCTCAAGTAGTGTTGTCAGCAGCCCCCATGCTCTGAGGAGGCACCAGTTCTGCTTCATGCTGCTGGCAGCTGAGCTGGTTGGCTGCCTCTGAAGGTACAAGTGCCACAGCAGATGGCTGCGAGGTTAGCAGGGAATTTATTCAGAACTCCGCATAAATGAGGCTGCCTTTCCTCTGAGGCAATGGCAGCCCAGAGCACGCTCCCATCCCCTCCCACATCTGCACGGTGACATCCAGGAGCTCTGTGGTGACCCAGGGGCAGAGGAGCCAGCCTGTCTGCCACACACCAACTCCTCTGCGCTGCTCTAGCCCACAGCCTGTGCCAGCTCAGCGGGGCTGTGGGTTCTGCCTGCAGCGGAGGGGTTCCAGCAAGAGCTGAACCCACCCTGTTTGTGGGAGAATGGAGCAGAGCTTCCATCTCAGGGGCATCCTTTCAGACACCCTTTGTGACCTGTGCCCAGTCAGCAGCCCCAGGTCACTGCTGTACTTCCACTGCAAACTGGGTATGAGCAGTCTGGAGCACTGCTGTCCCAAAGGAGTGGCTTGTAGGAACCTGAAAATCCGATGGGAGTTGAAAGGTTGGGACAGGAGGGATAGGAATCATTAAATCACAGAATGGTTGGGTGGGAAGTGACCTAAAAGATTATCCATTTCCAAATCCCCTGCCATGGGCAGCGACACCTTTCACTAGACAAGAGCACCATTCAGCCTGGCCTTGGACACTTCCAGGGATGGGGCAGCCACAGCTGCTCTGGGAAACCTGTGCCAGGGCCTCACCACCCTCACAGGGAGCAGTTTTTTCTCATACCCAATGTAAACCTGCTCCCTGTCAGTGTGAAGCCATTCCCCCTTGTCCTGTCACTCCAGGCCCTTGTCCAGAGTCTCTCTCCATCTTTTTTGGAGGCTCCCTTCAGGCACTGAAGGCCACAATGAGGTCACCCCAAAGCCTTCTCCTCTCCAGGCTGAACAATCCCAATTCCCTCAGCCTTTCCTCCCAGCAGAGCTGCTCCATCCCTCTGATGCCCTTGGTGTCCCTGCTCTGGCCTGGCTCCAGCAGCTCCCTGTCCTTGCTGTGCTGGGCCCAGGGCTGGGGCAGCCCTGCAGGGGGGCTCAGCAGAGCGGGGCAGAGGGGCAGAATCCTCCCCTCCCCTCCCCTGCTGCCCATGCTGGGGGCTGAGCCCAGCACAGGGTGGTTCTGGGTCCCAGCACACATGGTCGAGGCAGGGCCAGCACTCACCCACCAGCATCCCCAAGTCCTTTCTTGCAAAAATTCTCTCTATTTTCCTTGGGAATAATGAAGTGTTAGCTGCTGGTGTTGTAGTGAAGAAGGAAAGGCACAAACCCTCAAGAGGTTTCTCCTTCAGTGCCTGTTTTTGAGGGTTAAGCATCTCCACCATGAGCTGAAGCAGATGTGAAATGCTCTTGGTCAGAGGCTGTAAATGTTTGCAAAGATAAACACAGGTAATGGGATTTGAGCTGCCAGTTCCTTGACTTCTCCTGCTGCCCCTAGAGTAGCTGAATTAATTTTTATCTTTAAACATTCCTGCTATGCAAAGAAAACCCACTGATGTTACCACCTCTGAGTCATGCCAGCATATTTGTGCCGCTATATTTTAGGAGCAAAGCTGCTGGAGTTCAATAAGTATAAAGCAGGACTTGATAAGTGAGGTCGTGGTCATAGCAGGCTATTTAGATAAGGGAAAGGAGGTGTGGTGTGCTGTCAGCGAGTACCTGGGGCCTTGCAGTATTGATCCCAAATGAGTTTGGCCCAGGCTGTCTCTCAGTCCCTGGATTTTCTGCAGATTAAGTTCCTTTCCTCAGGCTTGGTGGACATATCAGTGTTATCAGCCTGATAGATCACAGAATACACAATTGTAGAACCTCCTGAGCTGGCTGACCCACAAGGATCACCAAGGCCAGCCCTTAGCCCTGCACAGCACAGCCCCAAGAAGGTACTTTGCTGTCCTTTGCTTCAGATCTGTTCTTACCACTACAGGCACTTGAAGACCTTATCTGCTGAGTGATAAGACTCACTGTCTTCTCTTCTCTTCTCCCCTCAGGCTGTTGCACAACTAATGACCACTGATATGGGATTATAGCAGTGTTGGATCATCCGGAAGGACCACTGGAAACAAGGTATGGATGTTCCTCACGTTTCTGATGCACTACTGATAGCAGACGTGGGAGCTGCTCACCACAGCTGCAGGAAGAACAACACCTGGTCTGACATAAGGCCTGGTGGGACAGCTGTTCTTGTACATTTTGGGCTGCATTTGAGTGGACATTTTATGTGCTTTTGCTCTGTCTCTGTGCCATATTTGCTTTAGCTACAGAAGTCCCCAAAGGGATTTGAAGTGTCCCTTCACAGGGTGTAGACTCTTGCTGTGTCCTGTTCCTGTACCACAATGGGTGTGTAACCACGATCTGAAGTGTGGGTGGAAACCTGTGAAGCATCCCTGGAGCCATAGTGCCCTGGAGTTGTGCTGGACCATGCAAACATGGCTCCCCAATTCCCTAGCTGCTGTATTCCAAAGAAATGGTCATCAGAGAATCATAGAACAGTCTAGGTTGGAAAGGCATTGAAGTTCACTGTGTTCCACCCCCCTCCATGGACAGGGACACCTCCCACTAGCCCAGGTTGCTTAGAGCCCCATCCATCCTGGCCTGGATCCCAGTGATCAGATCAGTTGTCTGCCTTTTCAATCCTATCCCAGAAACTCACCTGCTGCCCTGAAATACAGGAGAGAAGGCTTCCATTCAGTCTCTATTCCTGAAATACAGGAGAGAAGCCTTCCATTCAGTCTCTATCCCTGAAATACAGGAGAGAAGCCTTTCATTCAGTCTCTATCCCTGAAATACAGGAGAGAAGCCTTTCATTCAGTCTCTATCCCTGAAATAGAGGAGAGAAGCCTTTCATTCAGTCTCTATCCCTGAAATACAGGAGAGAAGCCTTCCATTCAGTCTCCATCTCTGAAATAGAGGAGAGAAGCCTTTCATTCAGTCTCTAACTGAGCTCCTTGCTCAGATCTGCGTGCAGACAAGCCCTGCTTGTCAGGCTGTGGTTTCTGGGTTGCTGCTCTGCAGAGCCCTCGCTGCTGTTCCAGGGGAATTGGCTGGCTTCAAGGTGATGGGTTACCTCTTTGCTTCCAGCTGCTAGAGAGCATAGCAAGAATCTAAAAATACCTCTGAGCCAGCACCTAATGTCACTTCTCCTCACGAGGGGTTTCTGCAGTTGCCACGGGGATCTTAAGCAATTGGACAGGGGAGGGGATAAATCTCTTTATTTTTGTGAATAGAGGGGGAGGCGCCCAGGAGAAAAATCCCTCTATGAAAAAGCTGTGCAGCCACGTGCTTTGATGCCTGGGTTGAAAAAACTAAATGTCCACGGATTTAGACCAGCCAATGGTGTGTGAGTGCTATTTTTGGAAAGCACTGAGTAGAACTATGGCACATGCATCACATGTGAATTGGGAGAGTGCAGGCTATTTTTGGAGCCTGTTTGCATATGTGCTGAGTCAAGGTTTGCACACAGAGCAAGGCTGCACCTAGCCTCTCTTAAATCTGCTTTAGCAAGGTTATTAGTTTTTAAGCAAGCTCTGGGTCACATAAAAATATTTTCTCCCTCTGATTTTATTAGCATCTCAGCATTGCTGGGAGATAATTAGAAAACACAAAAAAATTAGGTGCAAAAGGGGAGGCACAAGGAAAGAGGAAGCAATTTAGAGTTGAAGGGGGATGGGTTCTGAAAAGGTATTACCTAGGTAAGTACAGAAAAACCAGAACAGCATAAAAAAAATATGGAAAGGCAGGAGGGGCTCATAAAGAAGGTGGGAAATGTATACCTTTTGTTATTATTGATGAAGGAAGCCTATTTACAGGGAGCAACCCCTGGGGAAAGTTAAGGAAAGAAATTGGAGCAGCATTGCATGAATTATAGCCAGCCCTTGTGCTAGTTTGAAAACAAACCAGTGGGAGATCTCAAGTCAGAACTGACAGCCTGTTGGTCAGGGTGGTGATAGCAGTCCAATTAAATGGTGGCTGCAGTCCTCCTGGAGTGACAAATGTGGTTCTGCTGAAGCAGTGATACTGTAGAAGGGTTGGGTCTTCCTCTGAAGGTCCAGTGGTGGTTATGTAGCTCTTGTCCTGTGGGAATCCAGTAGGTAAGGCTACATATATATATTTTTATATATACACAATGAAAATTTACACACAGATCTCACTTAAAATTATGTCCCCTTGTGGTACACAATCGTTTTACCCAACTTTCTGCATTACCCACAAGGGTAACCAGGTCCTTGAGCAGAAACAATCCCATGGATGGGTTTGCCTTTGCCTGAGGTGGGACTAATCCAAACAGCCTTTCCTATTGAAAGTATATTAAAAGTATTTACTATGTATTTACTAGTATTTATTAGTATTTACTATGAAAAGTATTTACTTTTCATGTGTACCACAGGGACTTAATCTACTGTGTGCAAGGCTTTGGACTGGGCAGGATCTGCTTGATTGATGGACCCTTGGGTGTTGACCATCCAGCTGGCCCTTGCTAAATGCACTTCTCAATTTTTGAAGGTCCCCCTGCCAAGGGCCTTTAGGGTGGTCTTCAGTAGTCTGTTGCACCATCCAACTTTCCCAGCAGCTGGTGCATGATAAGGGATATGATATATCTTTTCAATACCATGTTTTCTGGCCCAGGTGTTTATAAGATTATTCTTGAAATGAGTCCCATTGTCCAACTCAGTTCTCTCAGGGGTGTCATTGTCTCCACATAATTTTCTGTTTGAACTAACAGCAGTTCAGCTGAAGAGGAGGGAGCATCTAAATGTTCTTGTCCTGCATACTTCTCTAGGATGCTTTTTTTTTCTGCTGTGCCTTGAAATCTTCTTTTTTCACTTTGAAAGATTTATAAAGGAGCTCTAATTTCGTAGGGTCTGCTTGAAGATGAACTTCAAGCCTTTGTTATATGCCTCCCAGCCAAACAACTGAGTCTGTGCTATGGAAATGATATCACTTGTGTAGCGAATGAAGTTGTCACCTGCATAACTAACTTCATCTGGATTCTTGCCTATGTTGGCATAAGGGTTGTCCCTCATTGCTTTTGTTTTGGGATCATAATAGAGTTTGGATCTAGATTCCTCAAGTATTTTGCAATATCTTCCCGAATATGTAAATGTTGGACTGCAATGCATCTTTTAGAGTCGAAGTTCTGCTCAGGCATATCAATATCATCTGTGTATTTGTCTTCATCCTCATCTTCACTGTTATGATCTCTTTCTGTCTGTGAATTTGATTCCTCTTCTCCCCACTGGTGTCTTGGGAAGTTAACTTGCTCCAGCTTTCCTGATGCCAGCTCCTCCTGAAGCTTCTGAGCTTTCAGTGTACATTTGGTGAAGTTACCCTTGGAATATTCCTCAGCAATTTTCATGTGCTCCTCTGGGTTACAGCCATTCCACCAGTCTCGCTTCCCATTGTAATGAAATGTCAGCTGAGGCTGCACATGTCCATCTGGGGCAATATTCATGCCTGTGTATTTTGCTCCAGCTTTCCTGGGTCTCTCCATGCAGCCTTTCTTTCTGTGTGTCAGTGCCCCGCAGTTCTCACAGGCTCCTTTGCTCCTTGTGGCCACACTGTGCTCCTGAAATCTTTGATTGTACCAATCTCCAGAAGAGTTATACTGTTTCTGCTTCTCTGGCTGAGGTCTCTGATGCTTTAGTGTGTGACTTTTAGAGAGATCTATGTACCATGGTACTGAGGAGATGTACTGAGGAATATGAGGGTTGATATCTTTTCCTTCTTCATCCACTTCAGCAGGTGCATTCCCTAGTTTTCTCTGCTCTTCTAATTCTTTCTTTTTCCTCCAATCTTCCCTTGTCATCTTTGGTTCCTCCAGGCTCACATCATTTGTCCCTACAGCAGGAGGGGTGCTTGCTCCCGCACAAAGGGCCATTTTGGTTTTTTCCCAGCTGGGCCACAGCTCTGCCCTACACTGGGTGCCAAAATATGTGCTAGTTTGAAAACAAACCAGTGGGAGATCCCAAGTCAGAACTGACAGCCTGTTGGTCAAGGTGGTGGTAGCAGTTCAATTAAATGGTGGCTGCAGTCCTCCTGGAGTGGTAGATGTGGTTCTGCTGTAGAAGGGTTGGGTCTTCCTCTGAAGGTCCAGTGGTGGTTATGTAGCTCTTGCCGTCTGGGAATCCAGTGGGAAAAGGCTGCCTGTTCTGTTCCAAGCCTCAAATTATATCCAGGTAGGAATGCTTGGTTCCTGTACCTGGATGGAGCATCTCCCAATGGGATGATGTAATTTTATCAGTCATGCTGTGAGACTCAGTGGCCCATTAACAGAAGATAGCCCCTGGAGTGATCAGGGATGAGTCATGGAGGTGATAAGGAACATTGCCCCACCTGCTTTAACAGCTTGTGAAGATGGTAGAACACTACTAAGACAGCCCTGGATTTGGGGACAGGGAAGGAAAGCCCCTAGCTTGCATGGCAAAGGGATGCCAGTGAGGATAACACAAAACTGACTGGCTGGGGATGGTCTCAGTGGGTAGACTCTGCTACCAGAGGACACAGCCTTTTACAGGCTGCCTTCCAGAGCAGTGCTGGCTGTCCTCACAGATGCTGGACACTCAGACAGAGTTCCCTGTATGGCCAGAGGTGTTGCCTTAGCAAGGGATTTTTCTTTTCAACTGTCTCCAGGAGGCAAAGGTTTGAAAGATAGGAGACAATGAGACTGCGGTGGTCATTAGGGGGGACTTGGGGTTCAACCAGGCCAAGTGCTGGGTCCTACGCTTTGGCTCCAACAGCTTCCTGCAGTGCTCCAGCCTGGGGGCAGAATG
This sequence comes from Dicaeum eximium, assembly GCA_013396995.1. Lineage (NCBI taxonomy): Eukaryota > Metazoa > Chordata > Aves > Passeriformes > Dicaeidae > Dicaeum > Dicaeum eximium. Next base: position 140,032 of record VWZP01002279.1, on the reverse strand, counting down.
GCAGGCAAGGGGAAGGGAAAGGGAAAGG
>VWZP01002279.1:98233-139908 GCA_013396995.1 Dicaeum eximium | reverse complement strand
GAAAGGGAAAGGGAAAGGGAAAGGGAAAGGGAAAGGGAAAGGGAAAGGGAAAGGGAAAGGGAAAGGGTGTGCTGGTGACAGTGGCTGAATGTGAACAAATGTGTGGGCAAGAAGGCCAATGGCACCCAGGTGGGATCAGCAATGGCGTGGCCAGCAGGATCAGAGCAGTGGTTGTCGCCCTGTACTGGGCACTGCTGAGGCCATGCCTCAAATCCTGTGTTCAGTTCTGTGCCTGTCACTGCAAGATGCACATTGAGGGGCTGGAGTGTGTCCAGGGAAGGGAACGGAGGTGGGGAAGGGTCTGGAGCACAAGTCTTATGAGGAGCAGCTGAGGGAGCTAGTAAAGGGGCTCAGCCTGGAGAAAAGGAGGCTCAGGGGGAACCTTCTGGCTCTGCACAACTCCTGACAGGAGGCAGCAGCCAGGTGCTCCCATGGAACAAGGGACAGGATGAGAGGAAACAGCCTCAAGCTGTGCCAGGGGAGGTTCAGGTTCAGGTTGAACATTAGGACAAATTTCTTTACTGAAAGGGCAATTAAATATTGGAAGGGGCTGTCTAGGGTGGTGATGGAGTCCCCAGAAGTGTTTAAGGAAAGACTGGACATGGCACTGGGTGCCATGGTCTGGTGTTTGGTCACAGGTTGGACTTGATTGTGTCAGAGGTTATTTCCAACCTGAATGATTCTGTGATTCTGTGATTCAGGTGTTCTCCTGTGCCACAGTTTGCTTTCTGCTGGTAGGAATCACCAGCCCAAATCTGCAGAGTGGGTGGGAGTGGGGCAGATGGGAGGCTCTGTCCATTCAGGTGTGGCACTAGAGAACCTTCTTGGTCTGGTGTGCACAGGAATAGGCTTGCAGCCACAGAGGACACAGTTCTGGCACAGCATCAGGCCCACCAAGCAGATAGGAAAGGAGCAAGAAGGTGCCTGGGAGCTCTGGGAGAACAGGAAAGTGTGTTTGAAGTACACAAGGTGAGAAGCAAAGCAAGAGCACCCTGAGCACTGGCTTGTTGTTGGAGGTCCAGATGAGGTCCAGAGCAGAAAGATTCTGTATTGTTCACATCAAGTTCAGTCCTGCAGAGTTTGTGGGGATATTTTAAAGCCCTTAAAGTCCTGGTGAAGTCGGCTGTAGAGATTGACCCCAGGTGAAAGAGGAAAAGGGAGCAGCAGTACCTGGACACAGATAAACATCCCTGTTATGCTGATAATACCATGTCATGCAGCAGGACACAGGGAAGAGGTGGGATTCATGCTCATCTCTCTAGGGAGGCAGTCCTGACTCAATGTATTATTGCAGTTCCTAAAGACACAGATATCAACATCAGACTTGACAGACACATATAAATAGGGTAAGACACAGAATGAGTGCCTCTGGCATGCTGCCTCCTATGTTTGCCCTCCTGGAGGCTTTAATCCTGATAGAACCAGACCTACATGGTCCTTTCTCGGCCCTTATCTGCCTAAGTACCTGTGGTGCAGAAGAGTTTGATAAAATGACACCTGTTCTATTTTTCCTCTTTCGGTCAGAGAAAATAAAAAGTGAAATCAGCTGCTGTGAAGGAAAAAAAAATGTTTGAAATACATGTGGGGTCTCAAGTCCTTGTCTTGAACGTGAGTCTGAGAATGGGTTAAAACAAGAATAAAAAATGCAAATGTTGATGTAATTTCCCAATTTGGAAAGCAGACATAAGCAAAAAAAATGCCAACATTACAATGCCCACAAAACAAACTAGATCAGAATTCCCTTCCAGTCTGCAGCACAAGGATTCAAAATCTCAGGAGAGGCAGAGGAAAATTGTGCAGGATGCCACTTTTAAGCAGCTCTATTAGGAAACTTTTTTTTTGCTTTGACACCATTTTATTCTTAATATAACTAGATAATAGAAAGCAGCATTTTTCCAGACCTTAGTGGAGTGGTTTCCAGTTAAAACCACCTAGGTTCATCACCTTCCTTTCTGCAACCATAGATCCCCAGTCTGAGAGCTGAGCTTGAGTCTAAATATGACTTGGACCTGCTGGAAATCTGAGCACTCATTTCACTCAATACTGAGATCCTGTCCTGGAACATTGATGAACCCAACCTGAGATTCGTGCTTGTAATCAAACCTAAGGAGAGATCAGTTTTGCCTGGGTTTTAGTTTCAAGTAAGAAGGTGCCCACCTTCCTACCTGTCTTCACCTTGACCAGGCAGTGGGATGTCTGGCTATCTCCTTGCATATCATCATTAGCTTTTCAGGATATATGATCAGCCTCCTTGTCCTGCAATTTGTAACCCACCCATTTGTGCATCATTGTCATAACCATTCCGGGTTGGTGTTCCCTGCAGTTGACATAGCCACAGAATCACAGGATCTCCTGAGTTGGAAGGGACCCACAAGGACCATCCAGCCCAGCTCCTGGCCCTGCACAGACACCCCAACAATCCCACCCTGTGCATCCCTGAGAGCCTTGTCCAAACTCTCCTGGAGCTCTGGCAGCCTTGGGGCTGTGACCATCCCCTGGGGAGCCTGTTCAGTGCCCAGCACCTTCTGGGTGAAGAACCTTTCTCTGATATCCACCCTACCCCTCCCCTGACCCAGCTCCAGCCATTCCCTGGGTTCTGTCCCTGGTCACAGAGAGCAGAGATCAGGGCCTGCCCCTCCTCTTCCTCTCATGAGGAAGCTGCAGAACTGCTGTGAGCTCTGACCTCAGTCTGCTCTTCTCCAGCTGAACAGATCGAGTGCCCTCAGCTGCTCCTCATGTGGTTCATCCTCCTCCAGGCCCTTCCCCATCCTGGTGGTCCCTCTTTGGACACTCCTTAACAGCTTTAGATCTTTCTTCTGTTGTGGCACCCAAAACTGCCCTGGTACTTGAGGTGAGGCCACCCCAGCCCAGAGTAGAGTGGGACAATCCCCTCCCTGGTCTGGTTGGCCATGCTGGGCCTGATGCTCCTGGGACAGGGATGTTCCTCCTTGCTCCAGGCCACTGCTGGCCCATGTCCAGCTGGCCATTGACCAGGACCCTCAGGTCCCTTTCCAACACTGCTCCCCAGCATCTCCTCCCACAGTCTGTCCGTTCACCCAGGCCGGCTCTGCTCTGGGAATGACTCTGCCCAGATGGTAACAATCCTGACAAAGGCTCTCTTCGGAGCAGTGCATGAATGATGACATCATGGAGGGATCAGAGTCAACAGCACCATCACTGCCAACCCACGCAGCCACCTCTGCACACAGCATTCCAGCACTGTGTGGAAAACAGAATGCCTGCCTGACCCACACAAGTCTGCCGTGCCAACAACCCTCAGCCGCTGTAAACAGAATCTGAGAGAACACATCAGCAGCTGAATTCACACAGCACTTCTTGCTTGTGGCAGCAGAATGGCTGTTTTCCACTGGAGAAACTGAGCTACAGCAAATCAAAAATTCTTTACAGAGGTCAGTCCTACACCTAGGAACAGTGGCTGCACTGTTGTACAAAAGTGATGACCTTGTTATTTTGGTGTTCTCTATATTGCTTTGCAAAAATCACATGAAAAAAATAGTTGTGTTTGCATCCTCTCTGCCCTCAGATTGTTTTAACTGTCTGAATTCTTGTGTCTGAAGAAATATGCCACAATCTCAGGGATTTATACAATGCTCACAAATAAGTGGCTATCAATAAATTGTTACTTAAAACCCCAGTTACGTTAGCCTGCATAGATCAGGTAAATAAATTGCAGTCTATTCTGTTTCTGGATATCTGAATGTTTCAGATGCTTGGTGGTCTGAGAGAAATAGTCTCATCAATACCTTTAAAATGGACTTCCTTTAGATGTTTTGAATAACTGACTTTGAATATTCTGCTTCTTTCAATTGTCTGACACTAGGTTTTATTTTTTATAATAGATTATTTAATTCACAAGGTTTAAAACTGTAGCTTGACTAATAACTCTCATAAGCAATGGGGCTCTTGGTACAGGATTTTTACTTTCAAAGCAAACATCACTCTTATTTGTGTCAATGTCAACAGTAAATGTGTCCCACTAGGCACCTCTCTCTTGAGAAGACAGAGCAAAAGCCTCTGGTCCTTGAGACAACCAACTCTTCTACAGCAACAAGGTCTGAAATAAATAAACAGTGAACTTCTTAGAGTATCCCAGAGGTGCTTGGGGAATGGAGTGTGGCACTGTCCTGCAGCAGGAGCTGAAAGTCAGAGCAGGGACATCCTTGTCAGCCTCAGATGGCATCAGATGTCCATGATTAAGCAACTGCTCTGAGCTATGGAGATCCCAATGATGCCAACGGAGCCAAGAGAGATCTCCTGCTTGTCTGAAGCAGTGTTGGCTGGTGATCAGCGGTGTCACTGGGCTGCAGGAGCCAGCACTGCCTGGATTTCCTGCATCTGCAGACCCAACCCAAACAAGCAGCCTGCAATATAGGCACTGCCACAGGCCTGGTTGGCATCTTGAGCTCAGCCTCCCCCCAGCTGAGATGGCAAATGGGGTTGGGTAAATATAATGGTGTCCATGTTTTCACTGGTCAGACATGGAATAATGAATAGAAAGAAGAATGAGCTACACAGGCAGTCTGAGGAAGATGTTTTGGAACATCACTGGTAGGTATTCCATGGAGATTGAAAATACTCATTGGTCCTTTGGTCAGATGTGCTCCTGGAATTTCACATATATAATAATGCCAGCTCTAGCAGACCTTTTCCAAGAGTAGGGCTAAAATAGGCTCTGCACTGTGAATTTCTCTTGGCTGAATATGTGAATAATATATCAACAATAACTAAGCTTTTGGGAAGAGGCACAACTCCGTGATGCTGGTTTTAATATTTGGAGTGGAAGTAGCCCTGCTGAAACTGATGAAAAACCTATTTGAAGTACTATTTGAACTTGGCCTAAGACATGCCCTCCTCTCCCTCTGGGTGACAAGAATAGTGACCACTTCCACTGTGTGGCACCTGGGCCATTAAACACCTCCATGGTTAAGGGCAGCAGAGTTGTTATATGGGCACGGATCCAGCAAAGAGTGCTTGAAACACATCAGCAGCATTGCTGACTTCATTGAGATTCTGCATGTTTAAACAACTGCTTGAGAGCCCTGGTGGATGAAGCTTTACATATCTAATAAAGAGCCCTGAAGGTCGAGGTTGGCCTCTGAAAGTAACTTTATTTGGTTTAAGCCATCCATCACATTGAAATAATGCGGTTGTTGGGTAGGAGACACAACTATTTTTATGGCTCTGTGTAATATTTTCCACTGTCACCAAAGTGCCTTTCTGAGTGATAAATGTGTAGATTTCCTGCTTCCCTGGGCCTGAAGGAGCAGAGGAGGGATGGTGGGATGCAGTTCCTTCTCTCTGTTTGTACAAGCTGTGCTGGCAGAATGGGGGAAGCGCCCAGGCTGGAAACTGGCAGTGCTGAGCCTGCAGATGCCCTCTGGCAGGAGGCACATCAGCAGGCTGATGCAAAACAGGAGTTTCTTGTTTACACAGCTCACCATCTGCATGGAATTGGCTCCATCTTCCCATCTGTGTGTGGAAATGGGAATGCTACACCTGCTTAACTCATTGTAGCCTTTGGAGAAACCAAAGTCTTCTCACTGTTCTGACATCACCTTTGTCTTGCCTGGACGAGCTGCTGTAATTTGGGCCTGCATGAGACAGTGGTAACCTCTTAGTGCTAGAAAGATCGAGGGAATTTGGCTATAAATGGAAATGGAGGGCTGATTCTATGTTGTAACTTGCTGAAGATTCACTGGGAGAAGTTTCATAAAATCATGGAATGTCCTGAACTGAGCCACATGGATCATCCAGTCCAACTCCTGGCCCTGCACAGGACAGCCCAAGGATTGCCATGTGCCTGAGAACATTGTCCAAACACTTCTTGAGCTCTGTCTGGCTTTGTGCTGTGAGCACTGCCTGGGGGAGCCTGTTCAGTGTCCAGCCACCCTCTGGGGAAAGATTCTCTTCCTGAAGTCCAGCCTAACCCTCGCCTGATCCAGCTCTGTAATAGCTTTAGGTCTTCGTACTATTGTGGCAGCCAAAGCTGTCCCAGCACTCGAGGTGAGGCTGCCCCAGCCCAGAGCAGGACAATCCCTCCCTGGGCCTGGCTGGCCATGCTGGCCTGATGTCCCCAGGACAGGGATGTCCCTCCTGGCTGCCAGGGCACAGCCAGGTGCCACATTAAACACACCTTGTCCCTCTTGGAAGTTACAAAAGTGACCATTATAATTGTTTCAGTGATGATATCTTCCTCAGATCACATGCTAATGCTAGTTTTCCTAGCAGTTTTCCTAGCAAAGACCTGTGCAATCCTCTGTTGGCTTCACAAGGAAATTTAATCCCCAGGATGGAAAGGACCATGGAGCAATGTTTCCAGGTGAAGCCACACTTTGCCTAGCTACTGTTTTTTCCAAGTCAGTAGTGACAGAGGGGACTGTAAAGCATCAATGCATGGTGCCTCCTCTGTTAGCTGAACTGGAACTCCTTCAGTTTGGTCTCATATCTTTGTTTGCCAGGTGGGAGTTAGGAAATTTGCCCGCTCTTAATCCAGTTGAAACCGCTCAGTTGTTTATCCCCCTCAGACAGGGACAGTTCTAGAACACCAGCACACATCTACTCTGAGGCAAACATGGTGGCACCTGAGAGTTCCCTCAGCTAAACTCTTCCCACTCTCTGCATCTGTGTGACAGGAAGGCAGGGAGGAAAAGTAATTATTCTACACTCCACATCTAGATGAAACAAACTTTGATTTTTTTTTCTTACACCTGCATTTCAACACCTGAAACACTGCCACAGCTCCAGTGCTCCCCATGTCCTGAAATGCAAGAAAGATATTTTCTTAAACAGTTTCTATCCTTTCTGCTCCTCTCTGACAAATGAAGGTGTCTTTCCCCCTCCAAAGAAGCAGTTCTTATTCTTTGTAGCGGTGAGCGGGTTTATATCGGGATTGCTTCCAGAGAAGACTGGCAAAGTCTTTGGGAGCGTGGCCCCACTTTCTGTTTCTGGAGGCTTACATCTCCTTTTAGAAGCAGTAATTTTATGTATCTTGCCCTTAGCCTGACAGTTTGTTGGAGAAAGCAAGGCCATGGCTCCATGGAGTGCCTTTGTCAGCACCCATCGTGCCAGGCCTGTATTTGCAACCAGCCCTTCACAAAGCAATGGCTGATTCGTTCTTCTGAGACTTCTGCTGCCACACAGGTCTGGGGAGCTCATGTAGATGATTCCCAAGCCCACATTTAACACTACAAAGACAATCAGTAGGAGCAATGTGCAGATATTCTGAGCTGGGCGGAATTCTGCCCCTCTGCCCCGCTCTGCTGAGCCCCCCTGCAGAGCTGCCCCAGCCCTGGGCCCAGCACAGCAAGGACAGGGAGCTGCTGGAGCCAGGCCAGAGCAGGGACACCAAGGGCATCAGAGGGATGGAGCAGCTCTGCTGGGAGGAAAGGCTGAGGGAATTGGGATTGTTCAGCCTGGAGAGGAGAAGGCCTTGGGGTGAGCTCATTGTGGCCTTGCAGTGCCTGAAGGGAGCCCACAGGAAAGATGGAGAGAGACTCTGGACAAGGGCCTGGAGGGACAGGACAAGGGGGGATGGCTTCACACTGACAGGGAGAAGGTTTAGATTGGATATTGGGAAAAAATTGTTCCCTATGAGAGTGGTGACACAGGGTGGCCAGAGCAGCTGTGGCTGCCCCATCCCTGGCAGTGTCCAGTTTGGATGTGGTTTTGAGCAACCTGGGCTAGTGGAAGGTGTCCCTGCCCATGGCAGGAGGTTGAAACTGGATGATCTTTAAGATCCATTCCAGCCCAAACTTTTCAGTAATTTTATGATTTTTTGCAGTGCAGCGTAGCAGTGATACAACAATCACGTGGTGCACGTGGTGCTCCTGTGCATGCCTTCACCAAACCCTTTTGCCCTCCTCAGCTCAGCATCAGCCTGAGCTGTCTATGTAGCAAAGGACCTTCTTGGAGTTATGAGAAAATCTTTATCCTTTGTTTTCTTCTCCAGCTGCAAGGCAGATGAACTTTCTTGTGGCAGCAATTTCTCTACCACTTCTTGGAATCTATGTAGACCTTGATGCACTGAGCTTTCTCTCAGGTCATTTCATGTTCTGATTCCCACTGAGCACTTACACTAGACAGAAACGTCCTGAAGAACAGGAGGGAAACCAAAGTGCATCCTGCTTGCATTGGATCCAAGGGCTCCCAGCATCTGAGTTGTTGAAAACACACAGGGTTTTGTAGATTTTGGTTTTTTGCTTACGGGCAGGGGCTTGTATTGCACTTCATTACATGTTACTGTTTTAAGAAAGACATGATTTTAAGCCATGGAAATTTTCAGTGGAAAACTTGGATCAAAATCCCAGTTGTGTTCACATGTTTAACTGCCTTGCTCTCAGTGCTTGGAAATGAATCAAAGGAACAATGGAATTTGGTTCACCCTATGGATATGCCTTTGTACCCACCAAATCTCAACAGATACCTAAACATTATCTTGTGTCATTCTTCATTCAGTTTTGCAGGGACATGAAGGATGAGCACAACCCACTGTAGAGCAAATACTGGTGAAGAAAAAATATTTCCCCTTGAAGGAAGTAAAAGGGATATTTTGCAATATACCTGAGCACACCTATGGGAAGCCAGGATAAGTCCTGTGAAAAGTGGGAGCAGGTCACAAAAGTTTCATGCACATACAGCTTAACAAGCCAGCACAATCTTTGTGCACTTTTCCTCAGCTTAAAAAAAAAACCTGCTTGAGGTTTCTTACACTGGCAGAGTTTTTTTACCCCTAGTGGGAGTTTGTTTACTTTTACACATTTGTAGAAGGTGTGAAGAGTTTTTGTGGAAGAGATGCTGGTAGTGAGGTAATTCCAGGCAGAGTGGGGAACGTGACAGTCCTGCTGTGCCTGCTGTCAGCCCTGGATTCACGGCTGCACGGCGCCTGTGCTTCCCACACCTACACCAAAGGCCTCCTGTCCTTAATCCTCCTGTTCCCCCTTCCTCAGACTCACTCCTGACCATCTCCCAGTTTCCCTGGCAGAATAAGAAATGGGAAGCACAACCTGGGATTCCTGCAGCTGCTCCCCTGTGCTCATCACTTCTTCTCTCCCAGCCTGTGAAAAAGGGCAATCCCATGCCCCTACTCCTGTCACAACCCCCAGAGGCAGAGATTTGGGGTTCATTTTACTTTGGTGGGTGCCATCATACTCTCTGCCACATCTTGCAGTGGAATTTGAAGGATTTGGGGGCTGATACAAGTGATAATATTCCCTGATAATGCTGGAGAGCAGCAAGCAGTGGACCCAGCTTGGTTGCGGGAATGTTTGGCTGCAGGGGACTGGCCACACTCTGCTGTTGTGGTCTGAGAGTCTGATCCTCTCTGCTTGCAGTGGGAAGGCAGATGTGTGTGCTATTACTTGCCCTTCATGCTATTACTTGCCCTTACTAATACTTGTGTGTGCTATTTACTTCCCCTTCATGCTCTAGCAAACCAGAAAACCTTTGGAAGTGCACCAAGAGTGTGTGTGTGTGTAGTAGAGGACCAACCCAGGTGTGGAACTAAATATTCCACAGACAGCACCTTGGGTGAAAGGCAAGAGACAAAGTCCTTTGCAGCAGGTTCTAAGGCTAACTGGGAGCTAGGATGGGAACCTAAGTAAAGCTCTTCTCCCTTGTTCCCTGAATTCTTCCCTGATTTTGGGTACCCATGCCTGTACCTCACCAGTCTTTCCCAGCTGTTCGAGACTGAGCTGATGGATGCAGGGTAAAGAAAACATTCCTTTGTGTCCCCAGTAATGAATGAATGTCAGTTCTTGATCCATTTTATGACCACCAACTAACCTGTAACTCAGAACTGCTGCCAGCTGAATCCAAACAGCTTCTGGTACTGCAGGTCCATCCCTTACCACCCCAAATTAACATCGTCCTGTTGGAATCTCAGATTTTGGCCTTGATCAGTGAAATTCAGTAAATCTAGATAATTTTTCTGTTTGGGCTTCTGAGCTTGCATGGAAATGGTTTTACTGTTTGCCTATTATTCCCTAGGAATTTGGTAGTACTACTATTCTATCCCCATAGCATTAAATTAGCTCCTCTTTTGCTCTGTGGAGAATCATCTTTCCCTAGCCATATTCTGCCAAAATCCAGCAACTTCCTTTTAAAAAAAAGCACAGCTTTCATTTCTAGCTTGCATTAGGGATAAGACCACGGCGAGAGGGAAGTGCCAGTGGTTGAATTCATGGTTTTGTTTTGACAGGCATCATCCTGAAAAAAGGTGTACACAGGAGCTTGTGGTAGAAATTAATCCATGCATGTGTCAGAAGCCAGACACTGAGACCAAAACAGGCTACTGAACAAAGTGTGAGGTACAAAGCTTGTTCTCTCAAAAAATGAGACACCCTTTCTCTATCCTACTGGGAATCCACAGCCATAAATGTAATGAATATGCTCTTCCACCTGAGGAGGTCATATGGATTTATTTTTCCATAGCAAGAAGAATCTTTGTGTTCCTTATTCCCAGTCATATGGTCAAATTAATGTGTATGTCTTTTTCTGCTTCACACTAAACTCTGCTTTCTAAACTTTGCTTTGCAAAGGAATTTTGCAAAGTTTTTACATCATCTTTCCACCCAGTTGTCCTGTGTCTGCTGCACAGCAGCCTTTCTTTAACTGTAATATGTTTTTAGAAAGTCTTTGATACACCAGAATAGCAGTTGTCAAGAGATTCATGTTTTTCCTTCTGCAGCACAAACCAAAAGTCAGAGAAGCAGCCCAAAGGGGAACATTTGTGCTCAGTGCAGAGAAAAAAAAAACCTCAACAAACAATTAGAAAAATAAGTGGCAGTACAAGAATTTCAGCCAACTTTCACTGCTGTCCAGGGTGGTTACAAATCAACTGGAAAAACACTGCCAAACATTGTCATCCCTGTTGGTGACAGATATGCTGAGCACAGGTCATTTACAAATCTTCCTTTGTTTGTACTACTTAGGGGCATTTGCTGAATTGATTTTAATTTCTTTCTTTTTTTTTATTTTTTTTTTTTCTTTCTCTTTAAATACCTCCTGGCAGTAATTCACAAATATCTTTAGATCCAGACAGCAGTAAGAGAAGGTAATTTATCTCTTTTTTAAACTAACACCGTGCTTGGACTGATGGCATTGAGGAGTGCATGGAGAAGTAGTGGTTTTCATTAGGCCACTAATGAAAGATGATAAAATTGGAAAACACAGGCAAGCTCTCTGTCACACAGTCCTCCTCATCACACTGAGTGCTCAGTTTATTTTCGTGTTCCTCCCATGTAATACCACTGCAAATCTGCAGAAATCAATAGAGTTACATTAGCATAAAATTAGGGAGCCCCAGCAGTAAATCATGCCATGAGTTGTTGTTGATGAGCTCCAAAGTGGAGCTTTATTTCCTGCAAAGGTCAGGGTGATGGATTGTGCAACAAATTTTACCTCCTCTGCTACATGTTTATTGCTAAATGGCCTTTCACAAAGCAGCAAAATAGGACATATCTTACCCTTCCCCACAAGCTGGAGGTTTTCTGAATTGAGTAAGATAAAAGTGAGGATCATCCTTCATCCTGCTGGATTTGGCAGCAAGGCTGTGTCTGTTGCATTAAACCTGCGTGTCTGGGAGCATCCCTGGGAGCTGGAAGGTCACTGCCTGTGCTAGGGCAGAACTGGCATGGAACTGACCTTTCCTAACTTGTCCTAACTCCAGTCTGCAGGCAGGCATCTCCTGTTTAGGACCAGTCTATCAGATCTGGGCCCTTCTTTAGCTCCTTTGAGCACAGAGCTGCCCCAGTCACTGGCCAGATGGGAAGTTTGGGTGCCATTCCTCACTCATGTCCTTTCCCTGCCCTGAAGCAGAGCTATCCCTGTCTGCCAAGAGCCCCTGATGGACAGCAACACCTTCAGTTCTACACTCCCTGCTAAGTTAAAGAGGGTTTCAGCAAGCTGGAAGATGAGGAAGAAGTGATAGGGATATGTGCAACCCATTGCTCTAAGGAGAATTTTAAGGTTTTGAAAGCATTTAGCTGGTGGAAGCTTTGAAGAGAACCAGCATTTACTGAAGCCAGCAGCCAGGGACACCTGTGCTTGAGGGGATGAGCAGCAAAGTTAGATCTGACAGGCCTAAAGTCCACACTGGGGACTACAGTGGCCAAGCAAAAACGACCTGGGATGATTGTGTGAACATAAGCAAGGATGAAACTTTGGGATTTCACATCCTAAATTCTCTGACCTGGTGCAAACAGCAAGCATAAAAAGGGGGTGACAAACTGAAGGAGAGTAAAGGATTGGGAAGAAAGTCCAGAGACACAATGAAATTCAAAAGTTTACCCCACCTGCCACATAACGTCCACTCTTTCCTCTGCATATGGACTCTTCCTGGAACAGTGAGCCCGAGCTCCTGGACTCCATGAGGAGTGTCTGCAGGTGATAAGCCAACACCTCTGTGGTGAGGCCTGAGAACATAATATTCATGTTTCTTTAGAATGGGTGTTTTATTTTAAAAAAATCCTTTCCTGATCCTTAAGGACTTTACAGGACACAGCTTGGGAGTGTTAGTCTATGGAAATTGCTCCTGCAAGCCTGACCTCAAGCCTTATGACTGTCTAAACCAAATATAAACCCTATTAATTTTAAGGGGTTTTTTTAATTATTTTTTTCTCAGCCACAGAAGTAGTCAGAAGCACTCAGAAGCCCAGACGAGTAGGCCCTGGAATCCAGGCTGAAAATACAGCAAACTATTCACACTGCTTCCTTGAGAGGTCACAAGGAATACAGAAATATTTTAATTTGCATTTTAAATATTTGTACAGCATAAAAGAACATTTACAGTGAAAAACAGAGGTCTGAAAAGGTGAAAAATGACAGAACTGGAGTAATTTGTACTACACAGAGGTTTTAAAACTTTAACAGTGGGACAAGGGCAAGCTCTGAAGGTTTCCTCTGAGGTAACAGAGTAGGTGAGCCAGCCGTGGCTGGGACAGTCACCAGGAATGTGGGGGACTTGGGAATGAAATCTTCCTCTGCCCTATAAGTGCCCCAACTCCAGAGGCATTACTGTGTCTCACTCCTCCCTACTGCAGCTGCTCTACTTTCCATAAATAATGAAATATTCATTGAGGCAGGGACCTGAACCTCAGTTTCCCACATCCTGTGTGAACGCCTGAACAACAGCACTGTCAAATCAATCTCTTGCAAAACGCTCTCCTCTCTCAGCAAGTGTTTAAGTATTTATGCAGGTCAGATACACTCTAGCAGGGAAAACTGTGAAACACCTGCCCTGGGCTAGAAAGATCCCTTTGGATGTAGCTTTGCTCTGGTAAAGGAGGGACAGGAGACTTGGGATGAAGTTCCCTGCCTAATCCAGGTGTTGAGAGATAAAGCCACTTGTTATACACAAGGCAAATAGACTCTTTTACATGGTTTTTTATCAAGGTTTTCCTCCCAGACCCAGGATTATGCGTCCCTAGAGTTTTCACTGAATGAAAACATTGCCATGAAAGGTTTCTTTTTGCCATGGCGATATTTTACAGCAGAAATTTTGCTGAAAACTCCTTAACAAACAGCACAAACTCAGGCTGACTGCAGCCTGGCACACTGGTTAAATGAACAGCAAGCAGCACACACAGACCAACCATCTTCTGCACAAGCCTTCTGCAGGGAATAGACATTCCTCTTTTATTGGGGAAGGCACAGGGAAAGGATCCCAGTTTTTATCTTCTGGATTTCATATCTGTGCTGGGAGGAAGAGCAGGGCTTAAGAGCTAAAGCTGTGTTTGCAGACAGAGTGACCAAACCCAGACTGGGTGTCTCCTGAGAAACAAACCCAGAGGGAGTCAGCCCAGTCCTATCAGGGACTGGGTTAAATTTCCAGCTTTGCCTGTCATGACCTCATTTGCAAAGCTGGATGCTGCCTCTCTGGCCTCTCCATAGTCATTGAATGGTTTGGGTTGGAAGGGACCTTTAAGATCACCCAGTTTCAACCCCCTGCCAGGGCAGGGACACCTTCCACTATCCCAGGTTATTCAGAGCTCCATCAAAGATGGGTAGCCACAATTCTCTGGGCACCCTGTGCCAGGGCCTCACCATCCTCACAGGGAAGAATTTCTTCCTCATAGCCAACCTAAACCTGCTCTCTGTCAGTGTGAAGACATTCCCACACAGTTCTGCCATTGCCAAAGGGTTTGTAAACTGGCTGGGAGGAAGAAAGAGAAGTGAGAAATTAAAAGGAGGTATTAATGAGAGAAGATATTAGTGAAAGACACACAACACAGAGGGATGACAGAAAAGAAGAGAAACCCTTTAGCAAAGTGAGTTAACTCTTTTAAAGCTTTTCCCTCAGAAGATGCTGAAAGTTAAACCCACATTATGCAGCAGCACAGGGAATATTCCAATATTTTGGCCTTGTCTCAGATGGATCCACACCTCGACTCCTCACTGCAAATTGAGGAGACCCTGTTGGCACCAAGCAGACACTGCAAGAAAAATGCAAGATGACTCTTGTTGTGGGTTGATTGCAAAGCTTGAAGGTGCTTGTCTGAGGGCAGGGATGCCCTGTACTCCAGGCTGGAGTCTCAAGTCTTTATAGGAGCAAAACAGAGGTACCAGACATGCCCTTGGAGAGAACTCAGGTCATATGGCACTGCCTCGGGTTTCCTGCTTGGAGATTCAAAGCCTTCACAGGGATGCTTTGCACAGCCTGATGTTTGACATGCCTGGAGATGGCAGGGGGGCACCTGTTGGACACCAAATATTGGTGTGGGAAAGCTTAAAGGTCATAGCAAAGGTGGATTCAGGGCATACCAAGGGTAAGTCTGAGAAGGAGGAAGGAAGGGATGCTGAGTACAAGCCAAGCTGATGGAAACAGAAAGGGGGAGCCAGGAGGCAGTGAAGGAGGGTCTGTAGCAGGGTGAGGTATGGAGGAAAGTGAATTTGGGTAAATAAAAAGACTGTGCAGTAGAAGGGAAGGGCTGAGGTTGAGAACAGACTGAGAGAGAAGGGAGCAGACAAGAGAGGGAGTGTGCAGAGCCAACCTTTGTACGGTTAAATGAAGAGCCTGGGACTCAGAGAAAGACCTCAAAGAGAAATGCAGGATGTGCAAGGGAAAGATGGCAACGTTAAGGCATATGGGGCAGGGAGGCTGCAGGGCAGGGGTGGATGCTACTGTGTCAGTCACAGCACTTTTATTTCCATGAGAATATAAAATCCCAAGAGACAGGAGTTCTATCAGTTCTCTGCTGTAGGGAAATGCCTTTGAAACCTCCTGCCAAGGTGTCTAGCATCTTCACCACCCAGGCATTGGTGCTAGGAGATGAACACCTTCAGGCTACCTTGTTCCCAGGGAGAAGGTGCTCTAAGATGGGGACAGAAGGAGTGATTCAGTACAAATAAATTAGATCCCTGCTTCAATTTAACAACGAGGGAATTTGCTGCCTTTATGAGAAAGCAGCATCCCAGTATAACACAGAGCTACAAATCCCCCCTTCCCTGCTGTAACACAATCCATCCCACACTCATCGGGTTATCTTTTACAGCTGCTTGTTAGTGGTGGTTGGGCCTTTTATTGGCATTAACTGCCCTGTGTAAACAAGACATGCAAAGCAGAGGCAAGAACAAAAGGCTTCCTAACCCAGCCTCTGAATGTAAAGCTGCTGCACGTGGTCTTGTTCCCACTGGTGCCAGTGATAACTTTCTTGCTGATTTTAGTGGCAGCAGACTCCAGGCTTACTAAAAGTAACCTCCAGAAACAGCATCTTCAGAGAACATTCTTCTATTCTCTTCCCCACCCTCAAAGTTGCTGTTTTTCGAGAACAAATACACAAAGTCATTAGGAAAAACTGCTGTGATAGCATTTCAGAAGTTCAGTCTCCAGAAGGGTGGGTAAAATATATTTCCTGTGTGTCTCAGGCTACATGTTACCTTTAGAGAAACCTAAACCCTAAACCCTAAACCTGGGAGAGCTGTAGGTAGAGCTTTCCCCGAACCCAAATGTTGTTTGTTTATAAAATTAATTTTAACTCTTCTTCAACTCTCCTTTGAGTCCCTGCTCTGAAATTCTCCTGCAGGTGGGACAAACCTGGAACCTCAGCAGGTAGGAGGCAGCTATTTGAGTGTGGTCTGCACCATACAACCCCATGGCTTCAGATGAGGGGACCTTGTGGCAAGAGGCTCAGAGCCTCTCTTCAAACAGGCTGCAGGGGGTTGAGAGGGCAGTACTTCATTAATTCAGCATTGCAGCTTTCTGCACTTTTCTTTTAATACGCTGCTAATAATCTGCTAACATTTTCAAATTTCACCTCGGAGGTTTTAATGCTGTCAGGCTCTACACCCACTTTCACCAAAAGAAAAATTCATTTTAGCTTTTTATGTTGAACTTGCATCCTCAGAAAGCAAAACAGGAATTACCTCAGGAATATTCTGCCCTTCAAAACCCAGTTTCTCTGTGACCAGCATGGTCAAAGGTTGCACTAGGCAAAGGTTGGGCTCAATGACCTTGGAAGTATTTTCCAACCTGTTTGATTCTGTGGCTTATGATATTTTCTGTGTTTTTAATGTCTAAGAATCCTGTCTGATGGCAGAAATTGTGGGTCTTCTGGCATTCAAAGCAGTTGACAGGCAGATGGGCTCTTTGTATTCATTTGGAAAACTTGACTTGGGTTCCCTTATCATCCATGGCTTTTCGTTTGGGGGTTTTTTGGGATGTAGAAACACACCATTGGGGAACCAAGGCATTCAGGGCTGGAATGAGTGGAAGGGAAGCATTTCCACATGGCAGGTTGGCTACAGCATGGTGGCAGAGACATACCAAGTCATATCAGATCTTAATTCTTTATATTTCATACTACACTGGGGAGGAATATGGGGGGAAAAGGGGATTCACTATCCCTCTCCCATGGAACCCCACTGCAAATCTACCCCTGCATGAAAAAGTTGCATCTTTTCATGAGGCACTGCAGGAAAACAGAATATGATAGAAAAAGATTTCTGATGCATGGGACAGAGCTGCCCCTAGGCAGTGTTAACTTGTCTTACTGACATTTAAATGGCCTAAATCAAGATGACAGAGATGTTAGTGGCATGATGTGAAGAATTGTTCTGTAGAGGAATGCGTTGTTCTTTGGAACAATTTATATTCAGCACCGAGAATTAAGCATAAGTGGGTTTAACATGAGGCTCACATATCATAATTTTCCAGCTCCTATTATCTGTGGTGTGACTAATGCAGGATTACTCTTCATCTGTGCTCATGACTAACTTATCCCTGTCCTGTATCCCACTGCAGAGCCTTGTTCCAAGTTGCCACTCAGAACCTTGATTGCTGCTCCATCTCCCACAGAAACAAAGTGCCCAGGTGTGTGTCCAGTCTTTGGGCATTTCCCAGAGAGGGAGAGATTCCCTTACTGGGGAAATCCAGCTCAGGGGGAGCACTGCCTTCTCTACCATCCTCTGCCCTGTGAGGGATGTGATTCTGCCCCTCTGCCCCGCTCTGCTGAGCCCCCCTGCAGGGCTGCATCCAGCCCTGGGCCCAGCACAGCAAGGACAGGGAGCTGCTGGAGCCAGGCCAGAGCAGGGACACCAAGGGCATCAGAGGGATGGAGCAGCTCTGCTGTGAGGAAAGGCTGAGGGAATTGGGATTGTTCAGCCTGGAGAGGAGAAGGCTTTGGGGTGAGCTCATTGTGGCCTTCAGTGCCTGAAGGGAGCCCAGAGGAAAGATGGAGAGAGACTCTGGACAAGGGCCTGGAGTGACAGGACAAGGGGGAATGGCTTTGTTATGGATGAGTAATGAGATGGTTGGCTCTCACAATTAAGGGGTGAACATTATAAATATGTTAAGAGAAGTTTTATAGATGTATAGTTGTGTTACTGCAATGTGTCCCTCCCAGATCCCAGGATAGCCTGGGTGGTCGGGACATTTTGGGGAGGGACAGGTTTGTCACCAGAGGCCCAGCATGGCAACACCTGATCTCCAGTCGAGTCACAAGAAAGCAGCTACAGCAATGGACAGCGACCAAGAGTTCACAGACAGATTTTGGGAGGGGCAAGGGCTACCCATTGCAACACCAGGGGTACAAAAGGTGCAGCAGCCATTGTGTGGAGGAGCCAGCCATGTGGATACAGTCCACGTGGAGGGGGACTCCCAGAACCTAAATTTTTCCTTATTTAGGCCTTTTGTTGTAATTTTTGCAAAGGTTTTAATGAAACCTTTTAAAATTTTAAAAAGTGAGCAGACGTTTCTCACAGCATCACACTGGCAGAGAGGAGGTTTAAATTGGGTATCAGGAAGAAATTGTTCCCTGTGAGGGTGGTGAGGGCCTGGCACAGGGTGCCCAGAGCAGCTGTGGCTGCCCCATCCCTGGCAGTGTTCCAGGATGGATGAAGCTCCAAACAGCCTGGTCCAGTGGAAGGTGTCCCTGCCCACAGCAGGATATTGGAACTGGCTGATCTTTAAAGTCCCTTCCAACCCAAACATTTTTGTGACTCCATGATCATTGTTGGAAACCTTTAAAATTCCTCAGATGGCTCTCGAGGACAGGCACATTTGCTCTTGTATTTTATGTTGGATAAGAAAACAGCTGGTGAGACTGCAATGAATCTACAGAGTTGGAATGATTGGCTCTGCTGTTTTCCTGCTGCTCTGGCTGTTAGCAACCCAGAAGATGTTGCAGAAAATGTTACTAGATAGATAGCAAATATGTTCAGTGTCAAGAGAATGGACTTTAAGTAAAGCTGGGAAAAATGGATTGTGAAGAAATAAAATTTTTCCTTTCACTTACTTTTGGAGAACTTCTGGCCAGATCAGGCCATTTCACAGGGAAAAATACTAATATTTATTACAACACACAAATTTTGCAAAAAGCCTGAATAAATTCTAGGGAAAACTGGGGAAAAAATTAGAAATATTTCTTTCTGAGAACCAGATTTAGATTTGTGGTTTAATCAAATGCTTATTATGCAATTTTTTAACCTTCACCATTTGAGCAGATATTACATATCTTCATTGAACTGCTCCACTTAAAATCAGGTATGCTTTAAATCCTCCTGGTTATCAGAATCCTGAGTCAGTCACTAATAAACATGTCTCCAGAGGGGTTAGCCAAATCCACCTGATTTCAGAACATTTTTACTCAGAACAATTTGATCACTATCACTTTTAGTACAAAGGTCTCATGATAGAGGATAATGTATTAATTGTTGTTTAATCCCACTACTTCTTGATTAAAGTAAAAGCACAGCCTTTAAAATTCTGTCTGAAACATCAGAAAGTCTTTTTTTATGTTGTTTTTCCTCCCACATGCACTAAAAGAGAGGCTTCCTTTTGACCTGGAAAATCAAAATTTAAAGGGGGGAACAGGGAGCTATTGTTCACATTTCCATTACCTTCTAGTTTCAAAGTAAAATGGCAAATAAATAAATTATTAATTAACAACATGTTTTCAGGCAAACCTGAGTAGGAGTTCCCCTTTTCAGTTTGGCAATTAATTTAATTAGCCCCTTATCTTGCAAAGCTTAATTGTGTGCCTGAGTCATGTGAGACTTGATATTCGTGCTGAAGGTTAAATTCACTTATCAGGGCTTGCAGGGCTGAGCTTTCTCAGGCAAAGGCAAGGCAGCAGACACACAGGCAGGGTTTAATGGATGTTGGGAATGGCAGGATGATGAGAGAAGAGGTGAAAAATCACCAGCTGACAAGGACTGGGGAGTAGGTGAGTGGCTGAGCTCAGCCTCCAAGTGAGCATGACTGGAAAGGAGGCAAGTGACTTTCATTTGTCTGGCACAGTGCCTGTGGAAGCTGGTAAAAGGTACAACCAAAAGTTGTGTGTTGTCCAATCTCCCTGAAAAGCAGACATTTCTAAGGCTCAGAGGCTGAGAGGAGAGTTGCAGGTATAAGGAAAGTGATATTTTGTTAAAAAAATCTATTCCACAAATATTCCGTGTTTTTTCCAGTTTGTTTCCAGACAACACTGCCTATTTTATATATTTTTTAAAAAATTATTTTATATTTTTTATTTTTTAATTGGGACAGTTGTTTTAAAAGAGCTGCAGGATCCTAGCATTAGAACTCCTTTCTCCATGTGTGTAAGGAAGCCAGGGATCAAAATTGGGATCAAATCCCAATTTTACCACAGCTGTTGTGTGCTGACAGCCAAGGCAGGGACAGGCTGATGTGCCCAGCATTTATGTGTGTATCCTATGTTGTGTGTGATCAATCCATGTCTCATTTTCCCACAAAAAATCCTGTCTACTTTCTTGGATTGTAGGATGTTCAGGCAGGGGCCCATCGGGACTGCCTGGTTGCTACCACACACCAATATATTAAAAGTTCACTACCTTACAGCAATGTGAGGAATCAACAGATAAATGATCTGCTTCCTTGACTTAATGGAAAGGCACAAATATTCAAACCTTTAAAAGTCAAAACTGCCTTAGAGGAGATTTAGGTACAAATCACTTTTTTTTTTTTTGGTGAGAGGAAAAAAAGGTAATTATTTCAAAGACACTCCTGAAAAAAAAAAAAAAGACCTTCAAGAACTAAAAATGTGATTCACAGAGGGGGGAATACAGGAAAGAACAATAAGAAAGCTGTCAAACAGCAGTTACATCATCACATGTTCCCTGAGGACTTTTTAGACTTCTTGAGGAATTTTCTGGTTATCAATCCCTGCTGTGATCCAAATCCTATAGCATGATTTATGGTCACAGAACCACAGAACTGTTTGGATTGGAAAGGGCCTGTGGATTTCATCCAGTCCAGCCCTCCTGCCCTGCCAAGGGATGCCCTGGGTGCCATCCTTCCACCAGACACACACACCTAAATGGAAATATTGTGTTTTTTCTGGCTTAAAATTTAGATGGAATTACTTTAAGTCTGCAAGTCCTGTGGGTACCTCCTATAAAATGGGGTTTTTCAGTTCTTTCAAGTGAAAAGGCTTCTGGATAAAAAGAAATTACACTTTTCTCTGCATTTCCTGACGTGCTGCTTACTCTACTGTTTAACCTTCCGCCTTGCCTTCAGCATCTTCCCTCCTCTGGTCAGAATCCATAGATTTACAGGCACATTGCTGATGCCTGAAAATCCCTTTGTAGTTTCTTATAGAAGAGGTGATGGAGTGCTACATTCTTTGTTTACTTGGTTGATTAAAAAAAAAGTGGTAGGTACAAGAAAAAAATCTACTCAGGCTTTAAAAAATACTTTAAATGAAAAAAAAAAGGGAAGAAAATAAAAGAAAAAAAAAAAAAAAGAGAGAGACAGAGATTGCTCCAATCTAGAACAAAATGTTCATTACAGCAACAACAAATAGTAGTATTTTTTTCAGAGTTACTCAGATTAAAATGGTTCACAATGAAAATTTTGAACTCAGGTTGGGGGAATATAAGAAAATTTCCTCCATCTGATTTGTCTTAGAGGAGGTTCGAAAACCCAAGTTAAAATCTAGTTTTGGTGAGCAAGTGTTTAACTGTGGGCTTAAAAGATAATTTGAAAGCAAATGTCTTCACCATACTTGTATTCCCAATTCTAGGGGCGTCCTCTGTTTTAAAATCCTCCCTCTGAAGAGGTTGTGTTGGAGGCTTGATACCCATGTCCTGCACTGCAGCAGATGCATTAGAATCTCCCAGCCTTTACACACAGCAAATCCAGGAGCTCCACTGGCCTAAAACACTGGAAATTAATGACATGACAGCCTCAGGAAATAGTGCTTCAGATATGCGAGTGCCTCATGGGAGGAACTCATTACTGGAATTACAGTAAATTGCCACTGAGTGAATGCTGGAGGAGCTTCCCACACTTCATAAGCTTTATCTTGTTTGATTTCAAGGGCTAAGTGAGTTTTGGCATGATTAAATACTAGAAACTATGGCCATCTGAGAACACTTGGACTTCCAGGCTTCTTCCATGCACTTGTGGGGATAGCAGAGCACAGAGTGCATTGCATTTCTCCAGGTTTTGGTTATTGGTTTGTGTTAAATAAAAATCCAGCTGCTGAGCTAGGCAAGTATATTCTAGTGGAGACTGTGCTGCTCTGATTTTAAGCTGGATTTGTATATCTGTGAGCTGCTGGGATTTTGGGGATGTGGGGGTGCAGAAAGCCATACTACAGATATTTTATTTTTGGTCCCTTGCAGGCTCAGTGCATTTGACTAAATATATATCAAGAAAGAAGCCAAGCTTGAACAGCTGCTTGCTTTGCTGGGTAAGACTTATATTTTCATTTTAAATGCTATTTTTTGCCTCTCTTAATGTTAACTGACATAATAGCAAAGCTAACTATCCTGAAAACACCCCACCCTGAGGTATCATCTCAAAAAGCTTTTTCAAACTGAAATGAAATTAGTCAACAATTCACAGCCACCAGTTAAAGTGCCATGAGGACAAAAGGTGTTCAAGTGTCACACCAGATTAGACAAAGTGTTTTGTGCTGGCCACAACTTCCCTTTTCACCATCTCAGTGTTTGCTTTGTTCATTATTGTGGTTCTCCTCAAGATCAAGCTGTCAGCTCTAGGTGTGAAAGTTCAGAATTGCAATTGTCATCCAAAGATGGCAAATTCCCCTTTCCTCTTTCCAGTGGACTGGTGAAGGAAAGGTGAGCACCAATGCTGGGAACATGGGCAGTGTGTACCCTTGTGCTGGCCTGTTCAGACACACATTTGATGTGGATGCAGCACTGATGGAAAACAAGGGGATTCTGCTCATTTTTATGAAGATTAGTGGTGTCCATCTGTGGTCTTACACTGCTTAACTGGTTGTTTTTAAAGATATTTGTAACAGAGAAATGAACTGTAAAAAACACAAATGCTGCCTTAGTAAGATTTCAAGTGCTTGTGGGAAAACAATGGAAAATGTATTAAACAGAACATTTCCCAGCCCAGAATATGATGGGCTGGCATACTCAGGATTAAACTTATGTTCAACTATTGCTAAATTGACAAAATACTAAGCTGAACCTTTCTAGTCCCTGTCCTGCCATTTAATGTGAGTTGTTCTCAAGGCAAGATGCAGGTTTAATGCAAGAATTAGTGGACAGGATTCTCTGCCATAGGGATGGGCACCTGCCAGGTCATGAGCTTTCTTTAAGTCTTAAAAAACCCACAAATATTCAGGGATACCCAAATATTGGTATATTTGGTGTTCATTGTCCTGTTAACAAGTTTCTGCTGCTGACTGGATGACCCAAGCAACACTGTGTCCTTGAAAATAATTTTTTTCCTCCTCCTCTTTGCCATCAAGAAAACATGAGTTTTAGTCTGCACTGTCCTATTTCAAATGCTTCTAAACCAGAGCTCTGCAGGAAATGCTACATTTTGGCTCAGCATCTTAATGCCTGGTGCTTTAGCTCAGCAGAGGACAGGAGGAGACAGATATGAGGGGGCCAAAATCCTTCCCAATTGCAGCTCACTGGGCTCTGAGTGAGAGCTTTTGTGTGCATTCTTCACATTGTGAACCACTCTGCATTACACTGGGGACCTCAGAAGAATTTCTAACAGCATGGGCAGACAGTGGCTGTGTTCCAGCTGCCTTCGTTTGGCCACAAAATTAAATTTCTGTTCTTAGAAAACAGAAGAATGTCACTTATTCACATTTATATTCACTTATGATACCTTTCTAATAAAGGTATACAGGTGTGCATGTGACACCAGAGAAACAAGGGGTTCACCTGCTGAAAGAAACATCGTTTTTAAAAGTTTCTCAAAATCCAAGGGCAGCAGGATGAAAGATGTTGAGGAACGACTGTCTTTGATGGGATTGTGTCTTCTGTGCACTTGAATGGCTCAAAGCTTCTGCCTGCTGGAAATGGCACCTCTCTGCAGAAGCAATTTAAACACATGCTCAGCCCTAGGTAGGTCCACCCTGGCTGCAGTGTTTCTTAACTTGGGGGCAACATCTAGATCTGATTAAAAATAGGAGCAGAACTACATCTCTTCTGCTCCAGCATCTGTTTTCCTTCTAATCTGCTCATTGCTAACAATCCTTTTGGAGTCAAGACCTATTTCTGTTCTACAGTGCAAAACTCAAGTAGAAATACAACCAATTGTTGAGAAGGAAATTTAGGCTCACATATGCATTAAGAAAGGGCATGCAATTAGAAAGATCATTCGTTGTTTTAGTCGGTTTGTATGATAGGGTGGACAAGGTAATGAACTAAAATCAATCTGTGAACAGAAAAAGGAAAGACTTCCATCCTTCCATAAACATTTTGGTTTGTTCTGTTTGATTTTATTTTGTTAAGTTTGCTTTTGCTGAGAAGAAAAGGTTTGCAGTTGAACAGTTCTTCCCCAGAAATTTTTCTGGAAGATAACTCTGGTGAATCTGATCAGACAAAATTTTTTTATTGTTCTTTCCCTCTCATTTCCAGAGGGGGATTCTCCCATGCTGGAGTCCCATCATGGGACTAGAGCAAGTTTTTAAGTCCACATTAACAGAGACCCCTCTGCAGAGCTGCCCCAGCCCTGGGCCCAGCACAGCAAGGACAGGGAGCTGCTGGAGCCAGGCCAGAGCAGGGACACCAAGGGCATCAGAGGGATGGAGCAGCTCTGCTGGCAGGAAAGGCTGAGGGAATTGGGATTGTTCAGCCTGGAGAGGAGAAGGCTTTGGGGTGAGCTCATTGTGGCCTTCAGTGCCTGAAGGGAGCCCACAGGAAAGATGGAGAGAGACTCTGGACAAGGGCCTGGAGTGACAGGACAAGGGGGAATGGCTTCACACTGACAGGGAGCAGGGTTAGATTGGATATTGGGAAGAAATTGTTCCCTGTGAGGGTGGTGAGGCCCTGGCACAGGTTGCCCAGAGCAGCTGTGGCTGCCCCATCCCTGGCAGTGTTCCAGGCCAGGTTGGATGTGACTCTGAGCAACCTGGGCTAGTGGAAGGTGTCCCTGTCCATGGCAGGGGGGTGGAACTGGATGGTGTTTAAGGCACTTTCCAACCAAACCATTCTGTCTGTGATAGAACCACAGCAATTCCTGCTGTTTGAGGCCATTTACTGCAGCTCTGACTCAGGTGTAATGAAATGGGGACAGCAGTATTACCAGACTTTGGGAGGAGCAGGAAATTGATTATTTTGAGATGTATGAATCCCTATTTGAGCAGTTCCTCTGGTTGTGACCAACACAAAAGGCAGTGGAATCAACCTAGGTCCATTTTTATAAGGTGCTGGCAATTGTAGGAGTTGAAGCACATCCATTTCATTAGGCTGGGTGAAGGGGTGCCCTGTGAACACTGTTTGTGGACACTGTGGTGTTGACAGCACTACCTTCCCAGCGACACAAACCCATCTCCTAATCACTCATGCTCTCTAAGAGATCAATTACACTTTTCTCAAGTGTTGTAGGACCATTAACCTTAGCTTACTGCTCAAATTCACTGTGGTTAATTATAGCCTAAGTATCTATGCTTTCATCTTGCAATGGCAATGGGATATGGGGATCTGCACTCCTTCATAGCCTGAAGTGGTGCACAGGGGTATTGTGTGCTGCTAAACAGCTGCCATGTTCTGCTCTGGGAGTTTTGCACAGAGGGAGATGCTGGAATTTATAAAGACAGCTATTTTTCTGTATATATTCAGTGTCAGTGGAAGTGAGTAGGGATACAAACAACAAATAAACATGGGCTGGAAGGTATAAAACGTTTCAAAGCAGTAGAAACATAAACATTCTTTTTGTAGACCTATTAGCAGGAATATAAAATAGCCTCAATATCAAAATCTACCTTTTTATATCCTCACCAATCAAGCCTTTGGGTTACAGTTTGCTGAAGAAACCAAGACTGGCCCTTTTAGCTGATTTCCTCTTCAGCTGACATATCTCTGGCCTCTTTCATTTGGTCCCTCTCATATATATTTGCAGTCACTTGATATTGCTGTTCCTAGACAGGGACAGTGATTGTTGTCTGAAGTCTTGTTGTGCCCTCCTCAGTGTCCCGCAGAACCAGAGCCTCCGTTTCTACCAAGAGCTACAGTACTGATCATATTTTTTATTTTTGCCCTTCAGAAGCAATTCTGCCCAGAACCAGAAGCTGTGTCTTGGTACAAAATGAGCTGGGCATCCAATGGGCCTTGATTATGGCCAGGAAATTGGAGAAACTTCAATGGAAAATAAGAAGTAAAAGGAATTGGCGTGTCACTCCAGTCCTGTGACACAGAGAACACACGGGCTGCCGTGGCCTTGGCAGGTTTGCACTGCTCTTGCCACAGACTGCTGGGCCTTACTCATCCTTTGTGAATCACTGCTTGCTGTACACAGAACTTCACAGCACTTACAGCAACCAAAATGGAGTGAATCACCTGGTTCTGATGCAGTTGTTGACATCCAGATTCTGTAAGAGTCACTTACTGGGTTCAGGAGAAGGATCTGATGAACCTTGATTCACTCAGCTCACCCACAGTCTTCTAGAGATTTCATAGCCCCTGCAACCCTTCTCCACCCAGAGCATACTCCTCTCACGTGCAGTTTTATCAACCCTTCCTAGATATTTTTCTTGACTCTTGACTTTCTTTTTTCTTGACTCACCATGTGCCAGGATCTCTCCCTCACCTTTCAGCCATTTGGACTGCCAAATGTTCACTTACCTTGTGTGTTTCCCTCCTCATCCTGGTCCTACTCTGCTGCTGCTGCTGCAGAATAGAAAAATCTTGAGGCAGCAAAACTGAACGGTGCCTTTTGTGAGATGTGCTGGAAAGAAGGGCTCTGATTAAGTTCTGAATCATGAGAAATTTGAGATTCAGAAGGCATTTCCCTCAGAGGAAGCATTTGAGCTCTGTGAGTTTAGACCAGAAGAGGAACTAGTTTGTGATTCCTAAACTTTATGGTGACCTCTGCAGGGAGCTGCACGATTTTCCTGGCCCGGGTGGGATGGAAAGAGGAGGCAGGTAGGGCTGATATAACTCTGAGGCAATGCCTGCCCAACATGCAGGTGGAGGGTGGGAGGTTCTACATCCCTGGTTTTGTTTCCACTGCCCCCCACCCTGGTTCTGATTTTGCTCTTGGTAGTGAAAACCTTGGGCACATCCACTGGGCGATGGAATTTAGGCACAACCAAGAGGAGCAAGCAAATATTCTGGCACTTCTGCAAGTATAGCCTAAGAAATTGAGCTCATGTTGCAGGACATGGGTTAGCCAGTGATAAACTAAGTACCCACAGCACTGGGTGTTCCAGAGCCCTCACAGCAGCAGAGGCATCATTTTTCTGTCAGTGAAAGAATGCCAGAGCCTAAAACCAGGAACCTCTATCTGTTTATTATTCTGCCACTGTTCTGAAAGCCAAAATTTAGAAACATAACCTCTTTCCAGGCTGAAATATCTATTTCCCATTTCTGACACTATTTCTTCCCTCTCCCTAAGTCTAATCAAGGGGTAAACCTCTAAAAGTACTCAGATGCAATACAGTTTAATCATCATTACTGTGTTAAAAAGTTGATGGCATGGAAGCCTCTGAGTAGCCAGCTTGGTAGTATTTATTGGGATTTAAGAGCTTACTATAATTATCATGTCCAGTAACTGCCTGGATTGATGTGTGAGGGGAAAAGAAAGGAAGCTGGAAGCATGTCTTGTCAGGGTGTGCACAAGATCAGTGAATGGATGGATGGGCAGATATGAGTAGATAAATATGTATTCTTTCTGGCAATTTTAGGTTTTCCCAGCTGGCTCTCCCTGTTCTTCTGACATGCCTTGCAAGCTTAGGCCCATCTGTGGATTGAGATCATGATGTGATTTTGTCCAATCTTCATGACTATCATTTTTCAGTGCCTACATACTTCCAGAAATACAAGTTTTTCATTAGATTGGGTCTTTGTTTTTTTTTTTTTTTTTTTTTTTTTTGGCTAAGAAAATGCTGCCTTTAGAGGTGAGTTCCTAGCATACAAATCAAAATCACTGGAGAAAGCTCATTTTACATGACTGTGGAAGGTTGTACCAATAGAACAGTTACAGCAGATTCCCAGCAATACACTTTTCTCTCTTGGAAGTTCATAACCTTGCCCAGGGTCTCTTCCCATCTATCCCACAGGGCTGGATCTATCCTTTTGGCCCTTTCTATGGTACAAATTTCTTTCTTGGTCTCTGTTGGAAACTATAGGAAAACCTGAAATATCCTAGCTTTTTGGGTCTTCATCACACTCTAAGCCAGACATCCTCTCTTATAATTCTATTATTTCCAGCCAGGTGATTTTTTTTTTTCCTAAGAGAAAGAAAATAAAAAGAAAGTCTTGGTTTAATCCATCTTTTCTTAAGGTAACTTTGCTGCCTTGAGGTTGAAGATAAACTAATTTTCAGAATGAGAGAGTCACATTATTTGGTGAACTTGCCACTACTAATGTAGCACTTCTGAAGTGTAAAATAGATTTTAAACTCATGGAAAGTTCAGCAGGAAATGTCCCGTATCGGTTCATGCCCACATTAGATTCTTCTGATACAGATCTACATTCCCTCAGTCTACGAAAGAACAGAAATGGGATTTTGATATTTTTAGGTGCAAAGCGGCCTGAGACTAGACATGGGGTTTTTTTGGTTTTTTGGTTTTTTTTAATCTGGAATTTTCATTGAGCTCTTAAATGTTTATTTCATTTTTTTTTTCATATTAATTTCTTTATGATTTATGTGGGGCTTCCCCATCTGCCTTTCCCTTATTCCCTGAGATCCTCCCCATCATCTGTCTTAGGGGAGCCTGGCTGCCACAGCAGTCTCTGATGAGATTAGTCACAATAATGCTGCAGAGCTAAGCTGCTTACACTCAAGCCTGGGAGAGCTGGTAATATTATCCAAAGAGCAAAAGGCTAAAGCAGTGTTTGGCCTGTGTTGTTTCATTCAAATTACAGCTTGAGGAGATGGTGGGCAGATGTGGTTTTACCACCTGGAACCACTTTCCCAGAATCCCAGAATGGTTGGAATGAACTTCAAATATCATCCAGTTCCAACCCCCTGCTCACAGCCCCATCCAGCCTGGCCTTGGACACTGCCAGGGATGGGGCAGCCACAGCTGCTCTGGGCACCCTGTGCCAGGGCCTCACCACCCTCACAGGGAACAATTTCTTCCTGATATCCAATCTAACCCTGCTCTCTGTCAGTGTGAAGCCATTCCCCCTTGTCCTGTCACTCCAGGCTCTTGTCAAGAGTCCCTCTTCATGTTCCCTCTCCTAGTAAACCAGTAGGAATTTTCTGCAGTTACCATCTTCACCATTTTTGTGTCATCCCACAGTGGTGCTGTGAGTTGCTCTGTGAATTAAAGTGTGTTATTTTGGCTGTGACTGGATAAACATTATGTGACATCTTTTATAATCCTCTCTATAGTAGGATGCCCTGGCACGACTTTCAATGCCTTCCCACTAACCAAGAGCACATTTATATTGAAAATTATGAAGAAATCCTGCCTAGCAAAAAAAGTAACACTTTGAGGCAAATAAGCCTGTTTGAGTTCATATTTTGACATATAACATCTGCTTGGGAAAGTCACAGAAAGAAAATGTAACACAGCAAAATACTCCAAGCTACAATTTAAGTTTAGGCCATTGAACTTTGCACCCCTGCTCTCTATGGACAAGAAAGCTCAAATGAAGAGCCTGTGTGAAAGGATTTTTCTTATTTCCACATCCATCTTTGCACATTTGCATTGTGCAAGCAGATCCCCAAAGGCCAGCCCTGCATCCAAGGAATGCACTTAGCACGAATTGCTTCTGGCAGGGAAGCTATTCCTAGCTTTACCTTGAACAGGTAATATTCTAAAATCAGCTTCATTTAAGCCTGAAAAATACCCAGAGGAGGTTTGAGAAAAAATATACAACATTTCACTGCAGTTATTTTCGTTTTGGGGTGCATTGGGTTTGCAGGGCACAGTTTTGGTAGCAGGGGTGACAAGCTGCTGGAAGCTTCCCCCGTGTCCAACAAAGCCAGTTCCAAGTGGCTCCAGGATGGACCTGCCACTGTCCAAGGCTGAGCCCATCAGGGATAGTGGTAGCACCTCTGGGATAACAGGTTTAATAAGGGGAAAAACCCCACAACTGCACAATGGTAGCTGGAGACAGAAGGTCAGTGTCTGAAAACCAATAAATGTTTAGGAAAATACCTGTCTCCAAGGATCTGAGGTATCTGAACTGTGTCAATCTTTGGTGCACTGAGTAAATAAATCTCTAGAATTAACCATCTGTCTGTCCATTTTCTGTCCACACTTTCCTGTTTCACTGAGTTTTGTCTAAGACACCATTACAGAAGCGTGTTCTCTTGTAATTTGCACTGTCTTTTTATCTATATCCAGATGGCCAATGCTTGTGCTCACCCATGCAGGGACTTCTGCGTCCAGCAGGTTTTTGCAGCTCAGGAAAATAAAACACTCTTGGACTCTGGAAGCTTTGGAGAGTTTAACTGCTGTGCTTTGAAATGCACCTCCAGCTGTCCACCTGAATTTCTGCTCTTGCTTCACCCATAGTAAAAACAGCACAGGAAAACACTCTCTTTCCTTAAATTCTCAGGTTTGTACTCCAAAATAATCAACTTAAACTTCTCAGCTAGGTCAGTTTTTTCTAGGTACACACTGCTGCCTGTTACTTCTGTTGCACAGACAAACACAGACATGAAAATCCTGATTTACACAAGTCAAAACTCCAGCATAGCTCAGCAAAAACACTGCAGAGCCTAAATGAATGCCACTGGGCTGGGAAAGGTAATTTTAACTCCAAGTGACTTGAGTTTTCTGTGCATTTGGAAATATAAAATGATCCCTTAGACTTAGCTGAAATAGTTTGCAGGGTTTTTTTGTTTTGTTTTGTTTTCAAGTCAAACCAAAAATTTCTTATTTCTGGATGTTTCACAAGTATGCAGCAGGAGAGCACACTGCTGATCCGTAATAATTCAGAACCTGACACAGGAAGATGAAAGGCACGTTTTGGTTATGATGTTTTCATATTCCCTTTCTTTTTTCCTGTTGTTTGTTTGTTTTGAATGTATAAACATTTTATTGGAGGGGGGGGGGAATGTTGAAATGTTGGTATCTCTTGCCTAATTTGATTTACAACAGAGCATTGCATTTACTCTATGTGGTATCAGAAATGCTGTTTTCTTTGAAAACTTTGTCAAGCTCCCTGGAAAAGATGATGCTCTCTATCTTTTAGTACTGCTTACTTACCTGCTGCTGGAGGTTGCTCCTTGAGGCTGTATCTGAACTTCCTGACCCTTTTTTTCACTCTTCTGGCATCCTCAGTGAGGAGCAAATCCTTCAGAAGCTGTGGCTTTGCACTGCACCAAGAGCTTGAATCTGGCTCCACAGCTCCCTTCTGCCACAGACCCAAGGCTGAAGAGCAGGAAGAGGGATTTCTGTAAAATTCTTCAGCTCTTGGAATGGGAACCATCATCTTAAAGTGTCTATCCCTGTTTATTTTCTATGAGAAATTCAGAGGGAAAGGAAGGCTGTGCTTGTATTTACAAAGCTTCAGTTGTCATTTTGAAGTCATTCAATGTCCCAAGGAAAATGCTACTTAGCTCCAAAACATAGGAAATTGTAAAATTCTTCCTTCATAAAATACGAGTTTTAACTCAGTGTGGGCCCTGAGCAAGTTGAAAGCTCTTGATTTGCCTTTATTGAAATTGTTAAAAGCACATAGAGGGAATGAGAAATCAAATGGATATTTTTAATTGAACTAAATCTACACATGGATATCTTGTGCATTCCTTGCTGTGATACCTGGCTCCCCATTTGAAGGTTGCTTTTGTTTTTGTTTTTTTTTTTTCACAACTGAAAGTGTATTAGACTCATCTGCTAAAGTCTCAAGTTTTTAATTCCACAGCATCATGTGCCTAAAAGCCAAGCTAATGCTGAGACACAGTGTGATGAAAGTGGGTGGAGGGAGCAGATAGGAAAGGTACAACACTGAGAAAATATTCCATTCCAATGCTGCATTGAGGGGACATTCTCTGCCCCTCCCATGGGAAAAGCATGGGAAAATCTGAGCTGTTTAGGAATCTGAGGCTGGAATTTTAGCTGACTCTGTAGATTGTCTTCAGGACTACATCCACCATGCCAGTAAGGGCCAGCTGTCTCTGGACTTCTCCGTTTGCTTATTCCTGAGTTATTCGAATCGATGTGCTCATATTGCTGAGAGCCCCACAACAGGAGAAAACCTGCCACAGATCAGCTGCCAAGTGGGGGTTTTTTTCCCTCTTTTTCTGCTGTTTCATAGTAAGATGCAGATGATGGAAAAATTAACTGGCTCATCTTGGCAGCGGGCAGTGCTGCATTGCCATCTGCTGCAAAGCCAAAGGTGTTCCAGCATGGAAGATGGAGTTATAGGAGAGAACTCGTGAGGGGTTTTGAAGGAAAGGAGGGCTGCAGTGAGCCCAGAAAGTTTTGGATCACCAGTTCTTGCTAAATATCCAGAGTAAGTGCAACATTCCTCATGCCACAGGAGATCCCTCTGGTTTATAATTGCCAGGACACCTCTGCTGGCAGGGAGCACCACTTCCCCCCAGCATGGACAGAGAGCTGGGAGTTTCTGCCACAGCTGGGGAACTATCCAGGAGCAAAAAAGAACAGCACAGCAGGGGAAGCAGTAGGAAAAGACCTGAGAAAGCTTTCTTTTCCTTAGTGATCAAAGCTGGACAGAGCCAGAGATCATGCTCCATCAGGAACAAACGGTCCTGCTGCTCCCTCTCCAACTTCCCAGCTGTGTTGATGAGTGTCAAACTGGAGATTTTTATATTTTTCTACTGGCACAGCATCAGGGCCACGTGAATTACATATCACATGGACATGTAAACTCTTGCTTCACAGAGACTACAGTCTACATAGGAAAGGCAAGACGAAAGATGGGAAGGGGAAGAAAATTCTGTGAACCAAGTTAATGCTGCTGCTGCTGCTGAAGGTCACAAGTGAGAACCAGGGTTCTGGGACTGGAATCCAGCATCTAGAACTCTGTCTGGGTTTTAGGATTTATTCTGTGGATTGAAAAAAAAGATTACCCTGTCCAGAGTTTGTCTCTGATATTTTTTCAATACCAGTTTTTCTCTGCTTCTCACAATATGTTTGAATTTCATGGACTCATAGAATTACTGGGGTTGGAAGGGACCTTAAAGGTCATCCAGTTACAACACCCTGCCATGGGCAGGGACACCTTCCCCTATCCCAGATTGCTCAGAGGCCCATCTAACCTGGCCTGGAACACTCCTGGGGATGGGGCAGCCACAGCTGCTCTGGGCAACCTGTACCAGGGCCTCACCACCCTCACAGAATCTTTTCCCCATATCCAGTCTAACCCTACTCTGTGTCAGTGTGAAGCCATTTCCTTTTATCCTGTCACTCCAGACCCTTGTAAATAGTCTCTCTAAATTTTCTTTTTCCTTTAAAGAAAGGAGGTATGAAGGTATCAGTCCCCCTACAAAATAAACCTCAGAGCTCATGGCCCCAGCAAGTGGTGGGTGTATGTGTTTATTTGCCTTTATTTAAAGATTTTTATACACCAAAGTGCCTTGGGCACAAAGAGGTATAAAAGGCAGAGCATAAATTCATCTTTTTAAGCTTACACAATATCCTAAGGAGTGTGATTTGACAGAACTATAGATCTGAAAAATCTCCTTTCTGCTGTGTGCTGCAGAACTGAGCTGTGATAGATGCAGGAGCCATTGCCAAAGAACCTGCAAAAAAATATGCAAGAGGAGCAACAAAGCAACAACAGATCACCACTACAAGGCATAAACCAAAAACCCAAGCAAAAATAAATTCACATACACTGTGCAAAAGGCATCTGAAACCATCTTTCACAGTGTGGTTGTTACCTTCAAAAGCAGCAAGATTTAGGCACCGTCTTGCTGATTTCAGCTCATTTTCCAGGTGGATATATTCTCTGAAAACAAGCAGATATTTTTCTATCCTTTTCTTTTTCTTTTTTTTTTTTTTTTTTTTAAGAAAACAGGAAGTTGGTCATGCTGGCTCAGAGCAATAACCTGTCAGAAGAGACCTCCTGCCTTTATTCCTGGCTTGTGCTTGATGCAAAGCTCCTCCTTGACTTACTTTCCCAGACAGATATGTAATGATGCTGGTAAGACACATACATTGCTTTCAGAACCCTGTGGGGAATCAAGGCACACCATAAACCATAAGTTTGGATTATCAGGATGTCAGATGTTAAAGCTACAGTTGCAAGTGAGACAGAGCCTCAGCCACACCTTCCTGAACACAACAGCATTATTCCATTGATGAGACCCACTGCAGAATTTCCCATGGCTCAGCTGTCTCTGTGATGGGTAAAAATCATTCTTGTGCAGACAACATGCACAGGGTTTATGAATCACTTGAATCTCCTTTAAATCCTCAAAGCAAGGATTAAGTAGGACTTAAGAGGAACATATGACTTGTGCTTGTCCTCAATACAGTGGTGACTTTCATATTATGTGAGGAAATAGCTCCTTTGATTGTTCTGTGTTTACTCTGTGCTAATATCACTGGATGTCTTTGTTGTTTCCCTGGCTAGAATGAAAGAGCAGCCTGGTCTGCTCCCACAGCTCTTCCACAAACAGGATTCCACTGCAAATGGACCCTCCAACCCCTGCTGTGCCAGCTCCTAGCAGTGCTCTGATTAATTTATTGATCTGAGTTAAAATTCCCAGATCCTCCCTTCGGCTGGCTGAGCAGGTGGAGTTCTTTGCCTTGGTGGGCTGCCTGGCAAAGTTATTCTTTGCACAAGTGAATTTTATTTCTGTACCACTTCCTCCTTAATGAGGAGGATTCTCCTTTATCTCCTTCAGTTGATTGTTTCCCCCGATTTTGCAGCACAAAAGTCAGAGTTCTGCTCCACGCTCTGATTTTCCAGCTGGTAGCAATCCAATGAGATATGCACAGTCATTGATGCCTGTGTGTTAGAAGAGTGATCATTCTTTTAACAGGGTTAACTCTAAAAGTCCACAGCTGGAGATAACCTGAAACTACTCATGATTTGTGATAAATTTAATTAAAGAAGGATTTGGTTTATGTTGAAATACATTATTTTTACACATTTTCTTTTTTTTCCCCTGTGCCATTCACCATCTTTAGCTGCTATATTTAATGCATTTTCAATCTCTGCCTTTTCCCCACAGTACAAGATACTCAAACAGAGAAATAGTGTTACAGGTGAAGATATCATCTGATGTAGCTTCTTAATGATTATTTTTCTATCTCTTTTTATCAGTCAAAGGAAACATCATAATTATATTTCTGCTGCTTTGCTGTTGTAGGAAATTGCCTTCATTGAAAAACACACAGTCACTTCAGGCAGGTCTAGGCAAAATTTTCCTAAGGGAACCTGAAATCCATCCATAGTTTGGGAACTCTAAATAAATCCATACTCATTCACAGGAGAAAAGGGGTGGACTTGCCATGTGTAAAACATGCCAGGACACTGGAAGCCTGGTTGGTTGGGTATTACCTGTCCTTGCAGGTAGGTGGGATTCCTTTCACTTCACCCAGGCCATGGCAACTTCCATAGGTAAAATGTTGGCTTGTGAGGACAGAGGCAAGCACCACCTCTTGTTATAAACTGTAAAACAGCTTATGTTTTTAAGAACCACGGCTACTTTATGTTTTTAAACTGTGTCAGTAAGCATGAGGGAAATCAAAGCTTATGATTAGGACAGGCTCTGAATCCAAATGACCAGACATGGATCACCTTGAGGTTTCAGGCAGACAGCAAGCTTCCTTCCATGAGTGGGTTTTGCTGGCTCCTGCTACACATCCCAGAGGCTGACATCTCTGCCCAGGGTTCTGCTGCTTTGGGGATGTGGCTTTGACAGTGATTACCTGTCCCAAAGCACATACCAGGGTGTAGGAAAAGCAGATATTTGGTAAGACTGGGTGAGAACACTGGTCTAGTATTCTGGCTCAGTTTGTGTGTCTTCACCTCTTACATACACTGTTATTAGCAAAACATTTGGAGGTAGCTGCTGGCAAGGTGTTTTGCCCTGTGCTGTTATGTTTGCCTCACAAAATCCATCCTGCCATGCTCACAGCTGCCTGTCCCTTGTTGAAAGGCTCTTCCTGGCATGCCTCACACTATCAATGCACTTCCCTGCTACACAGTACAATGGGATCATTATCCTGGGATCAGTCTTTAGACACTGCTGAAGTCAGAAAATACTGCTGTAACTGTTGAATATTAACTTGCTGACTGTTGCCTTGAGGCAATAGAGCACAGGCAGGAGGTGTGTGATGGATGTCCTTTCTCTTTTCCTACATAATGCACAAAGATTTGAAAAGCGGGACATAAGGGGACAAAAGCTTTAGAAATTCTAAAGGCAAGCAATTTGTAAATAAATCAGCAAGTTGCCACATAGGGAGGGAGAGATTTGTCTGAAGTGTAATAGCCCTACTGCAATGTGCTCACTAAGCATTCACTGGCATTTTAAACACCATGAGACTTGATTTTGAGACTCCGAGTGAAAATAAATCATAAAAAGAGGTGCTCAAAACTCAAGAGCTACAATCTAATGAAGCACTTAAGGAATACAGCCAACAGGAAGCAGGCCATTCCCTTCTGCCACAGCCAGCACAGAAGAAACTCCAGAAAGGGAATAGGTCACAAACTTCTCGAGTCCAGAACAGACCCTGGCCCAGAAATAAAGCAGGAAAAGACACAAACAGCAAGACTGAGAAGCTGGAACAACAGCAGTGCCCAAGGCACAGGATAGATGGGACATTGAAGGCCTGGTAGTGTCTGAGGGGTGCCTCGCTGCCTTCATTTTGGGTAAGACTTGGAATTATTCTGAAGCACTTAAAATCATCTGGGGACAAGGCTTCAAAGCATCTGGGTCCTTCACTTTAATATGCAGTAGCCGCCGGTGTTTTTGTTTACTCAGGTTCTTTCTTTTTCTGTGAATAATTGCTTCTGCTTCACTTGAGCTGTCTCTAGCAGACAAGAAGCATTCTGGGCAGGCAGGTCAGCAAGAACCCTGTTCTCAAAGAGGGCATGCAACTGTAACTCTAAATTTGGGGTCTTAAAGCAAGTACATGTTTGAAACACACCCTGTTAAGCATTTTTGCCTCTCCTGAGTGCTGAAAATAAAGCAAGAGGAAGCTCTGCTGCCAAAGCCGCTCTGCAAAGCAGCCTGCACTGGGAATTTTCATCAGGGAAGGACAACAGTAGCAGGGAGCATTTCCAACCCTCTGCTACAGACACTTGAAATACCTGCTCAGCATTTTCTGCACTAATGTGGTTCTTTCAGGCTGAACATCCTGAGTCCCTCCAAGAGATAAGGAGCCCCTTATTGCCAGGTGTCTGATTGCTCTCACATCTTTTACGTTACCCCATTTCCCACTGCTGTGGCTCTGCTGCGCAAACACCTTGGTGCTCATGTTTTCTGGTTTGGTCCCTGCTCCGGCTGTGCCATGGCATTTCTCCCAGCTCTGCAGCTACCTCTGGCCTTCCTTTAGCACTCTCCTGCCACTCTAGCTGTCACTATGATCCCTGCCAGGCTGCAGCTGCTTTTCTTTGGCCCTACCTGTGCTGCTGCTCTCTGTCTTCATATCTGCTCCACTCTGAGCAGCAGATGCAAATGACCTTCTGTTTTCTCCATTTCTTTACTGTTAGTTTCTTGTTTAGTGTCACTGCTTCTAAAGCCTGGCTGCTGGACTGCAACCCACTCTCCTCCACACATTTCCTGAAGTAGATGCATTGGTCATTCCATGTTTAGTCTTAGGGAAAAAGCTTTGCTGAGTCCCAGCTTCGGCAGGTAAGGATTGCTTTCCTGACTGCCTTGTTTTGACTGTCAGTCCCTGCACTGTTTATGCTGCTTTGTTTGCTCTCGCTCCTCTTCATTTTTGATACCCATGGCAAGACATCTGGTGCTCAAATCTGGCCTGTGAAGTGCTGAATGGCACAAATTCTGCTGCAGAGTGCTGTGAGCCATGTCAGAGCAGGGCATGCAAGGCCTGTCAGACTGTGGGAAGGCACTGCTCCACTCCTGATCAGCTCCTGCCAGAGCTTCCTCCAGAGCCAGCTTCCAGAAAACCAATCATCCATCTCCTGTCCTTAAAAATGGCCATTTGCAAAGGTGTTTTGGAATGGCAGGAAGATCCCACCTGATCAGTGTTTACCCTGACCACGCTCTGCAGTGCACATTGGTGCCTGGCCAGTGGAATAGTCTGGCTCCAGTAAAGCACCCTCTATCCCTAGGTATGAAGTTATTCATTTCCTGATGGCAGCTGTTATATCCTCAGGGATTACTGCTTGTCCTGCTTTTAATAAAGCCCCATCTTGCACATGTGGTGCACACACACACAGACACAAACACTCAATTCCTTGCCTGGTAACGAGACAGGCAGTGCCTGTCCTCCTTCTTCCTCCCAGCAGAGCTGCACACCCTGGACACAAAATGGTTCCATGCCTTTATCATCGCACCCAGACAGCTTCCAGGAGCACTCAGCACTTCCTCAGCCTGCTCTCCTTGTGCTGGAGCCCATGCTGCATCTTCGTGCCATGCCCCAAAGTGACACACTGGGATTGTCCCAGCCCTGTGCAGGAGCAGCAGCACCTTGTTTGTCTGGCTCCATCCCGTTCGTGTCAGGGCTCTACCAGGAAGTGCTCCAGGTGCTGACTTTGCAGCAAGGTCCAAGCTTTCTGTGGCTCTGTCTGTTCCAGGGGTTTATAGCAATCTGGGACTGGTTCCCTGTGCTGGATTGCCTTTATCACATGGGGCCCTGACTGCTGCCAAATCTTGTCTCTGTGTGATAACTTTGATAATTCTTGTGTCCTGAGAGTCAGGAGGACAAAAAGAAGAATCTAGTAGTTTATCTTCTCTATGGACCACTGGAAATCCTTCACCACTTTTGCTCTGGACATTTACTTCGTGGCTCTAAGGTTTTTGAGGTATAATTGGAAACACTGAAGAGTTTATAGATGTCACTGTTCTCTGAAAGACTCAGCTTATCTGCATTCAGTCTAACATACTGTTCTGAGGGTCTGGAATCATGGCTGGGGCTCCTTCTTCTTCCACACTTCCAATTCCAGTGGAAAATGCCCTCAGCCACTGCCTTGGTGCCTGGGAATCCCTCCACTGCATGTCTTAGTTTCTGCTGGGGGTACACATGATCATGATCCCAGCATTCACATTCTGTCAGGTGTGATGAATCCAGTGTAAACTGCTGCCCTGACTCATAAGAAACACTGAATACTTTTGAATTTGATACACATAACTAAGCCTGACTTCTGTTACTGCTGAAGACTGGTGACTTCAATCCTGTAGACACTGGTTTGGCATCAGTGTAGATTCTCATTTTATGCAGATATCTCTTGTTTTTCTTTTTCACTGCCACTGATGTGTCCTCTGCTCCTTTCTCTGTAGGTCTCTTCACCTCTCTCCTTTACATCTCTCCTTTTCAGGAGTTTTCCCTCAGTAACACTGAGAGTGCCAACAGGCCGCCATGTTTTGGTAGCCTGAATTTCAAGTCTTCAGTCAGCTTTTGAGGCAGGCACCAGCCTGCTTAAACAGTAAGGCAACACCTTTTGGGAAGGCTAAATGAAGCCTCTGGGGACTTCTCCCTCCACATGGCTTGCTCAGTGATGGATGGTCTTTCTGAGTGTCCTTTCTCATAAGACCAAATGATAATGTGACATATTTCATGGCAACTCATCAAGAGCTTGCAACTGTCTACTGGCCTTAAAATATCCTCTCCTATAAACTCTAAGTCCCATTGCTGCAGTCTAATGTTGCTGTTAATGAGTGTTCCTGGAGTTTTGTTGCAGGTGATCTTGCAGCCCAGCTAGGGCTAAACCCAGCTCTGGTTTTGAAGCGTAGCTGTGATTATGGCTGTGGCAAGACTGGTAGATTATTTGAGCACTGTGAGTACCCTGTTATGCCTTGAGTTCCTAAGGCACACTTTGTTTTTTTAGAGAATTCCACTAAGTGCGTTTGTTCAGCCTGGAGAAGAGAAGGTTTTGGGGTGATCTCATTGCAGCATTCCAGTGCCTGAAGGGAGCCTCCAAAAAAGATGGAGAGAGACTCTGGACAAGGGCCTGGAGTGACAGGACAAGGGGGAATGGCTTCACACTGACAGAGAGCAGGGTTAGATGGGAAATTGGGAAGAAATTCCTCCCTGTGAGGGTGGTGAGGCCCTGGCACAGGGTGCCCAGAGCAGCTGTGGCTGCCCCATCCCTGGCAGTGTCCCAGGCCAGGCTGGATGGGGCTCTGAGCAACCTGGGATAGTGGAAGGTGTCCCTGCCCATGGCAGGGATGTGGAATGAGTTGATCTTCAAGGTCCCTTCCAACCCATTGTACAATTATGGGATTCTGTCACTCATCACCACTCAGCCTCAAGCTTGGGGCTTCATAACTAGACATGTTGTTTCAAAAACACCATCACTTTCTGATTCACTCCTGAGCAGCTCAATGCCATATGAGGTGAGGCTTTGTTTAAATATGTGTCAGAATCTTTTTTTAATAAGGTGGAATCATCCTGCAAATGAGCTCACACAGGAGCAAACTCAGACTTCCCAAAGCTGACTTCTTGGTTGTGTATTGCAAGGATCCACTGCAAGGAGTGGTTTGGGGATTTTTCAGGAATGTACTTGCTCTGGTGGTGCTCTGTTCTCCTCAGGTGTTCCCTTCTCTGACAGTGGCACTTCGTGTGGTGCTCACCCCTCATGACACAGGGAAAGATCACTCTCTGCTCTCTGCACTTGGTGGCCAGCAGCACCCTTGATAAATATATCCTTGCTGTGGTGCTTTTATAAAATCTTGTACTAAGCCATCCAGTTATGGGAAGCCAAAAGTGACTCCCGTTAAGAAAAAAGTCCTGTGTGTTAAAAACCTGAATATGCTCGGGCTGGATTGGCACTTTGTTTCATTTCTGGTTATATAACTGCTTTTGAGGAGGACAGAAGAAAGCTCAACCCCAGCCTAATACAGAACATTTTCTGTTCTTCCCTGCCCAGCCATTCTCCTATTGCCACACTTTGCACCTTTCCCACCCACTGATGTGGGATATAGAGGCAAGGGCAACAAATTAAATGATATAACAAGAGGAAACCAAAGTCATTGTCATCTCCCATCGGCTATCAATATTCTTTGAAGCATGAGATTTGATTATCCCAGTCACAAAAAAAGCATAATAATACTGAAGGACATTAGCAATGCTCATAAATCAGTGTTAAAAGATTAAAAGCTTTTAAAGGATTCTTTGTTCCCCTCAAGGAAGAAAACCCAACAGTCAACATCACAAGCTCACCTTTGATTCCATCTGTTGACTCGTTCCATGTCATGAACCAGAATGACTGACAGAGCCTCTGCACGGCCAGTTTGGGCCAGAACATCTCACTTTATCCTCTGCGTCCCAAGGCCATGAAATGAGGCGTGTGGTGACACCTGCACAACTCATTGGTGGCTCTAGGCAGCTCAAAATGGAGCTATAATATTTCCAGGTTGGTTTCCAGGCTTAAATGGATTGGGATTACAGTGCCTATGAGGATCCATAGTGTTCAGTTTTGGGGGGGGGAATCACTCAAGATACTCACAGGAATGATGCCATGCTCATAAATCCACTGTGCTTCTGCATCCATTGATTTCAATCAGGATTTTCCAGGTTTCCTGGTGACAGTCTTTAAAACCTGTTTCAGTGTGTAAAGCCAGTGCTTATTTTTTAAATCCTGTTTCAGATTCACATTCATTCAATACAATTTCTTTTTGAAATCCTCACTACACACAAGGACTTTTAATCAACAACTTGATTCTTTCTTTCTAAATCTAAACAAAAAAAAAAAAAAAA
>VWZP01002279.1:61426-88354 GCA_013396995.1 Dicaeum eximium | reverse complement strand
CCCCCCCCCCCCCCCCCCAAAACTCACTGAAGAGACTCAGCAGATTGATTGAGAGAGTTGCACAGTGCCTTTATCTTACACCCCCCAAAACTGCTGAAAGTGCCTCCAGGAATTGAGTGGATCAGAGACACCGAGGGAAAGGACAAGGAGTCAGTCCACTGTCAGGAGTGTCCTGTGCTGCCTACTGGCACAGCACGGAAGGGTTTAGGCATGGAAAGATCAAGTGTGAGTGACAATTATGCAGAAGAGGCGGGCAGACACCTCCAGTGCACGTGGAATAATTTCCTTCCCCAGCCAGTCTGATGCTGCAGGGCTCTGCATTGGCTTCTGCCAAATAACTCATAGTTTGTGCATGTAAGGCTTCAGGTTTCCCCAGGTTGTTCATAGAGGCATTGCTGCCATCACTGTATCTGCCCTTCCTTTCCCTAAGGTGGCTTTTTTGGCAGCTTGTCCCTGCAGGGCAGGGAACAGGAGGAGCAGGAGCCCTGGCACTGCCCAGTCAGGCAACCAGGCTGAAGGATTGTGCTCTTCTTTCCCTTAGGTTCCCCAGCAGGTAGATGGGAAAGGCTTTGAGGGGCCCTCCCGTCCCTGTTTGCTCCATCCTCTTTCAGATCTTAGATCCCATCACAGCCTTTGAGCCATGTTCTTCTCCCTGGTCCCTGATCTTACTGTACTTCCATCATTTCCTGGTGAGGGAAGCAATGTTAGGAGAAGGTATCTTCTGCAGCATGCCAGCCTTGACTGCTAGGCCCTGGAAGATAATAACCTTTGATCTGAACAAACATAGGCACTAATCTTAATTTTTGAAATGGACAAAGTTGAGGATCTTCATTCTGCACTTAGCATGTGGCCAACTGCTGTTGAACACACCTCCTTCCACGCTGTACAGACCCTTTCCTCCCCAATCTTTCTGATATCTGTATATATGTGTATAAATATATATATATGTATGTCTGCTCCTGTGTGTGTCACATACGTATGCAGGCACATGTATATATAAAATAAAATCGAGGCACTTAGAGTTAAAAACCAACCCTAACTCTGCAGTTACGCACAAGCTTGACCTACCAGGTTTCCAGAAAGACTTGACTTTATTTCTCACTATGTGACTTCTGTGAATCTTAGCGACGAGAAAGATAAAGAAATGAGGGAGCTCTAACTCATGCAAGAACTGCAAAGCATCAAATAAAACAGGGCATTACATCCTCTAGGTAGATGCTGTAAAGCTTATTTCCTGTCCCCTGCTCACACCCTTGCCCTTTGTACACCCCTCTCCCTGTTAAATTCCAGTGGTCCTGTTCTTCCCAAACTCTTGAATTGTAGGATATGACTTCTGATGTCAAAATGGACTTGAATGCTGTACTCAGCCTACAAAACCACCATCTGACTAAACTAAACAGCAATAATCAGTTCAGTGCTATGGGACTGAGGAGCAGAAGGATGCACTGGGGAGATGAAGCCTCACTTGGGTACCTTCTGCCCCAGCTGGGTGTGCACACCTTAATTTAATGTGCAGAGTGATGATCATTCTGCTTATGCACACAGAAAAATGCTGCATGCAGCTATTCCTTGTCAGGAGACC
Organism: Dicaeum eximium; assembly: GCA_013396995.1. NCBI lineage: Eukaryota > Metazoa > Chordata > Aves > Passeriformes > Dicaeidae > Dicaeum > Dicaeum eximium. The sequence continues at coordinate 86,772 of VWZP01002279.1, read as the reverse complement.
AGGACTGATCATAAGAACTCGTGGTTTGGGGAGCCTGGATGTTGCTTTGTCCATTTATAGCTCACTGCAAAGGATCTCAACCCATGTGGAGTACAGGAATTAACCTCATGTAGCATAGGCATGCATTTTCGACAAGTTTGACACAAAAAAATAAACAACAAAACCAAGGTTCTTACTCCCTTTACACAGGAGTGCTGAAATGTCTTTGTGGGCCTGAAGGTGCACTTAACAAACTGCCTGTTCTTATTAGCAAGCATACTTTTTTTTTCTTTCTTTCATTCTTTCTTTATTTATTTCTTTATTTTCTTTGTATATATCTTTTATTTTTATTTTCTTTCGGCCCTTATGTTTCTTTTTGCCACACGTGGACTCTAAGGGGTTTTTTATGTAACTGGAAGAGGACTGGAAATGAGTTGATGGCCAGTGTAGTGCTTCTCTGAAAGAGCCAAGAGAATTCCTTTGGTAGGGACCTCCTGGAAGGGATGCCCACGTTATGCTGGACAGGGAACCCAGTAGATATGGCAGTCTTTAGTTTGATGAGGGGAAGGCAGCTTTTCCAGAGGAAGGAGTCATTCCCCAAGCTCCCTCTACCACCCACTGCTCTGTGCCCCTCTGTGCTTCTTGGCTTGTCCTGTGCAGCTTTTCCTTCATCCACTCAGGGAAAAGGGGTGAGGGAATTTACCTGGCAAGGGCAAAGCAGCAGTGCACTGCAGTGCAGAGGCAGGAATGAAGCAGAGAGTCAGCAGGCAGGAATCCCATAGGCTGGTATCCCTGCCAGAATTCCCCATCTGGTTCTACCATCCTTAACTCTAGAGCACTAGGGAGAGGCAGAGGAGCAAGGGTGAGAGTGAAAATGAAGAACTCTGTACCCCGTTCCTTCAAAGAACTGAGGGGTTGCTGCAAGACTGCCAAGGGCTCAAACCTTCTGTGTGGCAGCTCCAGCGCAGGCCACAGACTGGATTTAGTCACCTTCATGAGGAAGTTGGGGTGCAGTTAGCCAGGCTGTGAGTTTACAGCATCCTAGCAAACCCATGCAGATTCTGTGCATGGGGTCTCCTAAGCCTTATCTCCACTGGGGACTTCAGGAAAGCTAATCTGAATTAATGAAAGGTGTGCATTTAAAGTAGATTTGTTAAACTGCTTTAAAGCCCAGCATGGACATTCTGTTGCAGTATTAAAGCAACCTTAATCTGATTTGGAGTCATTCTTTTTGAAAGGGAAGTAACCTGAATTGAATTAAGGCTGCTTTAATTCCGAACACAATGGGGCTTAATGCAGTTTACCTCATCTGCCTCACAAGTCCATTCAGACAGATAAGCCTGCAGTAATCATTAAATGTACTGGAAGTGACCCCTTTGTGCAGGGGGTGCCCACGTGCACCAAAACTCTTGGTACAGGAGTGCTGCAGAGTCACAGCCTGGCTTACTGAGGGGAAAACTAATGCTTGATCCTGGTGCCAGTTCTGGTGAGTCCCTCCCTTTGTTCACCTTTGTGAGGATCATCTACCCTGCTGCCTTTGGGGAAGCTGAAAACAATTGTGGCCCAAGGAAATTAATTTCCAGTTTACAAAACTGCACAGGTGCTAGCCTGATGTACTGTTAGTCACGTGGACAAGCACTTGTGAGACAGAACAAAGCACTGGAGACAGGACAAAATTCAGCTAAAGTCCTCCTGTTTGCAGCAGTGGTTTTTGCCCACGCAGGGATTTCAGAGATCAGACCCTTCTTAGCAAACCAGCTGTACATCATTCATGGTTGGCTGCAGCTGCCCAAACTGGCAACAGAAGCAGTGGCAACTTGTATTGACAGGGCTTTTTTCTTTACCAAGGGACAATTGTTTTCATTAGGCAGGAGTACAGGAAGTTAGTTTTTACTGTGAGAAAGCTGAAGCCCAAGTGTAACCTCCAAACCTGCTGATTTGAAGGAACCGAGGGCGAGTTTCACTTTTCCATAGTCCACACTTGAACAGTGCAGTTTCTTATATGCGCATTTCTTAAACAAAACACAACCAACACTAAGTCAGGAACATCTGAAATTTATTAGAAAAACGTGGAAGGTTGTCTTTTAGAACAAAATCTTCTGCATACATATGCAATACACGGAGGGAATGTATTCCTTTCCAAATACTACCTTGATAACTGTTGCTTGAGGGGTGCCATTCTGGATTAATCTTTTCCCCTAACCTGAAGAAGAGGGAGGTACTGCAGCTTTTCCAGGAATGGTCTGATCCTGTAGGCTTCCAGCAGCCTGATACCAGTGATCCTCAGAGTAATTTCAGACTCACAGGGATGCAGAGTCAGCTCCAAGGTATGATTTAACCTCGGTAGCCGCAGGGCTGGATGGAAGTGGAAAGCTGTCCTTGCAATTGCACAGCAGGGCAAGTTTGTCCCAGACCTGCCTCCTGCAACTCTGGAACAGGCTATTTTTCTGAGATGCTTTAACCAGGGACCTACACTTCTGTTTTGGTTGGACTTAATTCAGGCTGAGATTATTTTTCTGTTTTCTGCTGTTCTGGCTTTACTTAATCAGCTGTAGGGAATTTCTTTTTCCTGAAATGCTTATCAAGTATTCTTAAAGGTTTCAGTATTTGTATCTGCAAAAAAAAAAAAAAAAAAAAAGAAACTTCAGGGTGTTCTACACTTTCACTCAGTACAGGTGAACTTGCCACCGGTGAGGTCAACAATTTATGCTGTCAAGGCATAGCATGCTTTGATATTTTCAAAGGAAATAAAATGAAACTGAGATCTTGACTGAAATTTGTCTCAAGGTTTCTGTTAATATCTATGTAATTCTGTATATTTCACCTGTTCACAGGCTCTAGCAAATGTCACTACAAGTTATATATATTAAAAAAAAATTCCATTTCTAGTTTCTATAATAAAATCAAGACGCTGCATTCAGTTCCTTTAGGTGCATCAGCCTTTGATCCATGTTATTGTTTCAGTGACATTTCTATAATGTAATTGGGATCAAATGTATATTTTACTTTTGTACAAAAGTAAAAATGATATTTTTATGACTAAATTCAGCAAACCCTTACCTATAACCTGCTACAATTAAATCTTTTTTTTTCTTTCCTTTACATGTAAAACATTGGGGTTTTTGCAGTATGTCGGTTTGAAATGAATAAATAACAGCTGTCAATAGAACTGTAAATGGCCTCTCAGACATACCTCTGACTTTAAAGATCAAATATTGCCGATGTGAAATATGTAAACTGAATAGTCTCCATATGAAAGTGCACCATCAGGGCAACAAACCATTTAAGCTGACACAGCTGTACTTATTTCCACCATTTACCAATCGGTTATACTTTGGGTCAAGTATGTACTCCATTGTCACCTTACAGCTCATTTTACTTACAGGTAGTAAAATTGTTTGACTTACCATTTTTAGAACATCTGATGTTATGAGTTCTTGAACTATTTGAAATGCATAGTTTTCATCTATGCAGTTTTACCTGCTTCTGTACTCGTTCATCTGTTCATACTTGGCATCAATTAAAGATAATTTTTAAGGATCCTACTCAGGTTTATTCTGTCTGGTTATTTTCTGGAGTCTGGTTTCTCTGCTGTCACTATTGGCCTGTTCTGTCTGAAATGAATGGTTGCTTTATTGATGGTTTTCCTACTGAATGGTATAAGAAGTAGCAACGTAGCGAGTGGGAAATGTGGCTGTGGGCTTTGAGAGGCTTGTAAATGTCAACTCAAGATTTACAGTGCAATTAATCCAAAGGTTTGGCTTTTGCAGGCTTTGGACCTAGCCCTGAATAATGTTCTGGAGCCAAACTGTCCTGGGCTCACTTCTGAGACATCACTCAGTCCCACCAAAACTCAAAATCAGGCTAAACCTATTGGCCATGAACACTGATTGCACTCTGGGAAGATTTGTGGGTATTAATTAACATTGTCATCTGAGTAAACCAGGTTTCAAACCACTGTGTGACCAACCATGGGCTTTGGGTTGGGTTGGATGTCAGCAAATCCGAGTGACTTGATGTTGTTTTCTGTGGAAAATGGCTTTATCCAGGTGTGTTTTGTGCAGAGTGCTCCGACAGAGCCACGCGTGCCGTGTCCCAGTGTTGTGTTGTACACTAAGGAGGCAATGACATAAATGCTCCTTATTTTGTGCCAAAGCTGTTGTGTGTTGGGAGTCCACCTAGAGATGGGTTTTTTCAGGAGATAGGGGCAGTTTCCAACAGTGGGATGCACATAGAGCACTGATCACACATTGGTGAAGTGGAAATCTCCTGACCTTTCACGAGGCAGAACATTTTGTGTGGCCTGTCCTGTGATTTTATTGCCTAACTTGTTTTGCCTTCTTGGTTGAGAAAAGCCTTTGTCAATGAAACCCTTGTTCATCCATTGCTTTGAGTGTTTGTTTAGTCAGCTGATTGAATATAATTTACAAACTGTCTGAAATTGTTTTGTTGAGTTGTCAGTAAGGATTTGCAGTGGTCTTAAATGGGTCTGGTCCAATCTGTCTGTCTGTTGTTGGTTGCTTTGTGGTGGTCAAGGGGTGATCACTGTCATTGAGTTTTGCTGCCTCTAGGTGTGTCTGAAGTCTCATTGCTTCTTTCTTTTCTCTTTCTTGTGTTTAGAAAGACCCAACCCAAACCAAAAAAATCTTTTTAATAATCTCTGCAGTAGCTATCTTCTCCCATTTGCTCCTAGCAAAGCTCCTGTTATTTTCCTGTTGAAAGTTTATGCATTCAGGACCAGGTCCTAGCACATGATTTTGCCCTCTAAAATCACTCCATAAAATGAACAAACAAACAAACAAAAGGCAAACCAAACAAAAAACCAACCAACCAACCAACCAAACAAAAAAACCCCAACCAACCAACACTGTGTACTGCGTTAGTTGAATCTCTGTGTTAATTCCTTACTTAATCTCAAAAGCAAATATGTGAGTTTTTTGCCCCAAAATGCAAATCCTCCTATGTTGTATTTCATACTTCATAATTTACAAAAAGGTTGTATGTTGAGTCCTTCCTTTGGTTACACCAAGCCACCTCCTGTATAGGTTCTCTCTAAAGCATCCTACACTGAGGGGAAAAAATGTGTCTCTGCAGGTATAGTTCAGGTAACAGACATGAAGATCCATGGAATAAGCTCCTTTCTTCTTCAGCTGCTCTGACAAGTGTGTTCTAAGAGGAGCAATAATTCAGCAGACTTTCAATGCAGAGAGGGACTGAGTCCACTCAGTATCAAGGTGCTATTTTCCTGTTACCTTCTTTGTATAATATTGATGATTTCAACATCAATTTGATAAATTTGATTTATCTGTCAGTCTGGAAGTTGGTCAGTTTCTGTGTACTGTTTGATTAGTGGCTATAAAACAATTGCTTTATGGAATTCTATGGATCTCAGGTGTGAATATACACTCTCTTGCCATGCAGAAGCCAGGTCTTTATTCTTCAGTGAATAAGAATCCAAAAACTCCTCCAAGCCATAAAGCGGCTGTTAGCTCTGGAAGCAAAACCAAACTTTTCTGATGCGTGCACCCTTCCCCAGAGCTGGAGTGCTGCCCATCTCATCCTCTGCAGCAGCTGGAACAGGAGCCTCCAGGGCTGGCAGATTAGGCCAGAGAACATCAGACAGCTGATTCTGGGCTCTCCCTGAGAGCAGCTGCTCTGGCCTGCCACAGCCAAATACTCCTGGAGTAACCCAGAGCCCGCAGGAGCAAACAGGGTCGGGTCTTTTCCCCTCAGAAGGATGTAGAAACACCACGATTTCGTGCTCTTTTTCAGCTGGGGGAGAAAAAAAGATGAGAAATATTCTGTGCTCAAGGCTTCTACTGGGTACTTTTGGAGTTGCATTATCTTCCATGGCTGGCCTTGCTAGAAAAAATGCTCACTTCACAGAGTGGTAGATGAAGCGTTGGAAAATCAAAGAAGCTTTAATTAGCACAACAATGCTTCAATCCACTCAGCTCCTCTAAGAGCTTCCTAAAATACCTCCCATTTTATTCCAACGAGAAGACAATTGCAACTCTTGAATAGAAACCTTTTACAGCTAGCACAAGAAACTGTAATTGTTGATGGTATATTTGGTGACCTCCTCTCACTAGGTAGGAGCAGTAGCATATTTGGCTCTGGAGCAGGGGAGGCTGCAGAAAAAGCACAGGGGGAGGACAAGTCAAGGACAGGTGCATTTCGTGGGTCACCCTTTTCATCCTCCCTCACCTGCTTTCAGTTCAGATGAGAATTTTGCTGAGTGAAACCCAGGTGCAGTGGAAGTGGCATTTAGAATCCCACATCTCCTAGGCTGACACCAGATGGATCCTCCAGCTCTTTTGTCATGAATACTGAGAACACACAATAGATTTTAACTTTTTGGTTTTTTTCAGATTGGGGACAAAAAAAAAGGTTTTTCATTTATTGAATGTTTAGCTCATTGCTGTTTGGTCATTCTGAACACAAATTTGCATGCAGAATTTAGCACTGAACTCTGAATGAAGGATTTTCTAGTTTCCTGTGGCAGCTGGGTCATGACACATTCTGCATTGATGGTGGGAGCTGAGACTGGCAACAGGGTCCTGCCTTCAAGTGGAATCACTCAGGCAATGGTAGGTGTTTAGGTGTATCTTTGCCTTCTTCTCTGAGTCTTTTGTTTTCAATGTGTTCCAGTATTCATCTTCATTCTCAAACAAGCCAATTCCATCTTTCAGGGATGAAGCTTCCTTTGGTGCCTTTATACTTAGCTAAACAAACCTGATTTGCTGGACTTTGGCTGTTGCTGGGGCTTTTAATGCAAATAAATAATGTGTAAATGTTCTTGAAATACTCATGGAGTGTTCTCCACGAAATACTCATTTCCCTCTGCCCTGACACCTGCAGCTTCAATTAGTATCATTAAGTTTGGTAGAAAAATCTTGCTACTTGGGGTATATACCCTTGTTATGATTATTTAGATGATAAAAAAATGGCTGGCATTCCAAGAGAAGAATATTTACTGCTAATGAAGCTTTAAACTCTTGTGGTATTCAATACTTAAATCCTGAAGAGGGTAAGATGTGAGTACTGCTGGGTTTGTACAGTGATAGGGTGGTGTTCAGAGGGCTGTGCGCTTCTGGGGTAACATCCACAACTGGTCACTGGAGTGTAGGGATGAGCTGGAACAGGGTGTTCCCTGCTGAGCTGAGCCCCAGAGTCACCCTGGCTGGTTGGTTTAGTTCAACAGTAGGATGGATTAACTTTAAGGCTCCAAACACCAAATGGGAAACTATTTTGCCTGTGAGGAAAACACTGCTGTGGCACAAACTTTCTTGTCTTGAACAAGTTTATGCAATAAATCATGATGGGCTAATGTCTTCCTGTGGACTTCATGCCACATTGGCTTCTGGCATTTGGCTCTTAAGATTTTGCACCTTTTTCCTTTATGCTTTTATTGATCCTCCTGTGTCTGAGGCATAAAAGTGGCATGAATCAGACCACGGCCTTTTTTGTCCTGTGGCCAGTCTGTCAAAAGCACACAGTTTGTTTGAAGCTTTTGCTGAGTCTCCAGCAAGTCTGTATGTTTGGTGTGGAGATTTTGAACCCACTGCTTTGGTTCTCCTGGGGTAATGCTGAGTTGATCTCCAGCACGGCACCTTGTCGGCACTTGGGATGAGATATGCAACAAGATCTCGGTGTAGTGCAAACTGGGAAGCCTTCCTGGTGTCTGGGCAGGCCTGGAGTTCTGCTCTGATCTGCTTTGGCTCTGTGTCTGTTTGCCCTGTGAATATTTCATGTGCTGCTCTCATCCTTTGGTAGCATTTCAGTGTTGGAAAGAAACCATGTTCTGTCTCAGGAGTTTCAGAAACGGGAAGGGAGCTTTTGTGTCAGTCCCTTAGACCAGTCAAGGGTCTGGGGATGCTCAGGCTGTGCTGTGTTAATCCAGGGTATCAATCTATTTATCGAGGATCCTGAACAGCAGTCGGAAACGATAGGAGTCAATACCTTCAATTATTAATTACAGGTAGCAAACAGAAGCTGGGTATCACAGCAGGGTATAGAGCCACTATTGCTAATGAATATTCAAAGCCTGCATTCTGTCTGACAGGACTGGGATGTGCTTCTCCTGGCCTGCAGGTGTCTGTGATCTCACCTGTTTGTGACACCTTCCAAAGGCTGCTGGAATCCCCCAACACAGAGGGCAGCTCGGGACAGATCAGTGTGTCCTCACAGCCCCACGTCCTGGCTGGGACATTGGGCACTGGCAGACAGGCAGCAGAGTGGGGGAGTGCTGGTCTTTTGATTTCTGTGTCTCTTTTTGGTAGTACTTACTCAGTTCTTACTCCTGTGACTTGGGTACCAAAATGAACATGAAGAATGTGGGAACAGAGATTTCACTGGCTGCACTTGTGCAGCTCATTGCTCCTATATAAAATGAAAAATGCCCTGGTGCAAGTCAACATAACTCAATTCTTCTGAACTAACCAGCTCAGGGTCTTCCTTTCCTATTCACATATCTTAAAGTTTTACATAAATAAGAGCTTCAGTTTGGCCAGAAGGAAAGAATCTTGCCTATCAGGTCCCACTGTAGTACAATAAATAGGAAAAAAACACCTCTTTTAAAAGAGAGATGTGTTAAAGTGACACCAAATATATTTTCATTTGTTGGTGTTCTGTGACTCTGGACAGTGTTCTGTGATCACACAGTCTATGCTTTAAGATAATAAAAATTAAGGCAATGAAATAAAGACATGAGCATCCTTCCTTTTGCCCTTTTTGCTGTTTTAGTGAAGACTTAATTTGTTCTCTTTTACTGTGCATAGATTTGAACTTACTGTGGAACAGTTTATGAAAAATATGAGTGAAAGATGGAGAATTAATTTTATACTATTTAAGATACATGGAAAAGGTCAGCTTTCATGGAGACATCTACAGAGCAAGCAAACTTGTTAATTCTTACTCTTCTCCAGATTTTTTTAACACTCCTGTGATAAAGCTACTGTAGCAGTATCAGAAAATATGATTTACTGTAGTGGAAGGTAATATGCTCCAGGTTTTATTTGCTTTTACAAGAGAACCTAAAACCTCCTGCAGATAAATATTATCTGAAAGTGTAAGGGAATGAAATCTTTATTTCTCTCACAGTAAATCTCTGCTGTGATACTTTAAATTTGCTTGCGTATCTCACTTTGTGCAGAACATGGTTAAAAACACACCAGAATTCTTTTTTTAACAAACAATCTATGTGCACTTTGGAGGTGAGTCTCCTCAATTTAAGTGTGAGTTGCACCAAATCTTACACCCAGCTTCAGGACTTCTTACTCCCCATGGTGAAACACTGATGAGCAGTGATGATGACAAAGCAATTACAACAGCTGGATCTTTTCAGAGCATCGTGGCTGGTAGCATGTGACTGACTCCTGTACATCACACTGAGAGTTATTAAATACATCCCAGGGGGTTTTCTGTTTGTTTGTTTCAGGGTGGGGGAGGATCACAGAATCATAGATTGGTCTGGGTTGTGAGGGACCTTAAAGATCATCCCCCTGCCATAGGCAAGGACACCTTCCACTATCCCAGCTTGCTCAGAGCCCCATCCAACCTGGCCTGGAGCCACAGCTGCTCTGGGCAACCTGTGCCAGGGCCTCACCACCCTCACAGAGAAGGATTTCTTCCTAATATCCAATTTAAACCTGCTGTCAGTTTGAAGCCATTGCCCCTTGCCCTGTCACTCCTTACAGGAGATGCCATGGGAGGGAATGAAGCCCCTACAGAATGTCTCTGTAGCAGGAAAGGAGACTAAGGACCACTGAGAAGCTCAGCTAGTTTAAATGGGCTGGGTTCTGGGGAAGCCAGGGGCCCTGTGAGATTATCAGTGTGAAGTGAATGAGCACAAAACAGCCATGAAATTGTAGTACAAAAGCTGCTTATGGCAGCAGGGAGCAATTGAGGGCATTTGTCTGTGAGTCCCCTTGCATTTCCGAGCTGATCTTTCCAAGTGCCCTAAATTCCTGTGGAGTTCAGCACCTCTTAATATGTTACTGAGCAGGAATTACATTAACAGTGACATGTGGGAAGGCAGTAGATGCTGTTGCTTGAATGATGTTCTGTGTTTAGTCCAGATGAAATTCCTGTGCTTTGTCACCCAATCAAAACAGGAACTGCTGGTGTAAAGCACCAAGTAGAATGGAGCCCTTGATCCCAGAGTGTGACTACACTAAAAACATGAATAAAACCAAGCATTTTTGGTTTTTTTTTTTATATAATCTGGGTGATTACTGTTTAAAACAAAGCCCTCTCTGACTATTTCTATTCAGCAACATCTGGAGTGAGGCAGGTGTTTTGTGGATAAATGGGAGAAAAGCTCTCTGACTCATTTTATTTACAACCTGTGTGAGCAGCATCTCTGTGGAAGATGAGATTGTGACTGATGGGGAAACTGAGACATAAAAAGGTCTTGCTACTTCCATTTGTTTGAACTTTTCCAGGAAATACTTCTTATTGCATAAATAGAAGACTGATTTGCCCTTTGCTGCACTCTTTTAGGGTTTCTTTCATGATGTGAAGCTCAGTAGAAGCAGCAAGTTTATGGGTCTGCTAGGAAATGGGTTTGATGAATGTCTCTCTGCTCATAAATATGGTGAAGGGACATTATAATCCATTGGTGTTGTGAGCAAGTTCCAGCCTTCCAAGTAATTGTTTGAGCCTTCCCAGTCTTCAGGATAAATAGCTACATAAAAAGAGCCACATCTACAAATTCACATGTGCCAATGCACATGACAATTTGCTCTGAGAAAATCTGAGTACCAACACTGCCTCCATCACTAACTGACTCTGAAAAGTCCCTGGACATAGAGGTAGAGAGAATTCCTGGTGTTCTGGACTCCAAGGAACACCCCAGGGCGTTCTTTGGGGTCTGTGTGGTTTGCCTGAACTTTGGTCTTTGGAGCAGAATCACCATGAGGGGTAAGTTGGAGACCTCTGCCAGTGCTCCTCTTCTCCACAGCTCTCCAAGGAATTTGGTACTTGTCCTGCAGCCTTGGGCCACATGGGCATCTTGGTCTGTGGCTCATGGAGTCACTTTTATCCTCTTAGGAGGGTGAAGAAATGTTACAGTTTAAAGAGCAGTTATAGTGCAGGGTATCCTGGTCCTTCCCTCCTGTCCCCTTGCCTCCCTTCCCACTCTTTCCCTTGTCATTTCTTGTGTTCCCAATTTTAGAATGGATGGTGTCTGTGAATACTTCATCTTTGCACTCTTTAACAAATAATTGTAGTTGTCAGGTGATGTTTTCATCTGTGTTGGGCCAGGTATTGAAGATTGTTATTTCCTTGCTCAGCAGTAGCACAGAATCACAGAAATGGTGAATGTGGAGGAAATCTGGTGATTTTCTAGGCCAGCCTCTGTGCCCCAAGCAGGGTCTTCTGGAACCAGCTGCAAAGGACCACGTGCAGTCATGTTTGGAGTAGCTCCAAGGATGGAGATTTCACAATCTCTCTGAGAAATGTGTTCCACTGTTCAATCACCTTCACACTCAAAACCAGTGTTTTTCTTATGTTTCTGTGGAATTCCTTCTTGTTCAGTTTGTGCCCACTGACTCTTGGCTTGTCACTGGGTACTACGTACAAGAGTCTGGCTCTGTCTTCTTTACACCCTGCCCCATGAGGGATTTATCTACACTGGGGGGTCCTCCTGAGTCTTCCCTTCTCCAGGAACAGTCCCAGCTCTCCCAGCCTCTCCTGGAGCATATGGCAGATGTTCCCAGTGCTTTGATCATCTCTGTGGGATGTGTGATCACATGTGGGGCAGTGTGATCATGAGGAACTGTGAATCCAGACATTTGGAGGCCCATCCCTGCACATCCATGCCAGATGAGGAGCTTGGAGCTTGTCTCAGGCTGGTGTGACTGGCAGCCCTTTTGTCTGTCCTCTAGCACTGGATGCTGCAGAAGGCACAGAAACCCTGGAGAATTTATAGGTACTGTCATCTAAATCACCTTATAGATATATTCTCATGTGCAGCCTGGTTTCTGTAAATATCACCATGTGCAGCCTGGTTTCTGTACTTTATCATGTACATAGAGTTTGCTTTAAAACCTAAAAGGTGATGGTCAGCATCTCTTTCAAAAGTTAAACAGGTAGTTATAGAAATGAGAAATACCCTTGATATCCATATATAAATACACAAGAATTCCTTCTTTCCCTTTCCCTTTTCCTTTTCCTTTCCCTTTCCCTTTCCCTTTCCCTTTCCCTTCCCTCCCTCTTTCTCTCTATGGTTAAAAGGCTTTGGTCAAGGCAAGAACCAAAATGCAGAACCTGGAGGGAAAATTTTTCATGGTTTTTTTCCCTTAAGGAATTATTCACATGGAGGACACCTGTTTGAGCTGCTGCTGATTCAATTAACTTGAATGGAGTCAGTTCTGTGCAGATTTACACACATAAAGATTAAAGCAGAGATTTAAATAAGATGCACATTCTGGGAAGAGAGGTTCTCAGGTCTGGACTTTTGGCAGACCAGTGGCCAAATCATACCTGCTCTGTTTATAATGGGGTATGATTAAAAGATCTTGGCTCATGGGAACTGCAGTAGGTCCACTGATTTCCTCTGAGCTCTGCCACTTTACAGCAGCTCCAAATTGGAAGGGCGATTTCAGCAGCAAAAATAAGCTGGAGAGAGGAGAGGGGAGCTGGGTGTGTAGGCTTTTCAGCAGGCATTCCCACCCATTCAGCATGCTCACACAGATCCACTGATTATTCCTGGGAATTTGAGATAAGTACACTTGAATATGTAATTGTGCTTATTTAGTATCCCTCTAATTGTAGCGGGAGGAAATATTGCACATCAGCAAACATAATTCCTCCATGTCAAAGTTTGATAGGAGCCCCTGGCTGCAGTGCATTACAGAAAGAGAGGCTGGCTGAGGAGCTCCACAGGGAGATGTGACTGAGAAACAACATGCCAATGCAAGAGAGATTGAAATCTCTTGGGTTTGGGCTGTATTTGGGAGAAATTGGGAGTGAGGGGATGAGGGGCACTGGTTGATCTGCCATAGCACCTATAATCATCTCAGATACTAAAGGTATCTGAGATACTAAAGGTTTCTCATGTTTACAAGGATGATTATGGAACAGAGGGTGTCACTTTTAAGGTCCTTTTTTTCCTCTGAAAACAGAAGCTCACTTGGGTGCCTCATCCACACTGTTTTGCTTGAGTTGGAGTCAAGACATGGAGGTGAAGCTGCCCTTCCCCTCAGGGCTTCTCCTGGGTGGTACAGACAACATTTTTAGCCATGGCAGTGTGAGGCACAGATCCCAGAGAAGACTGTGCCTGCATGCCGTGGAAATATCTTAATTATTTTTGTTTGCTGCTTTTGATAATTGCTGATTAGTGCTGTGTGAGATTCAGGCAAACATTGGAAAATTACATTCATCATAGCCTGAGGAGAGAGTGGAAACATCACTGTGATTTGATGGCAGCGTGAAACAGATGCTGCCACTGTAACCATCCAGGCACAAAGGACAAACCCTGTGCTGGAATGCAGTGCTGTAAATCACTCATATCCCCATTCTAGTCAATCACTGTCTATGAAAAAGAGCATGGACAAAGTTACAGGCTGGGGGTCCTCATCTGGCACTAGCAGTTTCTGCAGAATCAGGGAAAAAAGAGGATGATTATATTCTTCTGGTTTAGGGAATCTTCTGACCTGAAGTCTGATTTCCTGAGGAGTGGAAGTTGGGGTGTTGGGTTTTGTCCTGTTGCAGAAGTTTACTTGGGTGAGTAAGAGTCAGGGAAAATAAAGAAGTCTGGAGCCACACAAAGCATGTGTGTCACAGAACAGAGCTCACTTCCCTGCTTGTCAGATGGAAGAGCCATGAAACTTTGGCCTAAAGAATATTCCATCAATATTCTGAAAATAGTGGTATTTTCATGAACCACCAGCTGAAGTAGAAGAGAGAGGAACTTTCACTTTCCTCAGTTTAATTACTTTCAACAATATAAAAATCTCTCAGCTAGAAAAAACTAGCTGAAAAGGTTTTTCAAACATGATTTGAAGTAGAAGCTGTCTCTTTTTTCTATAATTTTTCAGCAACACATCTAAGAGTTCTCTTGTTGGCAGAAGGAAACATTTGGCTGTCCAAAAGGAAGAAAAAAAAACTCCTCAAACAAAAAACTATTTTGTCTTCTAGTCTATGGACAAATACATTTTTGTTTTTGGAGGGCAAAGGGGAACTGAAAAAACTGTTCACACATTTAGAGACTTCATTCTAGTGAGCTCCCTGATTTATTAAATCATTACCTGTGAAACTGTTTTCCTGCCAAAAAGGGGGCTGTGTAGAGCTGCTGCAGCACAGGCTCAGGTTTTCCAGAGGGTACCACCTCCCACAGCTCCAGTTCAGCTACATCTTTCTCTGCTTGCTGTGGGAGAGAGAGCAGAACTTGTCAAGTAGAGAGAACAGAACTCACTGGGGGGTCAACAGAAACCCCAGAGTCTTTAGAGACTCTCTGAACATCAATGTTTTATAGACAAGATAACTCATTTTTTATCCCATTTTTTGGCTGAACAAGGCTTTGATGAATGATTTCCAGCCAGACAAAATGATTAATATTTTAATCCTTTTCAGGGCTTACATGGATTGTAACCATAAGTTTCTAGTAATGGGAATCCCATCAGCATAGTGATTAGGCCTAAAGAAATTCTCTTGTCAGTGAACTCCTTCTTGCCCATTCTAGAGAGCATTTTAATCTTATCTCAGAGTAACTCTTGATTAATACATCTGAAAGACACAAATCCAGTCCTTTGAGCATGGGACCTTTGAGTTCAGAGTTTTATATGAAAGGCAAAAATCCTCAGCAATCTTGTTGCCATTCAAACACCTTCAGAAAGGGTTTAATCACTGGAAAATGTGACATCCTACATTTTCTTTTTTCCTGTGACTTTTGCCTGTAGTGACAGTTAATTCCCCACTCTTCTCCTTGGTTCTACCCAAGTGAATGGCAGATGTCTGTCACTCCCCTTGGCTCTTTTACCTCAACTCAATGTAACATTTTGTCTGGGAGAGACTGGGCAGATCTCTGAAAGCAAAAGGGGGAGTAAAATTTGGGCAGAAATAATTTCTTCATAAACAGAGCCCTTGAAGTCCTTTCTGTCACACTTGAATGGAATTGTTCCAGGTTCCTTCTGTGCTTGCAATAGAGATGATCCCAGAAATCAGTGCAATAATTTAAGGCACAGTCTCTCTCCCTGTGCAGTTTCTCTACATGGGGCCAGCTGGAGAATACATACTGTGTGCTATTTAAGGCACTGTGGAGACATGGACCTTAAGTCTGCAGAGGAGCTGTAGCTTAAATTAGTTCATTGACTTCTGGGCACTTCACTGGTGATGTGGCTGTAAAGCTGTTTCTGTAGCTCCCTGGCAAAGTGGGACTCTCTGCCCACTCTCTCATTTCCTCATGCAGAGAAACCCTGCAGAGGATTTAGGCACTTGGCCATGTCAGGTAACAGGGTTCATCCAGTTTTTCATTGTCTGATTATGCCAGATTGTTCTGAAAAGCGTGGCTCTCCTTTAGCATTGATGTCCTGGCCAGTGAAGAATCAGATTTTGTCATTACTCTCTGGGTTTTCTGGGCTGCTGCTTTCCATTCTGATTTCTCTTGCTTCCCTCCTTTGAGGTCCAGGTGTTTACATAGATGTAATTAAGGAGATCTTATCACCTCCAAGGTGTTGGTGCTCTCTGATACAATTCCATTTATTATGTTCAAAATATATTTCAAGTGTCATTTTTGAAGTGCTGTTAAGTGCTGTGCTGAGCTGAGCATCACCTACACTACATGTCCTGCCTTCTTATGCCCATTCATTTTGTTCTTCTGTCAGAATGCACACTCCAACATGGATTTTAGAGTTTGGGGCTCTTTTTCCCTCTAAAGCGAGGCAATGCTTCAAGAACCACTGCAACATCTCAGAAGTGTTTTCTTCTGTGGTCCTGCTGGCTTCAAAGGGAGCTGCACAATGTGACAAGCGCAGTTGGAGCCTCACAGTTTGCAGGCTGCCTTTGATTTTTTTGTCTTCCATTGAGAATGTAGAGGCAGGATTTGCCCAGCTTGCTTCTTTCATATTTGGAAGGGCTGGCATGGCACTTGGTGCTCCTGGGACTCAAATCTCTTGACCTTTGTCGTGGTTTCTCTGTGATGCTTTTGAAATAATGCTCAAGGTGTCTGACAGCTCCATGGGCATTCTGTGATGCAGGCAGGCCTGAAACGGAATCACAAATTTGTGTCGGTGTGAGACAGCCAAATGGTGCTCAGTAACTTTTGGGACCCTGGAAAACCTGTGATCCCCGTAAATATCCTCTTCTGGAGTGCCTTACTGAAAATGTTGCACTTGAATGCTATTTCATAAAATCACATGGCTGCACAGCCATAAGCCCGTGAAATTCCCATCCCTGAAAATGTCCTGGTAATGCTAAACTTGGAACTAAATTAGGTCATATTTAACAGGAGCTTTACAGCTGTATGTCCTATATAAACCTTTGAAAATGTAAGGGCAAGGCAGTGTGTGTTAGTGTGGGAGTCCAGTGGATAAGGCTGGGAGTTATCTGAAAGGGGAAATACATTAGATTGGAGAGAAATCCCCATGTGAGGTCTCCAGTGAGATTACTGAGGTTCAGAATGGACATGAGGAAAAAATGAAAGTCACTATTTGGGTAGTTTAGAAGTGGAATGAGTCATCTGGAGAGCTGTTGGGCAACTCTGGCCTTTGAAATATCCAGGATTTGGCTGGATGGAGCTGCAGGTGACCTGGTATAGCATTGATGGTGGTGCTGCTCTGAGCAGGAGGTTGGTCTAAATGACATTTTGTCATGGTTTAGCCTCAGCTGGCAGCTGAGCCCCACACAGCCACTCACTGCCCTGCAGTACAATGGGGGAGAGAACTGGAAGGTGAAAGTGAGAAAACTCGTGGGCTACAAGCAAAGCAAAACAAGGAATTCATTCACCACTGCCCATGGCTCAGCTCTCTGCAGGAAAGCAGGGCTCCATCACTTGTAATGCTGATTTGGGAAAACAACACCATCACTGCCAGCACACCCACTTCCTCCTCCTCCTCATGTGTGCTGTGGTATGAGAAGTCCCTCTGGTCAGCAGGGATCAGCTGTGCCAGCTGTGTCCCCTCCCAACTCCTTGTGCACCCCCCAGCTCCCTGACTGGGGAGAAGCAGAGAAGACCTTTGCTCTGTGCAAGCCCTGCTCAGCAAGAACTAAAAATCCCAGGGTTACCCACACTGTTCCCAGCAAAAATCCAAGACATAGCCCTGTACTAGCTCCTGTGAAAAAAATTATCCCAGTGCAAATTCCCTCAATTCCAGCCAGCACTCCTGTGTTGCGAATAAGTGCTACATGAGTAAAAAGGGACAGGGGAGAGAGCAAGACATCACAGATTGTTCTGAGAGCTGCAGGCAGAGCTCAGAAATCACCTTTCCTGTCTTTCCCATGCCAGGAATGAAGCAGGAGAAAGATCACACTGTGGGATCTGTCAGGGACAGGGGAATGCTGAAGACTTCAGGGCTGTGCATCATCCAGTCGAGATGGAGAGAGAGGCTGGGCCTTGGCTTGTGCCACCTGCTTCAGCTCAGGGTTTGTAGTCCATGGCTCCCAGCCCTCTGGAGGTTGGGATGTGTGAGCATGAGGCAGGAATTGTGTGGCAATCCTCTCTGTCTTCATTTACAATTTGCAGCCGCCCTCCTGCCCTTGGTGTCATGATCCCGAGGGCACTAATGGGACTTAATTAACCCCATCACCTGATTACCACAACACACCTGACACAGACTGATAGCTCCCTGCCAGCTCTGGCTGGAGGCACCAGGCTCAGTCTGACTTGTACCGCAGGGATGCTTGTGCCCAGTCTTGTCTTTTGCTGCCCTGGGTGGATTTTGGATATGTGCTGTCAGTAGCTTTGGCTGTTTTGAGCACAGGAGTAACCTAGAAATGGGGTATGGACAACTTTGTGCTTGTTAACTTATATCAGAATGCAGAAGGGGAGCCTGTCATACAATAAGAGATACATCTCTTTAGTTTAGAGGCACAGTGTCCTCCCTGCTTCATTCAGCCAAGTTGTTCTTTATGTTTTAGGAACTGGTAGGTGAGGTAGGATTTTCTGATTGATGGTGCACAGCATTTAGGTTTTTATCCAGCTCTGTGTTGTTGGAGAGAGGTGTTTAACCCTTTGGGCCCTGCTCTAAAGCACACTGAAGTCACCCAAAGCTCAGTTCCTGTCTTCAGTGGAAATGAAATGCAAAGCCAGAAAAGACAGGTTTGTTTGCAGTTAGCAGGACTTCACAAACAGTGTGAGAAGTTTAGGCTGCACTTTAATTTACAAAACCATTTATATTCTCACATAAACAGTGCCTGAACAGGAGATTTCTAGGTGAAACTTGGAAGGAAGAAATCATAGTATTTGTAGCCCTGGTTCATCAGATGTACTGTGGCTGCATCTGGGCACTGCAGTGGTGCAGCAGTGTAACATTTGTGTTATCAATGTGTTTTTGAGACCAAAAAAACCCAGAAGGTTTTGGCTCCAACAGACCTCTCAAGACAGAGAACCTGGCTGAAGTTCAGTGTGGGCAGCTGTATTTCAATATTTAAACGTGCCTCTCCCTCCTCTCTGATGCTGTTTGCTCAGTGCTGTGTTCTGCTTCCACATTTAAAGTGTTTTTTCCCCCAATAGCCTGCCTCAGCAGCTTACCCTGTAGGGACCTGGGTTTCTGGAGTGGGTGATATGGCAGCTACTTGGAGTACATGAAGAGCTGTGAGCTACTTCAAGGTGAAAAGCTCTCCAGAGACAGCAGTTCTTCTGCTGATGGGTGTTCTTCAGCCTGCAGAGGGTCCCTGTTCCTTGATTTCACTGTCCCTTAAGACATGGGAGCCTTGTGGCTTTGATGGGGGGGAAGAGGACAGCTTTTCTACCCATGTTGGTCCCGGGAAAAGAGGGCAGTTTTCCTCTGCTGAGCAAGATGAGGAGCAGAAAATGTGTCAGTCCCCAGCTGGGCTGGGCTGGTGGTGGCTGCAGGGTTCTGCTCTCCATCAGGGAGCTTCCATGGCACTCTGGATTTGTAGCCATGGTGGCAAACACAGCTGAGCTGTGCTGCTGCAGAGCAGAGTATCCATCCTCACGTGGGGGAAGGGCTTGCTACAGCCTTGGCAATGGTGCTTTAAATCTCCAAACAGCACCCTCAGGAGATGTTGTCCCCTCCCTTCCCTGCTAAGCTTTGGAGGACTTGTGCTGAGGTGTCACCAGTCTTAGGAGTACTTCAACATAAAAGATGTTTTTGGTTTACCTTGCTATATTTAGGCCTCACTTACAATAGGAGTACTAAACTTGGAATGTTTGGAGCATACGGGGGTGTTGATATCTTATATTTAGCTTGATCTCTCAGTTATACAAGCATCTGTCACAGACATAGCAGATGGCAGAAAGCCCTGATAGGGTTCAGAGGGAAAAGAACCAAGATATTGGTTATTGGGGACAGGGTATGCTTAGGAGTGAGAAAAGCTCATAAAACATATGTCTGTTTTCTGTGGGGAAGTAAGAGCTGGGCTCTGAGGTGGTAGGATCAGCGTGAATCTAGGAGAAGTGATTGCAATAGTTTAAAGGTTGAAAGCTGAGCTAGCTCCGGAATGTCACTTGATCTGGGGTGCTCTTTGGGTCTGGGGCTGTACAAACACAAATGAAAACTCCGTCCTTAGGCCAGGCAGCTTTGCAGCCTGTTGGCTCTGTGGATTTTGCTCTGTGGCTGCAGCTGTTGGAGCTGAGGTAAAAGAAGTGTTTGACTGGAATGTGGCCTCCCAGCCAGCTCACCCTGACTGAGCTGTGTGTGATGTGCTGCCAGAAGGAGCAGCTCCTCTGCCCGCGCTCAGCTAACGCTCCCAAATCTACCTGGAGGCTCTGGAAGCTGAGCTGTGACTCACATCAGCTTCTGAGCTTGGCTCAAAACTCAGCTTTCAGCTTCAGCAGCCTGGGGATGGAGTCATCGTGGAACTGGAAGATTGGTGGTGCTGGTGGGAAATGGGGGAGGGGGAGAAGAACGGGGCATCCCAAGTTACAGGCCAGGCAGAAAGTGAGGCCCAGTCCTTTATGTGGGAATGGGGTCTCACGTGGGTCCCTCACAGCTTTCTCCTGGGTCCTGCCCTTGGGTCACACCAACTCCCTGCAGCTCCAGGCCGGGCCAGAGGGGCTGGAAAGCTGGGAAAGGCCCTGGGGGTGCTGGGGACAGCAGCTGGACAGGAGCCCAGGTGTGCCCAGGTGGGCAAGGGGCCAATGGCACCTGGGCTGTGCCAGCCATGGGGTGGCAGCAGGGCCAGGGCAGTGACTGTCCCCTGTGCTGGCACTGCTGGGGCCACACCTCAGATCCTGGGGCACTTCTGGGAACCTCAGGACAGGAAAGACATGGAGGGGCTGGAGCGTGTCCAGGGAAGGGAACGGAGCTGGGGAAGGGCCTGGAGCTGGCTGAGGGAGCTGGGGGGGCTCAGCCTGGAGAAAAGGAGGCTCAGGGGGAACCTTCTGGCTCTGCACAACTCCTGACAGGAGAGGACAGCTGGGGGGGATCAGGCTCTGCTCCCAGGGAGCAAGGGACAGGATGAGAGGAAACAGCCTCCAGCTGTGCCAGGGGAGGTTCAGGTTGGACATCAGGAGGAATTTCTTCATGGAAAGGGTGCTCAGGCATTGGAAGGGGCTACCCAAGGAAGTAGTGCAGTCTCCAGCCCTGGAGGAGTCTAAGTAACCACTGGATGCTTTAATTGACAAGGTGGAGATTGTTCAAAGGTTGTACTCGGTGATTTTGGGCATCTTTTCCAACATTAATGATCCTGTGGTTCTATTCCATGATTGTAAAGGTGAGTGAGCTCTTGGCAGGGTGTGTATGTGCTAGGATGGGTTTTGGGCTCACTTTGCATTAGCAAAAGAGGAAAAACTATCCTAGGAATGCTTTCCCCACTTCACATGAAGACGTGTTAAGTGATTCATTGTGGTCCTTTTACTTTTTCACTAACATGCACTCTCTTAGACAGATTCCTTGTATCATCAATTATCATGAATTATGAATTAAGTTGAATTGGCTTAAAACTATCCATTTTTGTAGACTGTACCAAGTGGTTTTTCTTCCTCAAGAAAATGCTTTCATGCTTTTGCTCAGAAAGCAGGCAAACCAAATCCCCATGATAAACTAATTGATGTAGCAGATGTGGTACGTAGTCACCAGGTGAGAAAATCAACCCCTTCTGAAATGCTGAGGCCAGGCAGTTCAAGTCACCACTTCCTTCTGCTTTCAGTGATGAACCAGAGCAGGGACACCAAGATGATCAGAGGGATGGAGCAGCTCTGCTGTGAGGAAAGGCTGAGGGAATTGGGATTGTTCAGGCTGGAGAAGGGAAGGCTTTGGGGTGAGCTCAGTGCTAGGAGGAGGTACCATTTGCAAGCTGCTGAGAAGCTTAAGGACTGGGGGAGGTGGGAAGGAGATAGGGAGAGAGGGGAAAGGATGAAGTCCTAAAGCTTTCTGTGTACCTGTTTACTTCAAATGTGTGGTGGGAATGAAACGTTTTTAAACAAACCACTTTGCAGCCAATAGAAACTAATCAGTGACTATAATTTTCATAGAAGTGCTTCATTTTCTATCTGGCTTGTCTCCAGGACTTAATCAAGGCTTTCTTGGAAATGTTGGGTTTGCAGTTAGTGTGAATGCATTTCAGAGGCAATTTTTGGTTTGCTGCTTGCTTTCTGTGCAGCTGCAGGGGTGTGTTTAAGTGAGTGGGATGCTGCTCTCTGTTCTGTTGATGGCTCGTAGTTTTTTCATGCATAAGTTAGTGGGAACCTGCTGAATCCCAGGAGTAATATTAGTTCCTCAGAGGTAACTGAGCATTTTTGCAAGTCCCAATTACTGGTTTTGAGAGTAACTTCTCTCCTGAAGAGGTGAATGAAGCTTTAGGTGCTGACCAGCAAAGGTGAAAGTTGTTCTGGTATGCAAGATAGATTTGCAGTGAGTTATGTGAAAGGTGAAATTTGATATTGATGAAGGTTCTTCCATGAAGAAGTAAGGTTTTCCACTGGAAGGACTTATTGCAGTGCCCTTTCCCATTTTAATGGGCTTTAGAATAAAAATGATTCATCAGTTTTCCTTGCTGCCAGTCAGGTGATAATCCCAGTTAGATAATGCTGAGTGGCATTGTTCTAGTGCAGACAGAAAACAGGGCAGCACTTCACTCTCCATGCCCTGGTGCATGAAGCTGTCATCTCTGCTCGTGATCAATAATACTGCAGGAGTAGCTGTGCCACTGGTTATAGCTGCACCTTGCAGAAAATTAATATTTGCCCAGCAGCAACTGATTGTGTGCACATTTCCAGGTAGATTTGAAGAAATGCATCATTTAAGATGATACCATCTGCTAATTCAGGTATGTAAGAAAAGTATTTAAAGCATATTTTTGGTGTGGACTTATAAGTAAAAAGGACTTCCCCCATGAAACCCCCCCAAAAAACCAACCAAACGCCAAACCTGTCACATTCTGTAATTCTGGCTTGTTAATAGCAGCAAGTAAAACACCAACTGATGAAAATTAAATTTTCTTTGTTTTCTCTGGGTTTGCCTCCTCAACTGATAGAACATTGTTTCTTCCAGAATATCTTCTTACTGGAGAAAACATTTTTGGCTGACTCCTATCAGTTCAGCCAAAGGAATGTTAATAAAAGGAGTTATTAATAATCCTTGCACTGAATAGACTTTAACTTCGACAGGAATACTATTTCAAGATGCAGCAGCTCAGCTTAAGGACAACAAGCTGTGTTTATTTTGCAGCTGATTCAACGGTTGGAGTTCAGTTACATCCAAATGCTTAGAGGAAAATTAATCAAGTAATGGGGGATGGCAGCAGTCAGGGGAAAGTCTGATTTTATTTCAGACCTAGACCATCTGCTTTCACAAAAGGCATTGCTCTTAGATGGAAGATACCTTTTCTTAATTATTAATTAATTCACTTTCTAGGTACATTTTTTGTTTGTGTGTTGCCCTACCATAATGTGTTCTTATCAGCATGTAAAGTTCCTTGTTTTCCTGAGGGCTGCTGGATGCCCGTATCCGATGTTTTTGTTCTCATGGAGGGAAAAACAGTCACTTCTGGGGAAGTTCAAACTGCAGTAGGTTATTTAGATGGCACTGAAATCCTCAAATTACCAGTGACATGTTGCTGAGGATATGGCTGAACCTAACATTCCCTCCTTTGGGACACAGGGTAGATGCCACACACTTGTCAGCTTTCTTTTCTTGAAAATAATATCCTCATACTCTTTCCACTCCCTTCCACGAGCAGGCAAGGAGGAGGAGCCCAGGAAATTACAGGTTGGTCATGCTCACATTGATCTCTGGAGAAAGTGATGGAACAACTTGCCCTAGGAGGTGTTTCCAGGCATAGGAATGTGACCAAGAGTAGGCTGGAGGTTTACCAAAGGGATCTAATGCTTGACCAAGCCAGACAACCTTTTGTGATGAAATGACTGGGTTGGTGGATGAGGGGACAGCAGTGGACAATGTCCACCTGGAGTTCAGTAAGGCTTTTGACACTGTGCCCCTCACAGCAGAGCAGATGAGGGTGGGGTAAATAAGAATACACAGAACAGGCTGAAGGGGATGGTCAGTGGCACAAAGTATAAATGGAGTCCAATCCTGTCCAACATCCTTATCAATGATGTGGATGATGGACAGAGTATTCCCACAGCAGACACAGAACTGGGAGTAGTGGCTGGTGTCCTTGAGGGCAGTGCTGTCATCCAGGGAAGCCTGGGCAGGCTGGAGAAATGGGTGTCAGGAACCTCCTGGAGCTCAGGAAAGAGGCGTGCAAAGTCCTGTGGATCTGGGGAGGAAGAGGCACCAGCATTTGCTGGGGATGGAGTGTCTGGGAAGCAGCTTGGCAGGAAAGGACCTGGCAGGCAGCAGGATGGATGTGAGCCAAACTTATCCTGGTAGCAGAGAAAGTGAAAATGTCCTGAGCTGTGTTAGGAGGATCATTGTCAGCAAGTCAGGGAGGTGATCCTTCACCTCTGTTTAGCACTGGTGAGGCCACACCTGGAGTATTGCCTCAGGTGCTGGGAGCCCAGTAAAAGACATGGAGGTGCACTGGAGAGAGCCTGGTGAAGGGACTGGAGCATTTCTGCTGTGAGGAAAAGCTGAGAGTGCTGTAACTCTTGGGAGATCTCAAGGGGGTCTCACCAAGGTGTAGAATTATCTGATGGGAGTAGGTAAATAAGATGAAGACAGGCTTTTTTCCATGGGCCCAGCCACAGAACCAAAAGCAATGGGCACAAACTAGAACATCAACAATCAAACTGGCTGTTTGGTTGGGTTTTTGTTTGTTTGGGGTTTTTTTTCAAGCGGCTGAACACTGGCACAGGTTGCCCAGGGAGGTTTTGGAGTTTTCATCCTTGGAGATATTCCAAAGCTGACTGGTCATGGTTCTGGGCAGGCAGCTGTGGCTGCTCCTACCTGAGCAGGGAGTTGGACCAGGTGACCTCCAGGAGTCCCCATAACTTCAGCCTTTCTGTGATCAATAGTGAAAATAACCCCTAAGTTTCTTCTCAGTGTATTGACACAAGGTCTGATTTGGGAAAAGCTTCTGCTGACAGTGACTGCATTTAACTCTTGAATTTCTTCCTAATTTCTCTGTACAGTTCTGGAGAACAGAAGTCTCAAGGGGCTCTTGTACAACTCATTCTGCTGTTGTCACTGATGAAAGAGAAACTTCAGGATTATACTGGAAAAAATGACAGGAATCACCATTTTATAAGTAACAACATGTGCTATATCCCTGCATTAGCCATCTTTTAAACCTCTTTTCTTCCTTTTAAGAAAAGACTGCTTTGTAAAATGTTTTTTATATTATTCCATACCTCTCAAGAGGCTGTTTTCCACATCTTATTATTGAGACATTTTTGTTGACATTTGTGGCATTTTTTGCACTTAAATGCATTAGTTTTAGTTGCAGATTCCTATTTTAATTCTCCATTCTGTATCTCTCCTGCAAAAGTCCCAATTGCCTGGAGATTGTTATTATTCTTTCTCACTTGAGAGTCTGACTGTGTAATGTTGCACGATGTAAATAGGGCTGGGTATGGTTTAGGATCTTTCTGGTGTTTCCAATTTTCAGAGCTGATAAGGTTGTTATGCCCTTCTACTCATTTGGTGGCTGCATCATCAAACTGGTTATTCTGTGTATTTCCCTTTTTTGGCTTTTAGTACTGCTCTTCAGCAGCACCATGATCCACTTCTGCATATCTACCTTTTTAAGCCTTTAATGGATCAGAATCCAGCCTGTTGAAACAATTTGTGAAAGCATTTGGTGACATTCACTGGCTTCTTGGAGTCTGCCAAAAAAAAAAA
>VWZP01002279.1:28004-61395 GCA_013396995.1 Dicaeum eximium | reverse complement strand
AAAAAAAAAAAAAAAAAAATCAGAGTTACAGAAACAGTCAGAGCTGCAATGTGGGTAGAAAGTTATTTGTATATATATTTGTATTTATATGGATAATATACAATACCTGAGGATCTGAGTAGGCCAGGGCAGCAGAGTCACATTGATTCTGTTGCTGGGAGAATAAATGGCAGAGAATGCATTAATCTTGTTTATTTCTCTCGAAGAGTCTCTGAATACAAAAATTATTTTTGTATCCCTTCACTGTACTGCTTGGGTTTTGGGGGTTCCATTTTTGTGTGCCCTGTGAATGCCATCTGTGCATTACTGTGTATGGTAATGGGGGGGGCCAGGCTACAAATTAGCACTCAACTATTACAGCAATTAACATAATTTAATAATAGAATCATGGAATGGCCTGGTTTGGAAGGGACCTTAAGGATCACCTTGTTTTAAGTGTATTTTTAATTTTTTAGTCTCTGTATAAATATCAGAGTTCTGTTTGGCTTGTGCCTGATGGTTCATTGCTAACTTAAATAGATAAATGAGTGCATTGCTGTATGGAGTTTTTTAGGGATAGATCCACCAAATGATGGGCACTGAAGTGCTCAGTTACTGCTTCAGCTGGGGCCACAGAAGGACCTGGGATGGAGTGGGTGGTGAGATGGAGAGGGTGACATCATTTTCTCTGTTCTCTAATTCCCTTCTCATGAATTGTGTTGATGTTGGATCTCACATTTTGCATGAGTCAGGAGTGCTGTAGTGGTAAACATGAGTTTCTAGTCAAGCACAAGTGCAACAAGAGAGAGAATGAAAAGAAAATGTGGAAAAAAGCACTGTAGACTCAAGTGAGGATGGCAGAAGGGGGAAGTGTGATGGTTCTGTTCTCTGGCCTTCCAGAGATCTCCATGGAAATGAGTCTACCAAGTTGAAAAATAAGAAGGCTGAGCTACGTGCTTTATCAAAAATACACCAGATTGAGGTGGAAGAGAGCACTTCATAAAAAAACCCCAAAAAACCCAACAAACCGAGTATTTTTGTCAAAGATAGGGAGGTGGGAGGAAAGTCCACTAATGCTTTGCAACTTAGTAGTAACAAGCACCCACAGGAGCAAAATATATCTGTGTGCCACTGTGCCTGAGGAGAAACGAATGTGTGAGTTGAGTATGGAACAGAGGGCTTGTAGCTTTGAGCACTTGGATGGAAGGAGCTGTTCTGCTGCCTATGAATGAGCAATTTGGCTTTCTAACCCTCTGCTCTGTAGGGTTATTTTTTTTCTCTTGCCCTTTGGATCACCAAGCCTGGTAATCACCGAGTTCTGCTGGTGGCTCCGTGTGCGAGGTGGCCTCACACAGATGAAGGCATTAAAATAATTGCTTGGACTAATCTCATAACAAGGGATTGGGAGGGCATTCAGAAAATGTGTTTGGGGAAGTGTAGTCCGTATGCACCATCACAGTCATGAAGGTTAATCTGAAGTTCTTGTCCTGTAAGAGCTGGATGTGATTGGGCAACCAGAAGGACACCCCTGTATATGACAAAAAAACCCTGCTGGGTTTTCTGGTGATGAGTAAAATGAGTTCACAGCAAATAGATTTATATGCAGTCAGTCCCTATCTCCTAATGCATGCAAAACACATGGATGCAGGCAGCCACTTCCCCAGTATTTTCAGTGCCCCTACAGAAAACCAGTATTGCTTTAACATTCCCAGAATCACAAAATGGCCTGGGTTGGAAGGGACCTTAAAGATCTTCTCCCTCCAACCCCCTGCCATGGGATGGGGCAGCCACAGCTTCTCTGGGCGCCCTGTGCTAGAGCCTCAATCTGTCCAATCCAAACCTGCTCCCTGTCAGTGTGAAGCCATTCCCCCTTGTCCTGTCACTTCAGGCCCTTGTCCAGAGTCTCTCTCCATCTTTCCTCTGGGCTCCCTTCAGGCACTGCAAAGCCACAATGAGGTCACCCCAAAGCCTTCTCCTCTCCAGGCTGAACAATCCCAATTCCCTCAGCCTTTCTTCCCAACAGAGCTGCTCCATCCCTCTGATGCCCTTGGTGTCCCTGCTCTGGCCTAGCTCCCGCAGCTCCCTGTCCTTGCTGTGCTGGGCCCGGGGCTGGGGCAGCTCTGCAGGGGGGGATTAGCAGATTACCAGGCTCTGTGGCTCATGTACTTCCCACATACTTGCATCACTGGGTTTCCACTGTTTTCCCTATTGGACTGTTCAGGGTTTTCCTTCTTATGTCATCAGTGAAAATAAACTTATAAATGTTTATCTTCTAGGCTCATATTACTCAAGGTCTATCAATAATGGCTGTGAAGCTGCTTGCGTGGCTTATTTTGGTTTTCCAGTGGTGTTTGTTTTGTTGTTGTTGTTTGTTTTGTTGTTGTTCTCTATGCCTTAAGGAAAATGAGGATGCTGTGTTATGGAATAACTAAAATGGGTTTTTTTACCCAGCAAGGAATGCTGCTGTCCCCCACTGATGCACAGAGGTAGGAAACAAGTGTGGAAGGGGAGGCACTCATGGTTGGTTGGAATGTTTTTATCTGAGAAAGAGCCCAAGACTCTTTCTGTTCAGTAGTCCCCACTTCTGCATCACTCTGGAGTCTTAAGAACTTTAATCCTTATATTTTAAGTCTGGGAGTGTTTTTCACAGACATTTGCACTTGCTTTTGCCTGAATACGTAAACAGCACAGTCTTGAAATCCTCTACACTGAGAAGGAGCCCAGCCCAGCAAATATTGATCTGAAGGGAAACCTTTGGATACTGCAATACAGGAATATCAGCTCCTCTCATGTCTCCTCCATGGTGGGAGAAGAGCATGTGGAATATTCCTTCTTGCTGTCTTTGCAACAGATGGAAAGTGCACAAACAGAAAAACATGAATTTTGGATCTGTATGGGGGGTGGGAAAGTAATAACTTGGAGGACAAGCCACAGTCATTGTCACTCCAGGAGTGGAGTTTACTGTTATTAATTGTCAGCTTCTGTCCCTTATTTTTCCCTAATAAAGCCTCCAGAAGGCTTTTCCACTTAGTGAACAACCTGTTCTACACAACAGGGAGTAAGGAAGATGAATTCATCTCTATCTCAAATTTGGATGAGGAAAGAGTGGAACAGTTGGTCTGTAGTGAGGGGGGACACAAGCTGCCTCTTCAGAAATGATCTTCTGCAAACTCCAATTAAGTGGAATGCTGGGTTTTGTGAAGTTATCCCAAGACTGGAAGTGTATGTGTATGTGCATTTTTTTTAAAATTTTAAAGCTGTGAGGTTCATGCCCAAAAGCAGAGAGTCTTAAAGGCAACAGTTAAAAAGTTTGAAGCACTGTTTGAGACGTGGTGTTTGTTCAAGCTTCTCTTGTTCTTGCCATCTAGGCTATGTATGTTGACCCTGCTTGAGCACAGAGGTGGAACCAGATGACTAACTGTGGTCCCTTCCAAATTTACCTATTCTGTGGTATTTGTCTATGCCTCTATTTCTTCATAATTTTTGATGGGTAACGTTAAGAAAATATGCTGCTAACAGTCATATCACTCATTTATCTTAGTCTTTAAACAGAAATTTCCTTCTCCACTACTTTTTCTGTCTGTCCATTCACATCCCCTGTGAATCCTACTTGGCTTGTGCACCTTTCAAGGAAGATGCGATCCTGGGGCAAATTCAGCTGCTTCAATAATCCATTAATATTGCTGGTCCTTAAGCATGGCTTAGTTTTTCTGTGGCCTGTAGTGCTGTGTCTTCATGAGTGTTTGTTTGTTTTGTTTTTGGTTTTGTTTTTGTTTTTGTTTTTTTTCTTCAAAAGTATCAGCTGTGTTTCCTGGTATATCAAATTAGCAATAATTTACTTAGGGAAAAAGTGGGATTGTGCCTAATTGCACTGACCTTCTTCCATGTGGGATTTCACCAGCCTTTTGCCTGTGATCCTTGTTGGATCAAAGCTTCCCTCTGAAGTGGGAAGGACTGGAAAATGGCAAGAGGGAGGAAGATTCCATCCAGTTCTCAATATCCTGGACTAAAAGCGCCCTGGTGGTGTCACTCTGGTATCCTGAACCTGGAAATCTCATGTGTCCTGTCAACTTAAAGGGCAGCATCAAATTCCAGATCTCTGGAAGGCCAGGCACCAGGCCTGGCCTTAGGATAGGAATCTTCATATGATAAATTTGCCTGTAGAGTGATGAATGTCCTTCCAATGGTCTGTTTTGTACCATGAATATAACTGATTCTAGCAGTGCTTAGCAAACAGCTATTGGCTGCTCTTTAGATCATATCTATGCTCTAAATAGCTAGCCAGTAACAGGAAAAAATGTACTGTGGTTTCTCTGAGGCTTTAAAAGTGTGTCAGTGCTCCACCTGTACCCCCTTCCTCCCCTCAGCATTTGACACTGAACTTTTGTGAGTTCTGCTATAATTCATGTATCCTTCTTCCTTAAAGGCTATGGACTCCTACATTTCCAATCCAAAATAGTGGACTCCTTTTTAAGAAAATCCAAAAACATTGCTAAAAGTAGAGGTAGAAATGCACAGGAGTCCAATTCTAGTCCAGCCAATAATATTGCTGTAAACAAAATTTATTCAGTAATTATCAAGATATCCTTATCATGAGCTTTAGAGATCTCCTGAATTAGCTATTTAAAAACCAAACAAATCAACTATGTGGTCCCTTCTAACCTGACCTATCCTGTGATTCTTTATTTCCAATTCAGCATAAAGCTCAGGATTTTGGGAGGAGGGTGGGTGAGCTAAGGTGAGTTTGGCTCACCTGCCTGCCCCCTGTGGCACCTGCAAGCCCTGAGCCAGCTGAGATTGTTTCATTGCAGAATGCTGAGACAAAATCAGAGGATGAGCAAAGCCTGGGCTGCAGCCTTTGCACATAATCCACCTGTCCAACAGCACTGACATCATCTCCTGGAGAAGGAACAGAGAGGAACTTTAGGGTAGAAACCTCAGAGTTCAGTATAGCTTTGTTGGATTGGGTCTCCTGCCCTTTGATGGGGGCTGAGATCAAGCTCTTTGACATATTTAATACCTTTTACATACACAGCAGAGATTATGTTTAGAGAGAGTCAGTTTTTGAAATGTGACATTGGCTTTTTCAGTGCCCAGTTCCGTTTTGGTTCCTACACCAACCCTGTCCTCTTTCCCACATTCTCTGGCAAGAGGAAGGAGCTCAGTGCCTGGCAGTGAGTGTTTTATTGTCTCCAGAGAAGGTGGGCTGAGGGAATGCTGGGGAGTGGCTGGGAGATGCCATGATGTAAAACAGGAATGCTCAAGGAATGTGCAAAGCACTGCAGAGCTACGTCTGCAGTGGTGGGGCAGGAATTTCTGAGAGACCCCACAGAAAGTGCTGCAGTAACACACAATGGGAATGTTGGAAGAGGAAGTGAACTGATGTTTTCCTGCAGATTGCAGGCAGTGGAGATGGGTTCTGAGGTCTTGTGGAACAGAAACCCTTATTTTTAAAATGAACTGAGCATGGTTTGTTCTAAAAGCAATCGAGATTCGTGCTACAGATTCCAGCAGAAGGAAGAATTTCAAAGCAAATGAGTTAAGCTGAGAAGAAGAAAAGTAGGATGAGAAGGTGTAACAAACATATAGAAGGGCTGCATGACAAATGTCTGCATCATCTGTTTTTTTGCTTTAAATTCTGTCATTTCTGTGTTTTCTCCTGCATACCAGCGTTAGGGAAAAGAGAGTTATGGTGTAAGCTTTTGGGGTGGGTGGGTAATACTGTATTGAAAAGCTCCACAGGGAAATTTTGCCTTTATTGTTTGCACTACCATATTACCAAAAGGCCTTTGGGAATCAAAACATTATTTTTTTTAGGTCCTATGTGGCAGAAGTTTCTCCACTATAAGCAATAACTCTATAAAGAAAAAGTGCAGTGGTAGGGAAGATAAGAACTGGAAGCAATACTAGGAAAATCTGTTATGTATATTAATATTGCATAGAAATCTTGGTAGGAGATGAAATTGGATTTTAAACTATTTACTTCTGAAATAAAAATGCTGTCCTGAATGTATGGAGATAGCTTCAGAGAATTTAGCTTTCTGAGCTTTCATTTTTCTTTAATGCAAGAAATATGCTACTAGTGCAGTTCCTGGGCTCTTTAGACTAAGGAATGCTGATGGCATCCTAGAGAAACTTGCTCATGTCACTGGAGGAAACTGGAATTGTGGGATGTGCTGGTAAACAGATTAAAAAAAAACAGGCTGGGAAAAGGTTAGTGACTTACCATAGAGCCACTGGCATCTGGATGGGTCAGATTCCAATAAGATACCTGGGCATTGGTAAGGGTTCCTGAAGGGAATGGATTGCAGGTATTACAATCTTAGTTTCAGCACAGCTGTTATCTCTGTGGAAAACCTGCCTTCATAATAAATGAGATTTGTATTTAAGCAGCCAAAATGACATCCTGTTCCATCATGAAGTTCAACCTTCTCCTTCCCCGAGGTTCAGGGGATGCTGGATTTCTGAAGGACAGAGCAAGAGAGGCTCCTGAAGGGAATGTGTAGCTCCAGAAGTTGTGGTGGCCTGGCTCGTGCCATGCACTTTGGCACTTTCAGGGAGCACTGTGTGTGCAGCTCCTAGCATGTGCTTTTTCACTTATAAGCAGCCTTTTTTCCCCTCCAAAAAAGCCCATTTCAGCCATGTCTGAAATGACTCTGAGAGATCTTGGTCACTGCAAAGCATAGACATTGTTCCACCACAACGGAGCCTGCCTGCTGCTGGATTTGGGTTAAAATTCAAGCAACCCAGGAATGACATTTTTCCATTTTGTAGATGATATGGCTGTGCATTTGTCCCTGGGAAGAAAGGAAAGTCTTTCCTGATTATTTAGTTGAATACCCACCGTTCTTTGACTCTTTTCTTTAGAAACAGGGCAGGACAGTTCCCGTAAATTTAAGCAGTTGTCATGTAAAAACCATGAGGAAGAACAGGCAAGGCTTTGTGGCCTGCACTGAGTGGAATTTGATCACTGTTTATTGTATTGACATATTGGAAGAGGTTTTGTTGTCTAATGTGGTTGCTGATTGATGCTGGCATTAGTGTATGATTGCCTCTGAGGGCTTCCTGTCTCCACAAGATCTCAGAACAGAAAATTGTCGCAACAAATTCTAGAGAAGCTAAAGGGTTGGCTTGATAAAAAAGTACAAAATAAGGCTGGGGTGGAGTTGGATGGTGATGAGAAAACCTTTTGGACTCCAGTTTTCAGGACCTCCTGCACCTGTTTCTCTGGCCAGAAATACGCAATATAAAAGGGAATTGGGGAATCTATTAAAGCCTCTCTGTTTAAACCCTTTCTGGGCATTGCTTCCTTATCTGCTTCCCTTGTGAAATCAAGGCTTTTAGTTTATTGGGGATTATGCCTTGATAAAGCCATATCTGTGGAGGGATATTTTTGCTCTTTCTTGACTGAAAGGTGTTCAAATTAGGAATCTCTCAAGAGAGACCCAGGAATAGAGTCTGCTGCTAAACAATTCCTGCTGTAATGTGTTCATAGGAGAAACTTGTTGCCTTTGGCACTGGTGCTCAGGAGAGATGATTTGCCTTATAATAAGGACTCTGAAAAAAATTTAGAATGTGATATTACCTTTATTATAATTTTCTATTTAGTTTGGGTTTTTTTGTTTTTTTAATGCTACATTAGTGTGTCTGTACTTATATCTATAGAATATATACAGACAATCTTACAGAAAACAACACCTGCTGCTTAGGGTTGACCCAAAAGATCATCTGTTTTCATCTTAAATATGGTCTTTACAATTTGAAACATTTTGTATTTAAACACCTACATTTGTTGAGAGTTGCTTCAGCAATTGTCACATGAGAGCATTTGAAAAACAATATTTGAGGGGAAATTTGAATTACAAAAAAGTCAGATTGAGGTTAGAAAACAGACATTTCATCCTACTTAACCTTTCCAAAATGCTTTCTATGTGGTTTGTGCCAATTCCTGTCCCCAGTACCTGGCACCTTGTCCTTGGAGCATTCCCACACATGGGACAGACTGTGACATTGTACAGAAAGATAGCAAAGGCCTTTAAAAGACTTTAAAAGACCATTTTAGGTGGCTTTAATAAAAAATACAGGATGGACTGTAGTGACTGGGTGCAGGCTTGTTCAGCCAAATTCACTGATCAGTGAGGGGCTACATTTGACTGACCTTCCTTTATACCCTTTCATCTCCTATTTTTTCCTTCCCTCTTGTTCTGCCCCAACCCACTAAATGCTCCTTAAGTTCAGTCCCTCAGGCCCACCTCAAATATCCTCAGTTGTCCTGTTCCTCTTGTTTCTTCCTTCTTATCAGTTACAAATTCCTCTCCAAAGCTGTGCCTGATGATCCTTGGTGGTCCCATCAATGAGTGGATAAAGAGTTTTGTTCTTTCCCAGTGCCTCTCTCTCCTGTGCACCTGGCTTGGGCCTCTGCATGTTCTTGTTTACAAATTCCTCCTTCATTTAATATTCCCTTGGAAGTGAAAGGGTTCTTGGGTGGATAATGAAGGAGAGGCCCTCATCTTCCATACGCCCTTAGAGTGGTGGCTCCTGTCTTGTAGTGGAGGTTCAGCTCTGGATGTAGCCCTTGAGTGCCCCAAGAGCTGAACAGGGAGTGTGTTTCTAGCATTTTCCCCTTATTACAACTGATTCAATGTGTGTTTAATATGGCACTCACAGCACTGCACAGTATGGGCAGTACTTCAGCATGTTGTTTGCTTGGCTGTCTCAAAAGCTGTTGTCATCCCTGAAATAGGCTTAATTTCTGAAACAATGCTCTGGGCAACAATTCTGGTGCTGTTGCCCTGAAAAACAACAGCCAAAGTAATTGTGGTAGGAACAAACTTTCAAAAGAGTTCAACACACCAGGAACTCACCTGTTTTATACAGTTATAATATTTTTATTTCACCTGGATAGAGAGAATCAAGTCCTTATTTCCTTCCCTATTTACACATTATTGTTGTCAGCAGAAAATGGCTGGAGATGGCCCAGCATGATCCTGTGGAGAACAGTGGTGCAAAGGTATTTTCTCATCAGCACAAACAGAGCCTTATTCTGGCTCTGAATGGGAAAGCACTCCTGAGATTTTTGTCTTGCTCTTCCCCACAGATAATAAACCTGAGTTAGAGCCACCAGTGCAGATTCAGAGATTAAAATCTGCCCTTTGCCCCCACGTGCCTGTTAGGGGCAGAAGGCAGCGTGCTCACCCTGTGGAAAGAGAGGCAGAACTGTGTTGCCAAGCTGTAACAGAAGAAGAGCTGTAATGAGCCTAAAAGAAGTTTGGAGGGTATTAACTTACACAAGTGACTAGAATCTGTAACTGATACAGAGCAAAACAGCATCTGTGTCCTCTCTCTGCTTCAGGGCCAGCAAATCTCTTCACTCTCATAGCAACAGCCACACTGAATAGACCTGCAGGAGCTTTCACCACCTCTACCAATATGTGACCTTTGTCCTGCTGCTCTTGTTAGCAAGAACTCTATTTTCCATCACCTCTCTTCATTCAGGCAGGTTGGACTGCCCTTCATTTTTTTGATGAACTAATCACACCCTTGGATGACAGGCCAGGGAGAGGGGAAGAAATATGGGGAGCTAAATACCTGTGAGCAGGATAAACACATACAAGAGTCAGGAAACTGAATTTGACTTCTGAAAATGTCTCCATTTGGCAAGAAGGGGGAGAATTTGACATCCAGCTTTCAAAGCCACATTGCAGAAGGGGGTCAGAAGGGGTCAGTCTTCTTTCCCTTCCGGGGAAGGCTTCTGGAGGCTGGGAAAGAAAGCAAGATATGTTCTGCTTGTGGCTTCTCTTGTTGGTTTGGAAGGCTGTGACTCCCAGAACTTCTCTGCCTTGCAGGAGCTGGGCTGGGAGTATAATTTGTTGTTAATAGTCAGTCCTGCAGCCTCCCTTCAGGCACTGAAAGGCCACAATTACGTTCTTTAGTCTTGCCCATTCCCTTTCAGGGTTAGGTCAGAGCTCTTCACCTTGAACTAAAAGCATCAGGAAGAATCAGGGTTTGTCTTAGTCAAATCCACTGTGCCTGTATAATCTCTGTGTCTAATAATCATTCCTGTTCTTATCCCAGTCTGTGGGAACAGGACTTTACTGCTGCTGCCCTCAGTCTCTAGGTGGGCAACTCTTGTACAGAGTGAAAAAAAGATGCATTTCTGAAAGTCCAGTGGCTCTGCTGCCCTTTGAGTCTTTAAAGGCATCAATTCCTTCAGTAGGATGGGTCTTCAAAAGTGTTTCAAGCATCCAAGAGCATAAAACCCAATGCAAAGCAAAATTGTTTAAATTTCAAACTGCCCAAGTGTTATATGAAGACTCCAAAGTCTCTCATGTTGCTTAAAGATCGCTTGGAGCAAATTGGTTGAAACTCAGGTGCCTTTGAGAATCTGAAAGTGCCTTGACCTTATTTAAGACCCTATATTCTGAACTGACTCTTGCATGTAAAGCCATTTTGGTCTTCACTAGATGGAATTCAAATAGAAAATAACAAAGCAAGGTGCCAAGGGTGCCTTCAAAGTAAAAGTAAGGATGCCTTAGAAGACAGTTCCTTTCTTCTTCATTTTCCTATAACAGATAAAAAAAATTTACTGTTTTACGAGTTCTGCTCCTNTTTTTTTTTTTTTTGGTGTATTACTGTCCAGCCAGAAATTTTTGGAAGAAGCAACAGTTTACCTGAGAAAAATATGTTTCATTTTCAGGAGGATTGGGACAAAGGATTGCTGTACTTTTGAAATCTTCCCCTTTTGTTAGTGAAGGGTGTATTTATATGCTAAATCTTGCTTAAATTAATAGATGCTTATATGTAGGGGTTTTTATATGAACATACCTATGTCTTGCAGCACATTTGGGGGTAGTAATTAAAAAACCCCCAGTTTTATTCCAAGGGAGAGAATTAAATCTGCATTGTCTGACTTTTATTAGCATAGTACTCAATATCTGGCACCACCTTTTCAGTGATAAGACTTTATGCCTTTGTCTCACTGTGTTGAGCAGCTTGTCATGTGATTTTTGTATTGCTTTAGAGAATCAGAGCTTGCTGGTGCTTCATTTGTACCCTGAGAGCTCTGGAAATCCTTTCCTCCCTTCTAGCTCAAGGTTGCTTCAAGTGCATTGCTGATTTTGTTCTGTTCAGAGAAATCAAAGGGAAAACTTTGCAAAGATTTCTTGGTGATTCTCATCAAAAGTTTGTGCCCTGTTGTGCTCTGAGTGAGTAGATTCAAGTTTTTTCCTTTATAAATTGAACAGAATCACACCTGGCTGAGGTCATTCCACAAAGCTGAACCAGAGTGTTGCTTCTGTGGAATATTAACTCCAACAAGTGAAATGCTCTTCTGGAGCTCTGGAAGGTGATCATCCCCAAACCTGAAGGATTCAAACTTAATTTGAAATTGCTGAATAGGATTTGTGTGATGCCATCCCTTCCTGGGGACGAGGAGGACACAAAGCAGCTGCACTTGCACAATAGTTCTGCAAGGAGATTAATCTTTCTGACTGATACATTCTAAGACTACAGAAAAACTGGTTTGGATTGACTTCCAGAGTACCAGTAAACAAGGCTGTCTCTTCTGATTTCCACCCTTATTTTCAGCAATTTTTTCCTTATCAAAATTAGATCCCATCAGATAGGGTCTCTGGGGTGGAGAAGGGAAACAGATTTGCAAGGCATCCTCATCATCATCATCTACTGTGCTTTGTCATGCCAGGAGGGAAGTAGGAAGAAGGAGTGATAAGAAATTTATGTCTTGTATTTTATTACTCATCTAAAGTCTTCAATTACTAGTGCTATGCTAATGAAGTCTCTTTGGATTGTCTGACAGATCTTGTGATAAACTCCTTAACAAGACAATAAAACTGGGATGTCAATTGGGTAATTAACTGATAATCAATATCCAGCAGCTGTGACAAGATGGCAGGCAGATATCAGGCCCTGCTTGAGGCTCTGGGTACTTTGTTGGTTCCAGTTTCAGGGAAGATGCTGCCAAAACAATAATAATTGCATTGTGTGACAAGAGCTGAGATAAAGGAATAGCAGCCTAATAGTGACATTAATTCAAAGTGAATATGTAGAAATCCTTTATCCAACACAAATCATTATGAAGTGGTTGATCCTGGCAATTTGAGTTTTTTCTTGACATGGGCATTAGACAGGGAAGATATGAAATGCCCTGAGAAGAACCTAAAATTCCTGGATCTCCAAAGAGCCAGGGATATCAGCCCATGTTACATTAACCATCTAATTATAACTTCATGGATGCAAAGCTGATTGGACCACTCTTTTACAGTCTCAGAGGCAACTGGAATGAGATTTACTTCATTTATGTGTAGACATCAACAGCACAGACTTAGACGTAATTCTGAGCAAGATATCTCCACTCCCATGATATCCAGAAACGAGGAGCAGGAGTTGTCTGGTGTAGGGAGCTGTCCACATTCTGATGGAGGTGTGGAAGTCTCTGGTTCTGTTCTTTACCTCTGGAAGCTAGGACCACATCAGAAGCCTGAAGTTCAGAGAGATGAACCTCACTGTGATTAACTGCACCACAGATACCAAGGAGAATAAGAACCTGCTTGGAGGGACTCTGTCTGTGTGGCAGACCCAATGGCACCACGATGTTTTGCTTAATAATACAAAGCTGGAACATTCCTTTGTAAAATTCAGCTTATTCCAAGTATAAATTGGAGATAGAAAAGGGAGAGCACAATTTGGCCATAGACTGGACATGAAGTTCATCTTATTCCAGCCCTTGCCTCGGGCAGGGACACCTCCCACTATCCCAGATTGCTCAGAGCCCCATCCAACCTGGCCTGGGACACTTCCAGGGATGGGGCAGCCACAGCTGCTCTGGGCACCCTGTGCCAGGGCCTCACCACCCTCACAGGAAAGAATTTCTTCCCATTATCCAATCTAAACCTGCTCTCTGTCAGTGTGAAGCCATTCCCCCTTGTCCTGTCACTCCAGGCCCATGTAAAAAGTCCCTCTCCATCCTTCTTGTAGTCCATCTGTTACCTTTCACTGCCAATCCATGAAGATCACAATATGATTTCTCTATATGATTTTCCATTGTGCTCCACTGCCCTGGATTGGTGAGAAACACACAGTATCATGGGCAGGATATTTCCTGTGAAAATTAAGATTGAGCCCTATTCTTGATTTAGCCACCTGAAAACGTGTGTGTTTTTGTGAAAAAAAGTGCAAAAAAAGTGATTTTTTTTTTTCTTGACAAAATTCCTGAATGTGACAGAATCCCCTCCCATCCTAGCTGGAATTTCAGGGGGTTTCTGGACTTGTGTGAGGTAAAGAAGCAGGCTGGAGGAGGCAGGGTGGGCAGGCTGTGGTGGAAGCATTTCCCTCTCACGTAGCAGAGGGTGACATTAAAAATGCCTCCGGCAAGTTTCTGCCCTTGCTAAAACCTCTCCTGAGGGCTGTGCTGGGCTGCAAAGCACCTCAGCAACTCCTTCCCTACAGCTTGTGTCAAGCCTGGTTTGCACTGGCCAACTCAAACCAGAAAAGGATGCCCACTGCTTTCACAGAAGCTCCCAGAGGCCCTGGCTTGAGTTTCAGCTCAAAAATAGGAAGTAAGGATTGGGGAAAATAAAGAAAAACCCAAACAAATGACAACCAATCAGAAGCAGGTGCCACAGCTTCTTGCATATTAAAGCAGTTTAGTGTTCCAGGGTTGTACAGCTGGGAGAGTTTGACAGGTTTACACTGAAAGACACCACTTAGAAGTGTTAACTTCTTTTAGCTTAGCCTTATGGAGCCTTTTCACTGCAGACTATAATGCTGGCTGCAGCCTTCATCATTCATTCTTAAAATGTGAGGTTAATGTGTAGCTACATTGGGTATTAAGGGAAACAGATGGAGCAAGGAACACAGTGAATCACAGGGAATCTGTTCAAGAAATTTTCTCACTAAGAGATTTTTTCCTTACTGAGCTTGCCTTAAGTATCAGTTCAAGCTCAAATCATCATCTAAATGCCATCAACTGCTCCCTAGTTGGGATTCAAAGCTTCCAGCTAAAACCTGGGTTTGTCTGTTTGGGTTGGGACCCACCAAGGAGAAGCAGCAAATACTTTGTCATTTACTTTAAGCTGGATCTTTGTTCCCAGTCTCTCCTGAAAGTCCCAGCCTTGATTTCCCTGATGACCTGCAGTATTGTGCTTTGTAAAACTCACAGGCAGGCCCGCTTATGTCAGCCATGAGAAGGCACTCCTAATTCCTAACAGAGCCATACCTCATATCTAAATTTACTGTAATTCCAGACTAGCCATCAGCCTTCTGGCCAACTGCCCCAGGGCAGGGGATGGCTCTGTGGTTACATAAACAGGGCTGTTGGAAGCACCAAGGGAGGTCAAACTGGCACGATTCCCACAGTCAGAAAGCCCAGACAGGATTTCCATTGCTCTGCAATCAGATAGGATGGAGCAAGAATGTCTCTGATGATCTCAGCTGGGAGCTGATAACCTTCTAGAGCTGGATAAATAATAAATGGCTGCAGTGATGGTTGTCTTTGAAACATGCTAATAATTTGGGTAGAATGTGCTGGATGGCATGGGTGTGTATCTGCGCCCTCCAGGTGATCCAGAGTTTGTCACTGGTGTGTAAGAGGACAGAAAATGAGGGCCTGTTGTGACTCCAGGGGTTATTCCCTGGAGGATATGATCAAGGGAAGCATCACCACCTCTTGATGTTCTCAAAACTGGATGGCATTCAGAAAGTAGAAGCTTTAGCTCAATATCTCTCATTGTGTTTAATGAAGAAGCGAATGGATGAAATTGGAGTCTGTGGAACACAAGGGGATGGCACCAAGAGATCAGATGGCTCATTTGTGCTTGCATCTTTCAGAAAATCTTTTGCCTGTATTTTCTGTTAGGAGTTTGGAGCAAAACATTTTTAATCAGCTACTGAACTGGTGAAAAAAAAGTGATAATTCCCCTTTTCTTTCCTATCATTACCCATTCTGAGAAAACGTTTTGGCTTGATTTGTTGTCAGCCGGTTTTCAAATTGACCTGGGTTGCCTTGATGATGCTCATTATCCTCATTCGTCTGTGTAGCTCAGAAAATAAATTTTTGCACCTTTAAGCTTGGTTCTGAGAGCGAAGAGGGGGATGAAGAAGCAGGGAGTTTGTTTTCACACTTTGTTCTTTCCTCCTCCACATTCCTGCTGCGGGACAGTGTCTGCAGCACAGACAGACAGCAGAACAGAGCTCTCCTTTGCTTTAGTTAGTTTTAGCCAGCTGAGGCACAGAAGTTCCCTGGACTGTGGTTCTCTCTCTTCCTTTGGACCTGTCCAAACCTGCTCTGGACTGAAACTCCTAGAAGAGCACTGGGAGCTCACCCCTGTGGCTCACCGGGCAGGGGCTGGACCATGGCATTCCCAGAGCCAGAGAGACAGATAAGAGCCTGGGTGAGGCCAGCTGCAGCCCACCGAGGGGACTCCTGAGTTTGTCATCTCTTTTGGAGCAGCAAGGGCTTTTATTGTTTAATACTGTTCCTTTTTTTGTGCTGGTGAGTGCTTTGCCTGTTAAATAAACAGCTTTTTTCACTTTTCTCCAAGGAAATCTTTTTCCCGAACCAGCTGGGGAAGGGGCCACTTGAATTTGCTTTCTAGAGGAAACCCCTTTAAAGGATTTTTCTCCCAAATTTGCCCTAAACCAAGACACAAGTTTTGATTTTTTTTTTAAATTTTTGTTTTCCCCCACATGGCTCATGTTGCAGTAATCTGTACCCTTGGAATAAGATGATCAGAGCTTAATATCTGCCCTTACTGAACTAATCCTCTTGGCTACGATGTGTGGCAAAGTGGCAGCTCCGAAAGACTTTGTTATCTTCTGTCCTCACCCTGCTGGGTGGGATGTGGTGAGATGTGCTGTTTTGCGTGGAGTGAGAGCAGAATATTCCCTGCTGTTCCCTCTGCAGGAGGGAAGGGCTTTGCACCACCCCTTCAGCTGGAACACCCTGCTCCTCTTGGCTTACCTCCACACAGGCTGGGGATGGGGGAGAGGGAATACTTTAGTCTTCCCATCCATCTTCAGTTCCACCTACTTTGTCTTTGGAGTGTGAGGTACACTCAACCAATTTTAGGCCAGGAGATAAAAATCTAAGGCCTTTTTTCTTCCTCTATAGCAAGGAAAGGAAACCCAGCTTCTGTTAAGAAGGGACAGAAATCTGTGCTGGTGTCAAGGCTCCCATTTAGCTGACACAGGTAGTTTGTTCTTCCAAAAGGCTCCACCTGGGCTAACACTTGGTGTCTCCTGAGGCAGGAAAAGGCAGAATTAACACATTAATTGGCAAAGTCAGAGCTGGAATCCTGTTCTGTATAAGACCATAGGTTTGCAATGTCAGGAGTCAGGAACAGACTGGGGGAGGTACAGGAAACCTCTTTCCCACCTTTGCAAGGGGCTGGAATCCTGTCTGTTTGCTGTGCTGAGGTGGTGGCACAGTGGATAACTGCAGCTCCTGGGCTGGGCAGACAATCCCCCGTGTGATCCTGCAGCAGGCTGTGTGTCCATCTCTGCTTCTATGGGGTCTTGGTTCTTGCAGTCACAGAATCATAGAACCCACTGAGTTGGAAGGGACCCACAAGCATCATTGGATCCAGCTCCTGGCCCTGCACAGACACCCCAACAATCCCACCCTGTGCATCCCTGAGAGCGATGTCCAAATGCTCCTGGAGTTCTGGCAGCCTTGGGGCTGTGACCATTCCCTGGGGAGCCTGTTCAGTGCCCAGCACCCTCTGGGGTCAGAACCTTTCCCTGATATCCACCCTAACCCTCCCCTGACCCAGCTCCAGCCGTTCCCTGGGTCCTGTCCCTGGTCACACAGAGCAGAGATCAGGGCCTGCTCCTCCTCTTCCTCTCATGAGGAAGCTGCAGAACTGCTGTGAGCTCTGACCTCAGTCTGCTCTTCTCCAGCTGAACAGACCAAGTGCCCTCAGCCACTCCTTTTGTGTCTTCACCTCCAAGCCCTTCACTGTAGCCCTCACCATCTTCCATAGCCTCACTGGATCTCTCAAAAGGAGTTGGTACTTACACAGGCTGCTGCTTTATGTGGCCCTGGTTGAGATCTGAAGTGTGCTAAGTAAACAGCAAAAAAGGAAAAAAAAAAGCCTTGTCCTCTCCCTGTTCTTGCTCCATGTAGAAGAGCGGTGGTGTCATCCAGTGAGACAAAGAATGGGGCTTTTCTTCCCTTTTCTGTGTGGTGGGGTTTTGGTGATGGTGTTTCTGGATCGCTTGACACATCTCTGCCACCTTTGAGAACTTCCTTTAGGATCCATGTCACTCCCCAGCAACACCCTCTGGGTGCTGGCAGTGCAATACCAAACCTGTTGGTGACCTGGACAGGTGGCCAAAGCCCTTTCTAGCCAAGAGGTGGCTTGAATCTTGCTCCTGACTTAGACTGCTTGAATTTCTGTGGCTTGAGTAGAGGCTTTCCTCACCTGTGAAGTGATGGGAGAGGTAGGGTGAGCATTTGTCCCCTTCCCTGGCAGGTGGGTGTTGTGTGGCATGTGGCTTTGGTCCCCTGTGTCACCGTAGTAACAGCAAGGCATTGTCTCCTGGCAACTGTCAGGGTTGCTAAGAGAAAAGTCGGCAGCTTTGGTAGATGTGACATCTCTGACATTCTCCACTCACGTTACATTGGGATGGGTTTGATGGAGAGAAGATGACCTGATGGCCAAGTCTCATCTCCTTTGGCCTGGCTGAATGCTGTTTTTCAGCAATAATTACAGTGCCTCTATGGCAATGGAACAGCCTGTCTGGGAGATGGGGAACGTGGATCCTGTTGTTTGCCATGCTTGCCCCATTCAATAACTACATGTGACACTTCCTGCCCTCTGCTAGGAGATGAAATGAGTTCTGGGAATAAAAATCATTCTCTAGGTATTGAGTGTTATCACTGGTCTTTGATGCTCTGGTTCCCCAGTCCATTTCAGAGGTGGCTTCACTGAGAAAAAACTTTCCTCAAGCTGTCTGCTTTGCCAGAGCTTCATTCTTAAAAGAGTTTGTTTCCCAAACCCACCTGTCCATGGGATGAAGGGTGTGTTTGGAGTGGGATGTGGGTGTGGGAAGGAGCAGCAGGTTCCCTGAGGTATTACTCCAGCTTAACTCGGTGGAACTCAGTGCAGTTGTACCATGGCAAAGCTAAAAGCAACACAGTGATGAATTGATAAATCCTATTTGCTTGCATCTGCCCACTCAGAGGCAGAGCTGGGGACATCACTGGCTGCTGCTGCGTGCCAGAGCATGTGCAGAGGGAGTTGTTGTGCTCTCTGCAGTGCTCAGGAGACAGATGGTGGAGCCCACCCATTCTCTACAGAGAGGAGGATTTCTGCAGTGCCGTGCTGCTGGCAGACGATGCAATAGCAATGTTCTTACATTTCACAGAGCTGACAGGTCTCACAAGTGATATTTTACCAGTGTTCTCTTCTGGAACCTTTTGGTTTTTTTGTTCCACAGCTGCTTGCACAGCTTTTGGCACAGCATTGGTGGAGAATGGGTACTGCTCTGGATGGAATAGTTCTACCATTTAGGGTGAGAGTTGGACTGTAGGGTAGAAATAATCTCAGCTGCTGGGGTGCTTTTAGGAGAGGAGAACCAGTGAAGTGATGTTCTTATCCCTTGTAAAATTCCAGCAAGCCCTCTGTCTTAGCACGGGATGGGTGAGCTTCTGTTGGCTGAGAGTTGGGGCAGATCAGATTAATGTAGATGTCTTCTCTTCCCTAAATGGGAAAAAATTGATTTAGCTGTACAAGTGGGACTTATGACAAGAGAATGAAGCCCAGTGCAATTTTGCAGAGGCCATCAGAAATCCTGGAGACATTCAGAAATGCTCAGTTTCCCACCAATTTCCTGCAGCTGACAGCACATTTGCATTGACCTTGGTGACAGCGCCAGC
Organism: Dicaeum eximium; assembly: GCA_013396995.1. Taxonomy (NCBI): domain Eukaryota; kingdom Metazoa; phylum Chordata; class Aves; order Passeriformes; family Dicaeidae; genus Dicaeum; species Dicaeum eximium. Next base: position 42,521 of record VWZP01002279.1, on the reverse strand, counting down.
CTGGCAAAGGAAAAGGACATGCATCACTAAGAGGAGAATTAAATTTGCAAGGAGTGCCTTGTATTTCATTTTCTGTAACTGCCATTTTTATCTGTCCCAGCTAATCCTTGTGTCCCTAGAAAGCCTGCCCTAGTGTTCCACTTCCTGCAGCAGGAATGGTGTCTGTGCTCACAGCAGGGGTGTCTTTCTCCAGATCTTTTGTCAAACGCTGTCATGGACCCCCTGAGCTCCTTGTTCCTTTGCCAGCTGTGGGGAGTGTGCAGCTTGCTGATGTGGAGCCTTCTGTCTCCTTCTCAGAGCAAGGAATCAGCCGTGACCTGACTGGTGCCTGTAAGAGCAGCATTGCTCAAGTGGAAGCTGTTCCCAGTTTAGCAGATTCCAACACAGATACCTCTGTGGTAGAATAAGGGGGAAAAGTAATCTCTTCTCTTGCAGCTGTCACTTCAGAGATTTTCATCCTTCTCTCTTATGTAAGCATGAGAGCATCATAGGCACAAGAGGTGTGGGTTGCAGGTGTGTGAAATGGCTTCACACAGCTGGACAGACATCCCTTTCAACCTGGTTTTAATTGGAAGAGGTGTGGGATTAAAGAACCTATGCTCTTTTTGATTTAAAAAAAAAAAAAGTACAGGTCTGGCATAATTACCAGTGCAATAGTGACACTGTGGGTGTATCCAGATGTGATTAGTGTTTTCTTCTTCTCCTCTCTTCCCTTTTGGTTGTATAAAACATCACTGCAGCTCATTTTTCAGGATTGTGTGCTCATTATTTTATAGCGAATGGCTCTGCTCAGAAGTTTCTACCTGGAATATCCTAGAAGGTGAAGTTGTTTCTTAAAGACCAAGAGCAGTCATCTCTAAAGAACTGGTCCAGCAGTCTGAGCAACCTTGAGCTGTTTGGAGTTGCAGAGGCTTCGTGTTCCTGAGTTATGGAGGAAAGAGATGACTGGATACCAGACCTGAGTCCTTGGCTTCTGGAGCTGGGCCAAGTCTACTTCCTATAATTAAACCGCAGCCGTCAGGGGAGTGTCAGCAGCTGGACATGGCCAGGTGATCTAACGTCCTCTCCTGTCCTCCACCAGAGATGAGGAGGAACGGGGGCAGAATGAGTGGGGAATTTGAAATGGATGCTGTGACAGGTTGTGCCCCACTCTGAGAGAGCCTGGGCTCCTCTCCTGCGGATTTGGGCTCCCCTCTCTTCTCTGGCGGACTTTGCAAGGTCACGGCCAGGCTAGCAGCGTTCCCGGTGCCCGTTCCCGCCGGCAGGAATGCGCAGTGCCCGCGGAGCTGTGCTCCAGCTCGGCACGGCACACTGCAGCCAAGGCTCGATGACTTTGCAGATGCTGGTGCTGCACACGGAGTGACCCGAGCTGAGCTGAGCCACGATGCAGCCCCAGCCCTGGAGAGCTCTGCCTGCAGGAACGAGCCAGCGGAGCTCAAAAAAAAGGGTTCGATTTACAAAAGGCTCGGGATTGATGCAGCTGGCTGAGGTGAGGATGCGTTTGTGTTGCAAAGGCAGTGGGAATGTTCTTAGGTTCTCTGTGGAGACAGAGGAGCTTGGGAACCGTGAGGAAAATGTTACCTAGAGCTCTGTGGGTAGGAGACATTTTGTAGCAGCAACTCCATCTCTGTATCCCCAAACAGATCTAAGTCAGGGAAACCTGAGCCCAGTAAAGTCCTTTTTTTGGCAGTATCCAGCAGCATTTCCTATCTGGGGAAGACCAGGTCTCTAGTTCTGTGCAGACAAAATGTCAGGGATTCATCTGTCTGTCTCCTTCCCTCCCACCAGCTGAGAAGGCAGCAAGTACCTTTGTAATGAAGGATTAGCTGTGCAATCAGATCTGGGTGCCATCCCCACAATCCAAGCACAGTCATACCCTGAGCATAGGCAAACATGCTCACAGAATAAATCCAGGTCAGGTTTCAGGCTGCTGGCTTAGCTGTGGCCCTGACTTCTTGAAGTTAGAGTTTTGACTTGCTTAGCAACAGTAAAGCTGTGCTACAGGTCCAAAAAGCAGGACTGGAAAGGCTTTGCTCCTGACCTTCCATCTGAAGGACACAGCTCCTGAGCTGGCTGGCACCCTTCGTTTCTCAGTTACAACCCACATGGAATCCTAGAATGGTCTGGGGTGGAAGGGACCTTGAAGATCATCTCATTCCAGCCCCTGCCATGGGCAGGGACACCTTCCACCAGCCCAGGTTGCTCAGAGCCACATCCAGCCTGGCCTGGAACACTGCCAGGGATGGGGCAGCCACAGCTGCTCTGGGCAACCTGTGCCAGGGCCTCAGCACCCTCACAGGGAATAATTTCTTCCTGATACCCTGTCTAAACCTGCACTCTTCCAGTTTGAAGCCACATACAGCCTTCAGTAAGAGCCCTCTGTCATTTCACCCCCTTAGCAAGGCTGGAAATGTGGTGGCTGCTGTGGGGTGGAAGAAGAACTAGGGAGGCAGGGGAGTAGAAACCAGTTTTGAATCTGTGCTCTTGGATGCCAGGCCTAGGTCTAACCTAAGGAAGGGGACACAGTGGTTGGGCAATGTGGGAACAGGAATGGAAATGAACTCTGGGCCTTTCCTTTTTAAAACATGTCTTCCTAGCAGTAATCCTGGAAGGACTTGGAGTTCTCTCATCCCAAAAACCAGCATTTCCAAGCCAGGCAGTGCTGAATATGTCCTTGTTTTGCTTGCCACAGGCATGGAGAAAAGAGCCTGAGAAAAACAGTGGCTCCTGCTGCCAGCTTTGGAAGGCAGCAGACTTCTCAGATGTCAGGCAGCTCTGAAACATCAAAGGGACTTCTCCTGAACTAGCTGACCTTTTATTACCCATATCCTTCCACTAATACCCAGCAGATTATCTTTGCCTTGTTTTTGCTGCTGTGTCCCTGACCTGTGGAAACCCTCAGTCTTTGAACATGCTCCATGATGGCAGGGAGGTGGCATTTGCAGTGACTGCTCTGCTTCAGGTGGCTTCTCTGTGAATTTTCTTTTGGATGTGTGTGACTGGAATTGTCTCCTAGTGTGTGTCACCACCCCCACACCTCCATCTGATCCTGAGCTATAGGTGAGCACAGCTCAGCAGACACTGAGAGGGGTTTAGCCCCAGGGGAACCGTGTACTGCTGTGGGTACAAGCTGCCTGTGCTTACACACAGGATAAGCTGCATGCCCAGACCACCAAGGACAATGACTGCCAGTGGTTTTCTCTCTCCTTTCAGCAGCCCTGCTGAGATCCAGGGGAGTGCTGGTGGAAACAGGTGAAAAATGGTGTTTTTGGGGGAGGATGTTGCTGGTAGCTTGTGGATGTAACCATGATCATGAGATGAGGCAGTGAAGGAAAGCCAGCACAGAGGAGAGAGACCCTGTGCTTCCAAGCACTGCTCTGCTGTGTCTCAGGTCAGTCACTGACCCTGTCACACAGCTCCTGTGGAGATGCACGAGGCTGCCACACACAGATTGCCTCTGGCTCTGCTCTCTGGGCTGTCTGCAGCTCTCTCCTTCCTGGCTCTGCTGCTCCGGTCCTGGGCTTTCTCCAAGCAACGCCTCACACCAGCAAGGCTTTGCGCTGCTCTCAGTGGTTCCTCCCTCGTGTTAGAATCTGCTGGAATCACTTGTACTGCATGAGCAATTCTTGAAATGTGCATCGAGTTTATCCTTAAGGCAGAGGACAGCACTATCAGAGACTACGAGAGCCACCAGATTAACACCAGTCCCTGGAGGGAACAAAGGGCACAGACTGTGCAATGTGTTGCTCAGGCCATTAGGAAATCCTGGTTTCTAGGGGAAGAGGGGAGTGAAAAACGTGGCTGTGTGAGCCTTGGCATGCTGGACCAAACAGTGAGGGTCAACTCCAGTTCTCCAGAGCCAGGATCCTCGAGGACTGCTGCATTCACTAGCTGTCATGTCATGGTGTGGAAACCAGGAGCTTGAGGCTGTGCCTGCGAAATTACATGTCTGGTTCTCTCCCACTGACTTTTGCAGCCCTCAACATCCACACAACTTGCAGCCTTCCAGCACCTGAAGGGAGCCTACAGGAAAGAGGGAGAGACTATTGACAAGGGCCTGGAGTGACAGGACAAGGGGGAATGGGTTCACACTGACAGGGAGGAGGTTTAGATTGGATATTAAGAGTGAGTTTTCCCAGCTGGAAGTTAGTTTTTAATGCTGGACTAAATCCCTGAATAATGAGGTGGAGCACTTCTACAGCACCTTTGTTCCAGGAAGGATGGTCAGGTGCTCTGCAGACAGCAAACCCATGACAATTTTTACTGTTAGCAGAAACACAGATAACAGTGGATTATAGTTACCCCACTTTTGCCATCTTGAAAAGAATCTGGGAGCTGCTGGATGAGATGTAGAAATATCAGGCAAAGCTGTACTTGTAGGCATGAACTGCATGAAAATTAGGCCTGTTAACTTGGCCTACTCCATTAAATATTATTGAAGCAAAATTGGAACAATCCAGTTGGGTCATGCAGTGAGATGTGTGATTTATGAGGGTGAAACCAACTCAACATCATCTTAATGACATACTATTAAATACACATTACTAAATTTGATATGTCCAGGAGCACACTGCCTGAGGGACAGCATTCTCAGCTAATTCAGTGGTTTCCACTCTTTTTCAAATATATTTCATGGCTGTACAAAAGGAGCAGAAGCACTATTCTGGAAGGTTTCTCTGCTGGCTACAGATAAAGGTAAAATTGAACAGTCCTAGCTAATATAATGTCATCTCACAGAATATCAGGATATCCTGAGTTAGAAGGGACCCATAAGGATCATCAAGTCAAACTCCTGGCCCTGCACAGGAGCAGAGCCAGGCCCAAGCATAGAAATGTTTAGATCTTCCCTTCTGGAGCAAGGAAGGGAAGGAAATGGTGTATGACTTCCTGTCCTTCATCTACCTAAGTTTTTGTGAGATGACCTTTCCAATTCCAATTGAGTCAGAGCCTGAGCTGTGACAAGAATAATTCTTGAACCCAAAAAAAAAAGCAACAAACATACAGACACAGTTCTGAAATCTTAAATTGCCCTCCCTGATGCAGAGAAATATCTGTCCCCTAAGTGAATGCCACCAAACAATGCTGGATTCCTCTCAAAGTGGCAGCTGATAGCCATTCTGGGAGTGTGACTACCCATGGTTCAGCAGCTGCCAGCTTGGCCAGTTTGTTTCTGTAGCATTCAGGCAGCAATTCAAATTGGCCTCTCTCAGCAGAGCTCATTCCAGGGACTGAGGGGTGGAAAATCCCTTGTCCATTACATACCTCCACTCCACAAACTTCCATCTCCTCTTGAAAAGGGAAAGGTGTCCTGCAACTCAACTTCTGCATAGGAGGAGACAGCTCTTTCCTGTGCCCATAAGGTTTTGCCCCAAAGATCACAAAGCTCATGGAATGGTTTGGGCTGGAAGGGACCTTAAAGATCCTTTTGTCCTAACCACCCTGCCATGAGCAGGGACACCTCCCCCTAGAAGTGCTCCCATGCTCTTTTCATGGGAATCACATAAGGACAGGAGCTTATAATTGCTTACAATTGTGGCTTGCAGTTTTCATACTTCTCATGAGCAACAGCCAGCAAGAGGAATGAGCAGGTGGATTATTGATATGGAGGCTTGGAAAGTCCATGGTGTGCACAGCACTCTGCATCCAAGCCAAGTGACATCTGGTGATGCATCAGATGACACCTGGAGTACAGGGGAATTTGTGAGGATCACCACAGCATCCTAGAAAGCACCCTTGGACCTGCACAGAGGACCTGCTCCGTTACAAAGCTAACTGCAGTTTCTAGGAATGATATAATGATGTGAAGGGAGACCAGGCTTAAATTACCAGGTCAGCAGCCATCATTTGGAGGAGGCAGCTGAGGTGTAAGCAGATAGCAGCAGCAGCAGGGTGAGCCAGAGTTCACCTGGGTTACTGAGCTCTGTGCATGGCATTACCTGGGTTTGATGCAGAGCAGTTGGAGGGATGGGCAGCCAGCAATCCCCTGCAGAAGGGGGATGGCCAGGAGGTTCTGTGTCTGAAGCAGGGCAGGAGGTGATCAGTCTCTAGGGACAAACTGTCAGAGTCGCTGGGTTGTGCCCTGGAGAGATGCACAGCAAGGAGGGTCCCTGCTTAATACAGCAGAACTGGTGTGTGATTCTGCTCTGGCACAGAGGCCACAGCAGGGTCCCAAAGTGCTCCATTTGGAGGAAGGGGTGCCTTGGTAGGGGTGGGACTAGCAGGGGAGATCTGGAGAGCATGGAAATACTGTCAGCATCAGCGGATCTCCATCCCCTTCCTGCTCATCCTTGACAAACACACTCACTCCATCTATATTCTCTCCTCATTCTCTGCCCCTGATGGTACAGGGGGAGTCAAACAGCTCTTATTCTATTTTATATACCCCCTACCCTATGACTCCTTGTTTCTCACTAGAACTCTGGAAACACGGGGAAAATGAATTTAAATGCAACGTTTTGGGGTCATATTCTCTGGCGGTGCAAATCAGCACAGTCTCAATTAATTCAATTAGCAGTGCTGACCCTGGAGTCATAAATATTGGTGAGTCTCTCACTCTGAGCGCTGTGGCCGCATGTGCAAGATTTTAAAGGAGCAATTTTCCCCCCCCCCCCCCCACCCTTGTTTTTCATAGAATTCCAGAAAATGCTACCAAAAAATAGTTGTCAGTCTTTGGGTCAAAGTTCTGGAATCAAATTTCATCTGTACTGACTGCCAGTCTGCATCTTGGAGCAACCCTCACTGGATGCACTCGACTGTCTCATTCAAAGGACTTTTTTCACATTAAAAATCCCCTTGAGTTTGATTAACAAATGACAAATAAGTTGCTCCAAGTCCTTATGGGAATCCTGAAGGTTAGAGCTGTGTGAGAGCATGCATGGAATTTCATTTCTTCTTAGAGGAAATCCTGCCACGTCCTATGCATGGAGAATTGCAACAGAAGGGTTCATATCCACAAAAGGAATGTTTCCTGTGAATTTGAGATGGCAACAACAGACAGGATTCCCTCTCATCATACACACATCTTCTAAAAGTGCATGGAAGTCCCAGAAGGTCTTGGTGTCCAGTATTTTGGGGAGTTCATTATTTTGGGGGAGGGACAGACTTAATTTTAGTTTGTAAGTGCAGCAGGTCTTTTCCCAGACACTGATAGTCAGAAATCCATGAGGACTGGATGTCATTTACTGTCATTTCTCACAAGAAGTTGAGGGCCAGCAAAATCAGGGTCAGACACTGAATTAATAACAGCTTTCACAGTAACAATCAGTCTTTCATTTCTATATCCTCGTGCCTAGCTCACTAGAGCAGCTTCAGCTAAATCGTATTTATTATTGAAAAAAATATTTAAGTCAATTTAGCCAGCTGGCAGAAATCCTGGATTGGTATAAGGGTTGAAAGGAAAAAAAGCAATAATTTCTAGGCCATCTTCCCCTCAAATATGCACACAGGAAAAAAAAGAAAGATGAGAAATTACTGATTTTCATTCAGCCTTTACTTGAGTTTCCTTACCTGAATTTATTAGTTGATCACAACAACAAATATCAGTATGAATGATGGCACAACAGCAGATGTAGCTTAAATATCCGAGTCTATTTTTCAGAGAAAGGTTTCTGGGGACATTTATCCTTCCTTTTCCCGGTTCTCGGTCTCTGCAGTAGCAGAAAATGCAGTATATTCCCCTGCCCTGTGTGATTTTTTAGACTGAACATTGGGAAGCATTTCTTCACCAAGAGAGTGGTGAGATACTGGACCAGACTTCCTGAAGGGGTGGTCAATGCCCCAGGTCCAGCACTGTTTCAGAGGCATTTGGACAATGTCCTTAACCTTTGGTCAGCCCTGAAGCGCTCTGGCTGTTGGACTGGATGATTATTGTGGGTCCTTTCCATCTGAAATATTTTGTTCTATTCTGTTCTATTCCATTCTATTCTTGCAGCCATTGTCTTCTCTCTGAATAGGGGAAAAGGAGGGAATGAGGGTCCCAAAGGACATGGCTGTTCCCTGAGGCTGTGGACAGCAAATTTCAGGTGAGGTGGATGCCAGAGCAGTCCCTATGTGCCAAGATGTTGAGGAACTACAGATCAGGAGTGAAAGGCATTGACATCACTGCAGAGGCTGCTGGCCCAGCCTGCCTTGAACCTGGCTCAAACCAAATGCATAAGCTGCTCGTGAGCTCCAAATCTGGTGTTTAGTTTTGAAAGCCAGAAAGAACTTTCCTTTCTCCCCACCTTCCCTTTCTTCTGCATCCAAGCTTTTGCCTCAGTGACTTTGCTGTGTGGGCTGGGAGAAGGATGCTGGGAGCAGGATGCTCAGTCTCTGCTTCCCACCCTGCTCCTGGATGGGAAGAGGAAGGGTGCCACCTTGGTGGGAGTGCCATCACTTCCCTGTGCAGGCTTCCACTTCCAGAAAACACAGAAGCTGTGTTTGCATGCAGGACATCTCTGTTTTGTGTGTTCAGTAGCTCTACCCCATCTGAGTGTGTGTGCTGAACAGAATGCTGGTAGTAAGAGAAATTCCATCAGCTTAAGGAGAGCTGTTCCTTAGTTATATCCATAAGCTTAGAAATTGAAATGGGGGGGGAAGAATCTTGGCATTTTTTCCAGTGTCCATATGTTTTATCGCATGAACTCCAGCAGATCAAGGGGTGTGATTCTGCCCCTCTGCCCCACTCTGCTGAGCCCCCCTGCAGAGCTGCCCCAGCCCTGGGCCCAGCACAGCAAGGACAGGGAGCTGCTGGAGCCAGGCCAGAGCAGGGACACCAAGGGCATCAGAGGGATGGAGCAGCTCTGCTGGGAGGAAAGGCTGAGGGAATTGGGATTGTTCAGCCTGGAGAGGAGAAGGCTTTGGGGTGACCTCATTGTGGCCTTCAGTGCCTGAAGGGAGCCCACAGGNATCTTTAAGGCCCTTTCCAACCCACACCTCAGCCCTGGGTGTCCCTGTGTGCAGGGAGGGCTCCCAGCAGGGCCCAGGCTCTGCTCCGGGGCCCAGCAATGGCACCAGAGGAACGGGCAGGGACTGAGCCCAGGAGGTTCCACCTGGACAGGAGGCAGAACTTCTGTCCTGGGCAGTGCCCCAGCCCTGAACAGATTGTCCAGAGAGGGTGTGGAGTCTCCTCACTGGGGACATTCCAGAGCCAGCTGGACACAATCCTGTGCTGTGTGCTCTGGGATGGCCCTGCTGGAGCAGGGAGGTGGGACCAGTGACCCACTGTGGTCCCTTCCAGCCTGGCCCATCCTGGGATTCTGTGAGTGCAGGTGTTTTCATCATCTATCTTAAAATCCTAATTTAGAAGGATAAACTCAAAACTCAATGTTAAACTCCTGGTGTGTTGTACAGAGACTGAGGAACGAGGGGAAGTCTCCAGAGCACAAATGCTTAAGCTTGCAGTCTCCAGTGAGACAGGAGGAACACCTTCCCTCCCAAAGAAGGTGTAACAGGATCAGAGAAGTTGATACTGTGTACATATCTGTAGTGGTTTGAGCTTGTCTAAAGGATATTGGTGTGAATATCCATCTTGCATGAAAAGGTAAGGACTTTCCAGAAGGGCTGAAGTAAGCTGCTCACTGAAAATGAAATTGCTGAAAATGAAATTTGGGTGGTGGATCTCATCCTTGGCCTTGATTGCTGGATTGTTATCACCTTCTTTTTTCTGATGGTTCTCCTTTTTGAAGGAGGAGAACAATTTGCAATGGAGTCACACTGAGGTGCTCTGCCTCCATTGCCAGAAGGCTCATTTTTGCTTTTTATTAATTACAGGAGTTGAGTGACTGCTTCAAGTCCAACAGTATGGCCCTGGTGTCCTGTGAAACATATGGGCCCAGGAGAAAGGCCTGACCTGAGCCTCAGCTGGTGTCCCCTGATGTCAGACCAACCACACCTGCTCAGGGCAGCTGTGGGAGCCTGTCTGTGTGTGCAAAGCTAAGCTGTTTGCCTAAAGGGCAGCCTCAGCCAGGCTGAAGGACTTGTTTGAGGATGAGATGGATGCTTCTGTACTTCCCATGTAGTTTTTTGAAATGTTTGCATCAGGTTACTGGTGTAGCCTTGTGAAAGAGAGGAGGGAAGCCTTCCCTGATGACTCCAGGGCGCGTGTATCCCTTAACAAGCCCAGGAAGGGAATGCTGGCTTCCCATGGTGAGAGTTTCCTGGAGTGAGGAGCTGATCAGCTTCCCAGGGTCACCGAGTCCTCAGCACTTCTGCTTTGTTAGGATGAGTGTGCCAGGGACACCGAGGCTCAGGAGGTCTCTGTTCCAGAGAGTTACAGCCCCAATTCTACAGCTGGGGAGAGGCAGCATAATTCTGCTTTAATGCCTTCCCCTGCTTGAAGCCTCAGCCCGGAGGATTTGTTTATCAGCTCTTCCACATGCCACATTTCAGCATGAAAATTCAGCGTGTTACAATGCTAGCGAGAGTGACGTTTAATTTTAGCAGACACCTCCTTTCTGTGTGTGGGAAGATGGGTTTTGCTGGGCGCTGAAGCGCACAATAAGGCTGTTATCGAACATTCTCATGCTAGTGTGAATTAGAAGCAGCACAGTTTTAAAAATCAGCAAAGCTGCGCTCGGTTTAAAACCAGTCTGCTTTCAAGGTCTTCAGCAGGGGCATTTTGCATTGCTGTCCCAAGAGACAGAGGGAGGACTGAGGGTCATATTTTCTCTGGAGCCACATCAGTTTATATCGGCTGAGCCCCTGCCTTGGAATGCTTATTCCACCAAGTGTGTCAGATTTGCTGCCCTGTTCTGCAGTAACTCGTGCAGTGCCTGAAGCAATGCATAAAAACAGGGCTGGATACACCAGTGACCAAGCAAAAAAAAGGATCAGTTTCTGGGGAAAGAAGGACTTTTTGGATCACCTCTACGTGGAGGGAGAGGAAGGGGAAGGAAGGGAAGAACAGCGCATGAAGGAGCTGTGCGAGAGCGGTGCAGAGGAGGATGAGTCACCTTCAGGCTTTGGCTTGGGTGGCAAGTGAAGCGCTTCCACCTCCAAAACGCCTCCTCCCCTTGCTTTTTCACTGCCTTGCTGTGCTCAGGCTCTGCAGTGACCCCCAGTTCTGGGCCCACAGAAGGACAGTGGCAGTGCCCTGCGTGGGAAGGTCGGGGCAGGAAAACACAGCACCTCCCGTGGGGATGTCACAGCCCTGTGCCTTCGGTGGCTGTTGGAGGGCTGGCCATGGGGCTCTGGGTAAGTCTGACTGCCTCATGTTTTATGTGGCCACTTAGCACTCACAGCACTGGGGGAGGCAGCACCAGCAAATCAAAGCATCTCCAGCTCTTAACACTCGACTTTGCTTGCTTGATGTCCCACACAGAGAAATTATCTCACAGAGCCCTCAGCCAAGAGCTCCACAGCTGCATATTTCCAGTGCTGCCATTGATACCCAGCACTGGGGGCAGCAAAAGGGATTTTTCCCCTTATTTTGAATGATGACACTCAGGCATAAAGTCTCAGTTAATTGTCTGGGCTCTTCTGGGCTCTTTATTTTGTCAGTACAAAACCAAGACACTGCTAACTGGTGATTCATGGCAGGGCTGACAGGCACAGTGACTCACCTCCCAGTAGCACTAGTTTGTCTCCAGGGCCTGTGGGATTGCTGAAGACATCCAACTTTCAGGTGGGTAAGCTTAGGTGAGATGAATCTTATCCTAGGAAGCAATTTCTGCTGCCACCTCCTGCCTTCCTCTGCAAACATCTCCAGTGAGAGGTGTGCAGTGACTTGTGAAGAAATGTGCTCTCCAGGATGAAACAGCAGCTCTGAAATGAATATTGTGAAAGGTCAGTGGTTCTGCCCATGGACCAATGGCCACTAAGAGAGTAACTATTAGACCTGGACTGGGGGGATGTCAGGAGTAGAAAACCACCAGTCTGAGTGCTCAGCTTGCTTTTACCCACAGAAATCCACTTACAGACAGATCTCAGGGGTTACTCTGAAATTCACAGAAAATTGTGCAGAAAATTTGCCTTTCAGAGCAAAGCAGGGTGATCAGGTGGCCAAACCAACATGAAAGATAACCAAACCAAAACAACACCCCCAGCATGATATAAATTGTAAATAGCACTATTGTTTTGGAAATACCCATCTCTTATGACTGCTTTAGAATAAAAAAGTATTTGTCTATTAGCATTAAGCCTTCATGCATAGGTGGGGTACTTTTTCCAGATCACCAATACCAGTGAAGATGTCAGACGTGTTATACTATCAAAACAAATGCACAAACATGCTAGATGTGAATATTTATTCCTAAATTTCTATGTATTCCCAACTTGAAACCAGCTGGCTGGGTGTCTGTTCAGTAAATCCCAAAGTAAGTAATGTTACACAAGAGATCAGTCCACGGGTTTTAAAGAGAGCTGGGGAAAGTTGCTCATGTTCATAAATATTAAATATTATTTCCTTATTAAGTGTTTTCTCTTATTAAACTGCTGAAAAGTTGCTTATTTGAACTTGTTCTGCCATGGGCAGAAAGTTTTCTTCAGAAGCTGAAATTAAATACATAGAAACTTCTTTACAGTCATGGTGCAGATTTGTACTCCTGGTACTCTTGTGTCACTGACATAATGTGGATTTTTCCAAATGTGCAGCACATTGCAGGCCTCTAGTGGTAGAAATAAAATCTGGTTTAGGATCCATCCTAACTGTAACAGCTCCTGATGGTACTCAATTCCAGCCTTAATAAATTACATAATGCTTTCTGTTTATAGATTTGGCCTTGTAGTCTGCTCACCTGAGGGAAATAGAAATTCAGCAGAGGTCGGAGATGTCAGTGACAACTTCCTGTTAATGTGAAAAAAAACCAAAAACAAAAACAACAACAACAAAAAAAAAACCAACCAACCAAACAAAAAAACCAAAACCAACTCAATGAGGAAGTAAACCAGGTTTTAAAAAAAAAAAGAGAAAAGCATATGGTGCGTAGCCCTAGCCTTGCTCAATTAATTAATTAATTGCAGTAACCAAAAGAGGTAGAATGCTGCGAGTCTGGCAGGTTACAACTGTGCCACACCACACCTGCCTGCTCCAGCCTTATGACCCCTTTTTCTGCAAGGTTTCTGTGGGCACAGGACTCTGCCAGTCCATCCAAAGCCTGGTTGCTGTCACCTCCCTGACAGATTCAGGTGAGAGCTGTCCAGGAGCATCCTCCTTTCAGCCCTTGCTAAAGGAGCATATCCTCCTGCCAGGGCTGATCTCACAACATTTAACATTTTATTTACTCAGCACAAATTTATTTATTTTGCACAAAGTACAAGGCAGTGACTAAGCAATTCCTACAGGGATGTTGGGTGATTTGGTTTTGGTTTTCTGGGTTTTTTTTGTTTTGGTTTGGTTTTTTAATTTTAATTTTTCACTAAGATTGCTAATAATACTCTCAAACTCTTCATTCCTGAGATAAATATGATGCAAAACTATACTTCTCAAAAATACCTGCATTCTACTACATTTTTAAGGGAGTTAACTCTGTGGAGAAAAGTCCTACACGTAAAAAAATAAAAAAGGTGAGAAATGTCAGAAGTGATTGAAGGCTTTTTCCCCTTAGGTGTTTTTTATTGGAAAATGGGGTTTGGTCACTGGTGGAGGAGCAGGCAAATTTGAAAGGCTTCAGAAGAGGTCAAATGAAATGCTGTACAGCTGGGGACTAAAGAGCTGTACAGGAAAGCTTAAGGTCATCAAAACCTCTGTGTGAGCAAAGACCATGGAAGAAGCAATGGCAAAAGAGGGTAAAATTCTGTTGGAGGGTGGCATTCAAATCAGATCATATTTGGCAGTGAATGCATTCCTTTAAGATGCATCATCTTGGGCTAAAGATGCTTAAGATGCTCTCTGGGATCTATGGAAGGGACCTGGACTAGTGGAAGGTGTCCCTGCCCATGGCAGGGGTGTTGGAACTGGGTGATCTTCAAGCTCCCTTCCAACCCAGGCCATTCTATGATTTACACATGTCCAGGGCATGTGTGAGTTGGACCACTTTGGTACAAATAGTGCCAACATTTCTCAAACTTTCCCTCTTGTGATCCACAGTGAAAAAAAACCCTTTCATCCAGCACAACAGCCCAGTTGCAGGGCATCCTGAATGAGACCTCACAGGAGTTCTGCAGCTTCCTCAGCAGAGGAAGAGGAGGGGCAGGCCCTGATCTCTGCTCTCTGTGACCAGGAACAAGACCCAGGGAACGGCTGGAGCTGTGTCAGGGGAGGGTTAGGGTGGATATCAGGGAAAAGTTCTTCCCCCAGAGGGTGCTGGGCACTGAACAGGCTCCCCAGGGAATGGTCATGGCCCCAAGGCTGCCAGAGCTCCAGGAGAGTTTGGACAATGCTCTCAGGGATGCACAGGGTGGGATTGTTGGGGTGTCTGTGCAGGGCCAGGAGCTGGACCCGATGATCCTAGAATCCAAGAGAGTCTATGATTCTATTGCTAAATCAACTTTTAGAACAGCTTTCTTGTAGCTGTTAAATGTTCCCAAGTATAGAAAACGAGACTGTGATGCCTGAGACATGGCTAAAGACTCATGGCTACATGGCAAAAAAAAAAAAAA
>VWZP01002279.1:15419-27971 GCA_013396995.1 Dicaeum eximium | reverse complement strand
GAAAAAAAAAAAAAAAAAAAAACCAAACCAGGTAATAAAATAACTGGCATTAATCCCTAGTCCACAGCTAAGCCCTGGCATCTACGGCTGATTTCCAGGTAGCTCAGAGAGAATGAATATTTGCCTGGGATCTACAGGATATTCTGATAATCCATTTAACTGAGGTGTAAGGGCCCCAACAGAAGTGATTCCCTGATAGTGCCAAGGGGTGGGTTATTCTATTAATTTAGGGCCACAGCTGGTCTGTCCCCTCTATGAGAAATCACTGCCATTCGTGTGGTGGAAACCTTGCTGCACCCCTCCCACAGTGCTGAAGGAGTGTCACCAGCTGCCCAGGGCACCACTGTGAGCTGGCAGATGTGAGGCCCTTCTCTCATCACCTCTTACTGGTGGCAGCTGTTTTTTGGCTGAGACATTGCTCCTGGGGAAGCGGCTGGGGGCGTGAGGCTGTGAAATCCTGAAGTGAATACTTTTGTGAGCAGATGGGAGGGATTGATTGGTGAATTTTGTGGGGGGCAATTCTGGCACTGCACAAACCAGCCCAGTGACTGCCTGTGCTGGCTCTCAGCAGAGTCCTAAATGCATGCCTTTGGAGATGCTTTTGCAAGGGGCAGCAGGAAACCTCCAAACCTCTCTTTAAATCTTCTTCCTTACCTACTTAGCACAGAGAGGGAACTGTCAGCCTGGGGCTCAGCAAATTATCCTAATTTCAGTGCACAATCTCTGTAGTCTTAAGGAAGCCTATGAGCCATGTAGACTTTTTTTTTTGCAAAAGGAGGCCCCTTTTTCTTCTGTCTGCTTTCTTTATATCATTAGTTTGGGCCTTGCTAGCTACAGTATATCATATTCTAATTGTCTAAATCTCCTCCTGACAGAAAGTCATTAAAAGCCTTCCTTCATCTGCTGTAAGGGAGATGAAGGCAAATTGTACACCCTCCATTTTTGTGACAAACAGATGAGAGAGGAGTGTGTGACCTGCATACTCAGAGCCAGGCTTTCTTTCCAAGGTCAGTGCCTGCTCTGTACTCCCTCGTGTCTCCCGTGGCAGAGATCAGTGTTTTCCTCTCAGAGGGGTGGTTTGTTGCTGTCAAGCAAGGAGAACCCTCTGTCATTGTGTTTTTCCCACACTGGTGTGTAGAAGATTTTTGTCTCAAAGCACTGTAAGGCAACAAGGACTAACCCACAAACCAAAGCAGCATGTACAATCCCAAATGGATCAGTTCCAAACTCCTCACAGTGGTCAACATAAAATGGAAGGATGAAGTCTGTTGAAGTACATTGAGCTAGCCCACATCATCCCTCAGGATTTGGCCTGAGGACTGGAATTATGACAAAACCTGTGCCTGTAGGCCAGGTTAACTTTCCCTGCGATGTAATGCAGTTGCAGGGAAATGGAAAGTAGGAGGAGAGGGAATTCCTGCATGTTACTCTGGCTCATTTGTTTCCACCTTTACCAGGACTGTACTTGCCAGCAGCAGCAATGATATTAACAGTGATATTAAAGTTCTTGCCATGAACAGATTGCCTTTCTGTAAAGATTCCTAAGAATAAAACAGTAATTAAACCTCATAATGCCTCAGGGAGTTGCAAAGGAGTCATGTCACTTTTTTATGATGCAGCTGCTTGACTGTCTATGGCCCTTCTATTATTGACTGATCCACCAAAGGCCCAGGGAATCTGAACTGGAGGCGTCCCAGCCACATTCTTTTTCTGCAATAAATGGAGGGGGAATGGCAGTTTTTCTCCAATTAATCACCCACGCTGTTTTCAGGGAACCCCGAAATGGTTTGGGTTGGAAAGATCATCCAGTTTCAACGCCCTGCCTTGGGCAGGGAGACCTTCCACTAGCCCAGGTTGCTGAGAGCCCCTGAGCAAAACCTGGCCTTGAAGACCTGAACAGAGTGTCCATCACTTTGAGAGCAATACATAAAATGCAGCCAAAGTCCTGCCCAGGAGAGATGTTGCCATTTTTTTCCTGCATGGAGGAGTTCGTTGCCTCAGTAAGGATTTCCTGTCACTGTCTTTTGTCATGAGTTACTTTAACTCAAGGCGAAATCTTCTATTTCACATGGAGATTCAGGATGGACCATGACAAAACTGAATTTTTTTTTGCTATTGTAAATATAAGGCAATTTCAGGAAGGTGTCTGCTGTTCTCCACACAGTAATTACTTTAGAGGACAGAGATCAGAACACTCTGTGCTGCCTATTGGCTCCAAAACCTACCACTGGAAGCTGGAAAGTTGAACTGCTCATTTTCTGGCTCCTATAAATATCTGCTCTATTTGGGTTCCAGATCACTGGGAGCAGATGTACCAGATCATTAGAAGAGGAAAGAGGATTTTGTATCCTCAATTTTTATTGCTGCCATAAATACTTTGGTAGTCACTGCACAGGGAATCAGACTCTGCAGAGCCTGCAACGTGCATGTTAGACACGATCCAGTGCTTTGCAGGCATGGGCAGGAGAAAGGCAGAAGCAGGCAAAATGGGAATAAAAAGTGAAATGGAAAGAGCTGGGGATACATCATGGTCTGGTTGACCACCACATGTCAGTGATTTGCAAGCACAGTTAGGGGGAAAGGTTTGATGATGAAAAGGAGCCAAATTAATTTCTGTGGGGAAGTTTCTCCAGGTGTAGAGCAGGAATGGAAGGGGATGAAAGCATAGTACCATACCAGAGGGATCCAGGCAAGTTTAATTTTGTGGACACATCTTTGCAGAGGGAGGAGCAAACAAAAAAGAAAAAAAAAAAAGCAGGGGGGGAAGTTGTCTTAAACTTGAATCCCCATGAGGCTGACAGATGTTGGTGTGGTAATTCAGAGCATCTGATTTTAAAAACAGAATACACGTGATTTTCTTTCAAGAGCAGCATTACAATCACAAGAGCATCCTCTTTCCTATAGTGTGAACCCCAGACATTTGCAGGTCGCCTGCACAACATTTGTGCACCATTTAGTGTCTTCAGCTTCTGAAGTAGCATCTGTTATGACTGGCATGTTTGGTCAGCTGAGTGCACATAGTGGAAGAATATCAGAAACTAGAGGGAAAAGGAAAAAAGGAAAAAACAATCCCTTCTCCAATGGCAGTGGATGCTCAGTGGCAAGTTCTATTATGTGCTCTCCCTCTGATAGGAGCAGCTGGTCAGAATCAATTTCTCAGCTCAGTGCTGTTGGTGGGTTTGTGTAGGAGTGAAATGGAAGAGAGAAGTTCTCAGAAGCACTGAAACATTCAAGTATTACCAAGAGATAGGTATGTGGACATTCTGTATTCCCTTGATTGGATGGGAAAGCAAGAGGCAGCAGTCATCAGCATTGTACTCTCATTACATGGGTACTGAACTAATTACAGCAGGAATTAAATCTGTGCTCTACCCATGGCTCCAGCACATTGGAAATGCCATGAGGCCTGGGTTTGGAGATCCACTGGCTGCTTCTGTTGGAGCCCTTGGACAATCAAATTTGTTCTGTGTTCTTTGAAGAGCTCTAGGACTAGAACAATATTCCTGGCATCCCTTGGGTATCTAAATGAAGGCTCATCACCTTCTCTTTCTTTTGGCTTCTCACTGCTTTTATGCCAAGATCTTGGCATAAAAACCTTGTTGCTACCATGATTATTACCCAATTGATCAATACATAATTTTAAGCTAATTTCTGGAGGTTTTTGGATGATGCTTGGGATCAGCATTAAGTCCCTTCTCCTTGCCAGTCACAGTGCAACTTTGAAATAACACTGATCAAAGACATGCTGAAAAGACAGCACATCTTGAGGTGAAAGTCAAAGGTTTCTGAGTTTCCTAGGAGTTACTTGATGACAGAGCTGTTTCATGCTCCCACAACCAAGACTGATGCTTGGTCACAAAAGCACATAATGAGAGAAGGTTCTTATCCCAAAGAACTGATCAAGTAAGTAGGCAAGGCTGTCAAAAGGTGGGTCTAGAAGCAAAGAGGACTCAGTTCAGATGCCTGTACATAGGTAGGTGTCCAGTGCCACTGGAGATGCCTTAAGATAGCTCTGATATCCACGTGGATCTCACAGATATGGCACAGAACTTGCAGGAATCCTTTCCCTACCAGAACACTGGGAGCTCAGGTGAGATACCTTGGGGCACCCTGAATGTCAGCAGATTCCTCTGTGTGGATCAGCCCTCAGAAATCCCTTAAGCCTTGCAGAAGTTCATTAGGTGTAGACACCTAAATTTAGGGGTTTTGTTAGATGATTCACACAAGGTCACAAAGGCAGCAGCCCCAGAGCCAGAAGTATCCTAGTCTGCACCCAGATGGGTAGAACGTGGCAGATTTGGCTCTCCACTCACTGCAGGTCACCTTCACCACACTCCTGTGGGACAGACAAGGCTTCCTTCTCCTTTACAGCTCTGGGAACTGAGGTATGGAGAGGTTCAGTGATTTTCCGAGACTCCCATGGACTAACTAAACTGAAAAATCTGTGCTGGTAAAATTAAAATACTGGGGTTTAAGAGTAATTTAAATGAGAGTTGATGCAATCTCCCAGTCCTGTGCACAGAGACAGGACCTCTACTCAGTACCTCTGCCAAAAATCCCTTCCTGTAATCTCTTCTAAACCTTTCAAGGTCTGTGCAATTGGCTGCATGGTGAATAAGTGAGGCAATCAAGAAACAGAATCCCTGTGCCAGAAGCATCTGCTTCACTGTGTCTCTTAAGGGCTTTTTTTTGCTCCAACTAGATGTGAGTCAGGATTTTTTCATTCACAAGGGCTTTGTGGACTAGACCCAGATGTACTGGAAAGTTTGGTGAGGTCTTCAGAGCGTTTTAGTGATGGCTGATTGTCACCTGAAACCATTGTATTTCCCCAGAAACACACATAGGCTGGCAATTGCATATTAGCAAAACTATCTCAGCCATTCAATTATTATTCTGTGGGAAATTCTATTGCTGTAAAAACATCTATTATTGTGTTCCCCATTGTTGAGGGAGCACTCATAAAACCAGCTGTTATTTATTTCTGTTGGGAGCAATTGAGAGCTGAGGTGGTCGTTCAAAAGCGTGAACTAGGGGAGATGACATGAACCTCCCTTGGCAATATATTCCCAAAGGTACCATCTCAGGAGTTCAGAGCTTGCTCTGGAGCACACTTGCCAAGGAGCAAGGCAGTGCTTCGTCTTCTGGAAGCGTTGACAATACGATCCTTGAACTTCTCCTGACTCATAAATGTGTTATCCCATAAGCAGCTTGTTTAGCAAGAGTCCAGATGTAGATATGAGCTGAGCAAGAGATCTGTGGGTTTGTCACCTTCCTTCCTGTTCTGTGGCATCCTCAGCTCTGATATTTACCTCCCATTGAATCCAGTTCCATACACAAGTTACCAGTAATTTTTATTATCTGCATATAAAACACTACATCTGAATATCTGCATGCATCAAACACTTGAGTAGTTTGATCCACTTGAATTGCATAGGGAGTGAATTTGGTGCCATTCAGGAGTCCCAAAGGCCAGGTGTGTGCAAGGTTGAGAAGGTATCTGGCCACATCAAATCTTTAAGTGTGTGACAGCAGCTAAGGTTGTGGTGCCTTAAGTGGTTGGATATTCTTTGACCCAGATTGAAATTCCTGCTGCTATTATTTGGTGTTTTGTTGATTTGAGCAGGTTGGTGATATCACTTGAAGGTGTGTTCTGCTGCAGAAGGGATCAGAGAATGACAGAATGGTTTGGGTTGGAAGGGACCTTAAAGATCATCTTGTTCTTCTCCCTGGAGAGGAGAAGGCTTTGGGGTGACCTCATTGTGGCCTTCAGTGCCTGAAGGGAGCCCACAGGAAAGATGGAGAGAGACTCTGGACAAGGGCCTGGAGTGCCAGGACAAGGGGAAATCACTTCACACTGACAGATAGTGGGTTTAGATTGGATATTAGGAAGAAATTGTTCCCTGTGAGGGTGGTGAGGCCCTGGCACAGGGTGCCCAGAGCAGCTGTGGCTGCCCCATCCCTGGAAGTGTTCCAGGCCAGGCTGGATGGGGCTCAGAGTAACCGGGGATAGTGGAAGGTGTCCCTGCCCATGGCAGGGGGTGGCACTGGAAGATCTTTAAGGTCCCTTCCAACCCAAACCATTCTGTGGTTCTGTGATCTGCCAGGTCTCTGCTCCGGGGGGTTCAGAGCAGCACCATGACAGACCCTGTGTGTGCAGATGAGTGTGGCCTCCTGCTCTTTGCCTTCCTCAAGCATTAAAATGGGTCTCCTTTGATAATTTGTGCTTTTAGTACAGCTCTGGCTGGAATCAACAGCAGTCATAGGACCAAAGAGGAAAAGCTGCATGGTCTAGAATTCCTCAGGATTGTTTTACTGCTGGTATTTGCTATTGATAATGATTTTGTGGCAACCACCTCTAAACTATGCTGGAAATAGGCAGGTTTTTCACTAGTTAATATATATTTTAATCTCTGATGGAGTTGTCTGGGGTGTCACACATTCTACATAACTGAGTTCCTTATTACTGTGCCTGTCATTCATGCCCCTGCACTCCCCTTTTCTCTTGCCAAGTCACTGAATGAAAAACCCAATTCACTTTGGCATTTAGAGCTCTCCTAAGACTATTCCAGTGAAGGAGCAATGTTGGGGGTTATTTTTCTACTGAGTTCTTGCTGGAAGTGAAAGCTCTGAGGCTTTTGTGTGCAGAGCTGCCCTCACAGTTGTACTGACATTCATCAAAGGACACCCATTCCTGGAATGTAAAAGTACCATGCTAGTGAACATCTGCAAGAGCACCACTGGGAATACTTCAGGAACAGGGAAGGTTTTAAAAAAATAAAATATGTTTAGTGGTATTTAAAAAAAAATCCAGTTTATGTGAACAATGAAATAGTTTGCCTCAAATGAAATTTGTGAAAATTCACTGCAGGTGATTTTTTCCCCCACCAGGGTAAAAAACATTTGATGGAAAAGTTTTGTGTCTGTAATTCTGAGTCTTATACATGAATATAAATAGCTCAACAAACATTACTGAAATTACCAGATAGATATAATAAAATATAGTCCTATGTACATGTGACAGATAGAAAGGACTGGTCTGATTTATCACTTCCATTGATTCACACAGACAAATCCTTGAACCTTTTTTAGGACTGGGGCACCAAAAATATAGAAATGAAACCTGCTGGTTCATGAGCAATTAAAAAACTTCAAGGAAAGGTCTTTATAGGAAGTTCTGCAAGAAAACAACAACAACAAAAGTATGTGAAGTTCACTGTTATTGTAAGGTTCACTATAATTGTAAAGTTCACAATAATTGTCTCCCTGACCCTGGGTCAGCAAAAACCCCAATATTATACCAATGGTCGCTCAAACCCTCTTCTAAACTGGATTACCCTTCTAATCCCTGACACCCCAAATTCAAAAGCTTCATCCTAAATCACCTTTCCCAAAGATATTTATTTGAATTCTTTCATGGTTTCCATAAATCACAGAAAGGCAGTAGCTGTCCAGCATCATCAGCACGTGATGTGTTTCAATGAAAAACTCCCAGCCATGTGATATGCCTAATTCCTAAAGCTGCTTTGAAAAGCTGATCTTTGGTGCTTTGCCCCTCAGAAAGGTTTCATGGATCTGGTGGCAGACACAATGCAATGCTATGAGAAATGGTGTTACCCTCTCTTTTATTTGGGGTCTGCTAATAATCTGTGCCCACTGGGAAAAGAAGAGGATGTATCCACACCCCAGGTGGCCCCAGGTGACCTGGCCAAACCCCATCACTTGGCTTTGGTCTGCTTCTTGGAGAGTGGGGGTCCAGGGTCCTGGTTCTGCATTGGTACCCCCACATGGCACGGAATCACTGCAGCTGTCTGCATTTTCCCCAGATGCAGCTGCTGGAGATCACTTGGTGTCACTGTCACACCCCTCCAAATATTTTCCTGTCTCATTAAAAATGTAAATGTGGCTCCCCCAGGGACACAGGCTGAATGTGAGGGAGTGACTCCAGCTGAGTTTTCCCTGCCTTTTATGAGTGAGTGAGTGAGTGAGTGAGTGAGTGAGTGAGTGAGTGAGTGAGTGTCCCCACTGTTCTCTGCCCCATCATTTGGTGGTCTGGACCAATTTTGAGCACACAAAAGGCTTGTTGGCTGCTCCTTGTGCTGGTCTGAAGGAGTGCTCCATACAGACTGCTTTCCAGCCGTGATCCCTCGTCTTTTACCATCTGCAAAGCTGTCCTGGCGTGTCCTGAAGGAACCTGCAGAAGAAATGCTGGCCCGCTTCCCACTTGGCCGGGCCGGGCTCCCGAGCGTGGCACCAAAGGTCAGTGGTTCACTCCTGTGGAATCCCAGGAATCTTCTACATTCGTTTCCCTCTCCTTCCAGTCCCCTAATCTGTGTGGGGAGAGGCAAGAGGGGGGGAGGAGTACGTGATGTAACCTCTCACGGTGGCGAGGTTGCGCCACAGCCCCGCCGTGCCTGGGGCTGGCCGTGGGCTTCTGGTGGCCGCCGCTGGGAGACTGAAGAAGAAGGGGCCGTGAAGATCCACGCCTGAGGGGCACGAAGGTTCACCAGGGCTGTGGGAGAGCTGGCAGGGGGTGCACTGACCTCCCTTGTGGAAAGGAAAGCTGAGCGCAGCCCGCAGCCCCTTGTCCTGCCGGCTCTACCTGCGCCGGGGACGCCCCTGGAGAAAGGGATGCCCGGAGATGCGGTGAGTCTGCTCCTCCTTCCCGGCTTTTCCCGATGGTTTTGGGGAGGGCCGGGGGAAGGAAGGGAAGCGGAGCGAGCTGGAGTGCGTGTGGATTGTCTGGGGGAATGTAACCCTATGGAATCCCTGTCTGTGGGATTGGCTCCGAGCCAGTTGATAATCCCCGGCTAATCCGGGCGCTGGCAGATCCACCCGGGTTACGAGGGCGCTGTGTCGGGATGGCTGTGACACCTCCCACGGGTCTCGGGCTTTGTGTCACAGGAACACCCCAAAAAAGGGAGCTGACTGCAAGGATTAACCGCAGGAGAGAAATTTGGGGGTGTCCATCACGGATGTTGGGCGGGGATGTCACAGCCCGTGAGGAGGGGTCAAAGGAGGAAATGTGCTTTTCTCAATGTGCTTTTCTCAGTGCCAGCAGGAGATGAAACTGGGGGGAAGCTGGTCCTGTGTGTTTGCTAATGGAGAGAACTAAACCAGGTAGCTCGAACTGCTGAAACTAACTGCAGAAAAGTGTTTTCTAGGAGATCTTCCAAGTGCCTTTGAAAACATCTCCCTGCTAAAGGAAAGAAGGGAAGAAGAGGATCATCATAATATGTATGAGTATTCTACTTTATATACTATATTACAGAATCTATACAAGATGAAACAAAATTAATGTATAAACTGGGGCCTCAGAAAACCAAATAACCAGCTCTGTTAACACCTCTGGAGCTGCAGCAGTGCTCAATGAATCCCTAGCTGCCTTCCAGCACTGGGAATATCCAGTGATACCTGCAGAAGGATGCAGATGCAATGACACCTGGCGTGCGTCCTCACGTGAATGTTGTGCCCACACTGCTTTAGGAAAAAAAATGTCATGTGACTGATTTCCCAATGGTACTGGCAGTTCCCTCCTGGCTCTGGCAGATCACAGACTTTTTTAGGGGTTAAACCTCCATGAAATATCAAAATCTGGAAATTAAATAATAAGTTATTTAAATTTATAAATAAATAAAATCTGGAAGTTAAGTAGCTAATCATTGCAAGGCGGGAGAGCTCTCTTTCTTCCTTTTTAAAGGGGACTTTAATCCTGATCTAAAAGTTGGATTTTTAGAAAGCAAACTATTGTCCTTTCATTAGCTGTAGTCCTGAGCCTTTGTCTAAAGAGCCTCCTCATTCATTCTAGACTCAGTCAAATTAATTTCTTTCCAGAACTTGGGATGACTTCAGCTTGGCAGAAAACTCAGGAATTCTACAACTGGGTTCTTGAAAGTGGAGGTAGGTAGAAATGCTGTCTAAAAAGGGAATTTCTGCATAAATAGCATGATCATGAAAACCAAACCTAGAAAGAATGCAATCCTTACACTAGCCCACATTTTCCTCACTGGGCAGATTTCCACTTTTCCTTCTCCATGATCACAAACTTCCCTTAAGTCTTGAAATATATCTCACTGACCCTCCAGTTGGATCAGTAAGGAATGAAGGGATGGGGGATTTCCCAGTGGGCTCTGACAAGACGAGGAGCAACAAATGCTTGGGATTACCTGTTAAGTCTGGAATACTAAAGGAAGTAATTTCTTAAAATGCAGATTCATGTGTCATGGGAAAACTTAGTTGACCAAAAAGTCAATACCTTGGGGTTTAAACTCCTTGTGATGCCAGGAAAACCTGTTATCAAATGAAATATTGGCAGTAAGCATTCCTCAGTGCTCGAGATTTGACACCTTGCAGTGAGGAGACATTGGATCTGCAGTAGTTAGAGGCTCAGTTTGGTCCCAAAGGGCTCTGTTGTATCTCTGCATGTAAAGAAAAGCCACCAAATGCCATGAAGGTAGAACAGCAGGCTTGCAGGAGGAGGACATGGGGCATAATGCTCAGACTTTACAAAATTCTCAGTAAATGTTTTAGGTCCTGAATTTCACCAGAGAGTGTAAATTGTGATTTAGGACTTCTGAAAAACTGCTAAATCCACAAATGGAATGTCAAAGAGCTCCTGACACAGCCCATAACAGCCATCCTAAAGAACTGGAAGGTTTAGAAGGGATGGGGATTAACAAGCTGGTTAATTTATAGAAAAATGAAGGAGTTTGTCAGAGCAGTGGTTGCACTGGGAATGGGAAAGGAAAGCATGAATGGCACCTGAGATGTTTTTATGATATATCCTGGGTGATAGCAGGATCAGGAAGAGGTGGCATGACAGAAAATCTGTTGAATTTCCCTTTGCTGTAGGACTGAAGAGCTCTTTCAGCAGGGATAAGTGTTTTGGCATTTCCCAGTGAATTCATGATTCTTAAGAGAGGCCACTCTATGAGCACTATGGTACTAAAGTGAAGGAGTGGAGAATTTCAGACGTCCTGAGGATTGTAAGGAAGTAACACCAGTGATTGAAAGACTTTTATTGTTAATCTGTAAAGATTTACACTCCTGAGGAGCCACTGCTGCTTTGGCTGCTCCTGTACCTCCCTGCACAGTGTCTGGGATCGCTCCTTACGCCCAGGGAGGGCTCCAGCTCATCCCAGGAAAGATCTGCCTTCCACTACTGCAGCCCATTCCCAAAAATAGGGCTAAAACCTTTGTGCTAAAGCCTTTTGGCAGAGTCAGAGCAGAAGGCCTGAGGTGCAGCTTTGCAAAGACACAGAGACACCAGTTTTCTCTTTGCCCGCAAGCGCGCTGAAGGGAAGCAGTGAAACACAATTAGATCTCTCCGCCCTGCGCTGTGTGCAGGTGCCAGCTGTGGCTGTGTGTTTTGCTTCCCAGATCCAAGGACAGACCCATGGCCACTGGTCTACTCCCCACTTCCAGTCACGCTGGTCTTCACCTCCTACCTCTTGGTGGTGGCACTGGGGCCGTCCTGCATGCGGCAGCGGCAGCGGATGGAGCTGCGGGCTCCGCTGCTCGCCTACAACCTGGCCATGGTGGCATTGTCCAGCTACATGTTCTACGAGGTGAGAAGGTGGGATTGGCTCCTAGGCGAGCACCTGGGAAGGGTTTGAATTCCAGAGCCTCCAGATTCCAGGGTTTGAACAGCTTTTGCTGATGGACTCTGCTGAAGGGAGCGGGAGCTGGCTTGGGCATGTCCGTGTTTTGCCACAAGAGGAGCAGTATTGTCCTGCTGTACTTGATTTGCTCCCATTTCTCAATCCTCCTGCCGTTCATTAAATTAACACGGGATTTCATTCATCCTCAATGAATGAATTGCAAGTTGAGATCTCCCCATTAGGCAGAGTGTGTGGAGGATGTGGAACAGCCTCATTTCGCCTCAAGCTGGCTGGTGATGGATCCATCTCTGAGGATGGGAACCACTGGTCTAGTGGAAGGTGTCCCTGCCCAAGGAAGGGGGCTAGATGATCTCTAAGGTCCCTTCCAACCCCTTAACATCCCATGGTTTTCCAAAGTTGGCAGTTCTCTCCAGGAGTGCCAAGCACTCTGTCTTCCTGCTGCTGAGAGTGTAAAGAATATTTTTTTTCTGCTTGTTCTTAATGCATATGCCTTGCCACAAGCCTGTCCCCCCTAGTTTATGTAGGCCACTGAAAACTTTTCAAGGTGACATGGCCAAATAAGTTTCAAAAACATTCTGATGCCAACAAGTATGCCCTTTTAATTTGTATCACAAGTGTTACATTAACACAAATTGCTTTTGGTTTTTTTTGAACAAATGCTGCTCCATCTGAGGATAGGTGTGAAAATTGCTTTTCTGTGCTTCATTGTTTGGTTATACTGGTTACTTGGTCCAGTCTTTGGCTTTCTAATGAGCAGGCAAATGCAACCAACCAAAACAGAACAGCCCAGGATCTTTGGAAAGGAGAACAGGGTCTCCCAGAGAGCCTCAGAAGCCTAGAATTCACTATTCCTGCTGAAGTAGTTTTGAGCCCTCCAGTGATCACACAAAGAGTTACAAATCTTCCCAGGCCAAATTTGCCCTTTTTTTTTTTT
>VWZP01002279.1:0-15398 GCA_013396995.1 Dicaeum eximium | reverse complement strand
TTTTTTTTTTTTTTTGAGATTCCAACCAGGATGTGAAGTACTTTGTTTTTGATTTTTACTGTTTGTTTATGGATTTTCTGTCAGTGACTACTAGACCAAAACCCTACTGCCTTAGCATTAATATGTCCATCTTTTTTGGAGCAGATGGCATTGAACAGGAAATTGATTTCTATTTGCTTTTTGTTTGTTTCAGTTTCTGGTCACTTCAGTCTTGGCCAACTACAGCTACCTGTGCCAGCCAGTGGATTACAGCCGGAGTGAGCTGGGAATGAGGGTACAGTTCTGCAGAAAGCTTGCCTTAGGCCCTGCCCTCCCATGGCTACACAGATTATTTTGCTCATAAATAGCAATTTGCATGGCTAAGATGGCTTTGCCTCCAGTTTGTTGCTGCCTGTAAATCTATTCCACTAAATTGTCTGCTTCAACACTTGCTGCGCTTTACTTTAGGTCTCTAAAATTAATCATCATTAATCAGTCAACCCAGCCATCTAAGTTTGCTTTTTGAACACTGCAGAGAGGGTGATGTTACCAGCTGAAGTATCAATATTGCAAATTACCTCTGAAATAGATGTGATTCTTCACATGGATTGCAAAGATTCTGGGTGATCCCTTCCGACAAAAAAAAGAATAATTTTAGATCCTCTGCCTTGCATGACAGAAATCTTACTCAACCCTTCTTTTAGCAGAGGGGTTTGGCTAAAACTATTCCTTGGTCATCACAGGGGTTTGGGTCTCACCAGCATCAGCTTTCCAAAAATGCTGAATGAGGTTTTTTTGTCTTTGAATTTGGAGCTGCAGCGCCTTGCTTTGAACAGATGCAAGCATCATATTATTTTCTAAGTTTTTTCGGAGTCTTGCCGTCTGAACAAAAACTAAAACAAAAACAAACAAAAAAAATCACAAAAAAAAACCACACACACAAAAAAAAGAGAAAATAAGCCCTTAATTTTCCCCCGTTGCTGCAGACCCCGGGTGGGCAGGGATACAGCGTGGTTGGAAATGTGTTGATTTTGGGTAAAGCTCTAACCGCCGTGCCTTGCGCTGCCCAGCAGATGGCAAGAGTGTGTTGGTGGTTCTTCTTCTCCAAAGTCATCGAGCTGCTGGATACGGTAAGGAATGCTCAGCTCCTCAGCGGGACTGGGGCTGGACACAGACACTTCCTTGTCAGAAAGGGGCAGAACTGATGTCCTGGGTTGATCCTGTGTTGATTCCATCCCTTGGTTGCACACACTCCCTCCCCAGCACCCTCCCTGAGGCTGGGCACAGTGCTAGGGCAGAGGCTTTAACCCTGGCTGCTGCCAGGTGGGCCCCCAAAATTTGAGCTACTGGTGCCATACGGGTCCTGCTATTGCCTGGCTGGGTGATTAACAGTGGGGCCGAAAAGGAGCTGCAAGTGGGCAAGTCCTGGCATCTCTGCTGCCACGGATTATCCTGGAGCCGTGTGCTGAAGGTTTGTGTCCTGGGGGAGTTGGAAGTCCACCTCTTTATAGCTTGTCCTTCTGCCCTGTAAATGAACTAGGTGACTGGACAAGGCCTCTGCTCGGCCAGCAAGAGACAGCTGCGTCCTAGCCTGACATTTCACAGCTCTTTGGGGTGTAGGTTGTCAACCTACTGAAATGTGAATAAACGTGAATTTATTCACATTTATTATAGGCTTATTGCCAGGGGTTTGGCCGATCCCCTCTCTGTTTGCATCAGCAACAAAAGCAGCTTTTTGCCAGTCCTGAGTGCCTGAAAAGCAGATTCACTTTTTGGTTTGTGTGTGTATGCACGTGCATGGTGAAATGCAGTGACCTGACACGTATTCATCTGGCAAAACCATTCTCTCTACTAATGCAGATTCCAGGAGGGTTTGGCCATTCAACACGGTGGTTTTTCTGTGGGTTATTGTATGGTAGCAGTAAATATGCAACCTGTGTCCTGAAAAGGAGCAGACCCAAGTAGCTGTGAATTGTATGGAAGCTCAGTCGAGATCTCAGATGTGTCTTCTTTGGGTCCTGAATCCAGACATAAAAATATTTGGGGCTTTGTGGAAGAAATTCTGTCTTCCAGCTCCGCCTATAAGTTCTATTGTGTTTCACCAATTTTTGTCAACAGCAGAGGAAATGGGTTTGGGAGATTCAGACTCATCATTAACTATTTTTATAACTTTTTACTGTGAAATTTTTGTCTAAACACACTGACTCAAGGTTTTTCTTTGCCTGTCTTCTTTCAGGTTTTCTTAATTCTGCGCAAGAAACAAGAGCAGGTGACTTTTCTGCACGTGTACCATCATGGCTCTATGCTCCTCAACTGGTGGTCAGGGGTCAAATACGTGCCTGGAGGACAAGGTATGCCTGTAAGAAATGCTGCTGCAAGAAAACCTTGTGTTTCTCATGGCTTTTTTGGGCTGTGGAGGTAGCATTAACAGTGCAGATGTGCTGACTGGCAGGTAGGAAGCTCACCTACTTCCAAAGGTGAGAAAAACATGTGCATTTCAGATGATCCCATCTGCTCAGCTCTCAAGGCTATTTGGGCTGCCATGTTCACTGCCTCACCCAGAATAAGAGTGTGCCATCAGAGTGGGTCCAAACAGAAAAAAATAACATCCTACAGAAGGTCTATGCATATCTCCTCCCAGAGCAGTGCTCCCTCACTCTCCACTCAGAGGCCCTGGGGCAGCAGCCCAGGTTCTGGCTCTGTTTCCTGCTCTGGCTATGCCCATTTCTGGGCTGCATCCAGAACTCTGCCTCTTTTTGCTCAACTGGTAGAGAAGCATCTGGGTACTAAGCCACTCTAGGTAAGCCCTATACAAGATGCTGGGGAATTCTTTTTTTGGGAAGCAATTTTGGACACCAGAATGGTGTGAAATGCTTAGGTCAGACCATCAAAGCCTCACCCCTGCCTTTGAAGCTCTTCTCTGTCTCGGAACAGTTGATATGGGATGGGCATATTATGGATGCCCCAATCCTGGCAGTGTTCAAGGCCAGTTTGGATGGGGCTTTGGGGCAACTCTAGTGGGAGATGTGCCCTGGGGGTTGGAATTAATGGCCTTTAAGGTCCCTTCCGACCCAGCCCATGCAATAATTCTGGATGCTGAAGGAAGGGAGAAGCTGATGTGCTTCCACGGCAGAGCCCAGATGGAATGTTCACGCCCGGGGGTGGGTGTGATGTATTTTGGAAGCTGTGAGCCCTTCATGGGGTTAGCCTGGAATGGGCTGTGTGCCTTGTTCACCCTCACTTCTTCACTCCTCAGCCTTCTTTATTGGGATGCTGAACTCCTTTGTCCACATCTTC
Organism: Dicaeum eximium; assembly: GCA_013396995.1. Classification (NCBI taxonomy): domain Eukaryota; kingdom Metazoa; phylum Chordata; class Aves; order Passeriformes; family Dicaeidae; genus Dicaeum; species Dicaeum eximium. The sequence continues at coordinate 12,122 of VWZP01002279.1, read as the reverse complement.
ATGTACAGCTACTACGCCCTGGCCAGCCTGGGCCCGCGGATGTCCCGGTACTTGTGGTGGAAGCGTTACCTGACCATCCTGCAGCTGGTAATTCTCTCCAATGTTCACCCCTGCCCTCCCGTGGTGGCCCCTGCTGTCTGTCACCTCACTGGCCCAATCTCTGTTTGCTGCCCATGGAGAGCAGCACGTCCCCAGGTGCCCTCAGGTGCCACTCTGGGAGGTGGAGCCCTGGGTGACCTGCTCCAAATGCTGCCTTCACAAGACTTTGGGAGGCCTCCAGTGACCATATCAAACTAATTATCCACGGTTTTGTGATGGGAAGGGAAGAGAAAAGTTAACAATTGGATTCCTCCTTTTTATCTTGTATATGGAGCACTGAAAACAGAGCTTGATGTGGAGAGGTGGGGGCAGTGATTCAGGGAAACTTTGGATTCTCAAAAGGGCAGCAGATTGGGGGGCATTGATTCAGTTCCTTCAGAAAGGAAGGGTGTCTCTAACTGCAGGCAAACTGCACAGTTAAAGAGAAATTTGTGAGTTTTACTCTTTCTCTAGAAAATCCCTTTGTATTTTCTTTCCATTGACTCTGATGAAGTTACAAATCCGGAAAACCCTGTGTTTTTTCAAAGACACAGCATAAATGCAGTGGTCCAGACAAGGACAATGATTGTAGGAGAGATTTTTCCACTCAAGGAGAGGCTTTGCAAACCAAAAGTATGCAGTCACAAGGGAAGAGGAAGAGGATATGTGTAAAATAGTGGTGCAGTGAAGGCTGCCCCAGAATTCTCACTTAGCCTGCATGGCAAAGCAGAACAAGAAAGCATTGCATGAAATAAAAAGGTATTTGTAATGCACATTATAGCACAGGAAAAAAAATATTTAATAGCTCTTTGGTAGGTAGAACTCACTGCTTCAAGGTATTGAGACAGGTGACTTAGTAAAATATTTTTTAAAAATTTAATGTTGAATGTTTAAATGAATAAAGGTAGTATCTGTAGTTCCTCTCTGCAAGCTAAAATACAAAGCCAAATAATTATGGGTACAATAATCTGATTACTGCTGGGGAAGAGGAATCCCCCACCTTCAGTTTACATATTCCAACATCTCAGTCACTGCACTGTGGCAGAGAAATTGGCCAAGGGCAGGAGAGGCTGGATTGGTTAAACCTCCAGGTTTGATGGGCATTTTCCTGGTGGGAAAATGCTGCTGGGCTTGAAAGGCAGGATCCCAGGGATGTCAGGAGAGGCAAGCAGGTGATCCTCTGGGTTGAGGACACTGCTAGGATGTTGTGATAGCTGTGATGGTCACAGCTGAGGTGTATCTCATGTAGGTTCCCTAATCTGGCTGCTTCTTTTTTCCACCTCTTGCAGTGCCAGTTTGTGGCCATTGCTGCTCATTCTTCCTACAACCTCTTCACAGAGTGCCCATTCCCTGATGGCTTCAACACTGCAGTCTTCCTCTACATCCTCAGCCTCCTGGCTCTCTTCCTGCACTTCTACTATCAGACCTACGTTAGAGGGAAGCAGGAAAAGCTGACTTAAAGGAAATCAAAGAGGACAGAGAGAACAGCCTGATGAATGTGCACGTTCTCTGCTGCTTTGGTGTGGTTTCAGGAAGAAAATGTATCTGGGGAGCGTGTGTGAGGCTCATGTCTTGCCTTCAAATATCCCAGGTTAGGGAGAAGAAAGGAATGATATAAACTCAGGGATAAAGGAGATGAGGAGCACACTTAATTAAGGTGAGGCCAAGCTAAGCCAAGAAGCCACCAGCAAAGCAGGCTTTGGGACATTTGCAAGATAAAGTGTTTTTCCCTTCCATCTTTAACTCAATGTCCAAGGTCTAGCAGCCAGCTACAGCTCCCTGCCTCACTTCCTAGGCTGTAGAGGGTTTCTTTGCATCCACAAAACTATCTCAGCTTGGTGTTGTAGATCAGGCAGGGTCAGGTACCTCCAGCCTGGAAATCAGTGTCCAGGTAGCAGCAGCAGCCAGGAATCCACAGGGACTTTTTAATGCATGAAGATACTTGGTATTGCTCCTTATAGATGCCATAACAAAACTAGAAATAATAGATTGATGCTCCCTATTCATAACTTTTTTCCTTTGTTATTACTATTTGTTATTATTTTTAATACTGTCATTTTTAAATTTTTCTTCTTGTCAAACGTAAAGAGTTTAACAACACCATAAGCACTCACCTCCACTACTTAATTGTATAAGAATTATTACAAAATGTATAAAATCAATTCATTGGGTAGTGCAAAGCTGCATAGCTCCATTGATTTTAAGACATCACTAACTGGCTTCTTTTTTTTGCTCCTCAAGCAATTACAACTAGAATTTGGCACTTATATTCATCTGCAGACTGTTAAATACTGTTAAAGTTTTGATGTGGTAGTGCTTTGAAAATCCTGATTAAACTACAAAGTGGTAATTATTGATTGAATCCTGCTCATTTGATTAAAACCAGTATTACAGAGTAGTGGTATTTTGTGAAATACAAAGGTATTGAAGGAGAGGGTTGGAATTAGTGGCACGGTGCACTGCCATTGCCAAGCCAAATCCACCTCCAATATAAAGAAGTCCAACTCCACTGAGAATGTCCAGAAGACTAGAGCTAGCCTGAACATAGCAAATGGATGTACCCAAAAGTCCTATGTGCCCTACACCAATCTAGAGTCAAGTGCCTACAAAAAATAAATTCAACTTGTTCCTCCCTGCTCTGTGTTCATGCCCCAAACCTTTCCTTCAGCCCCTCCACACACATGAGGGAGATAAAACAATATTCTGCCATTCCTCACCCTCTTCACACACAGCCACAAAGGACTTGTTCACACTGTCACAAAGACAAACCATAAAAGTGCTTCCTTTGATTTGAGCAGTATCTCTTCTGATTGTCACTGGTGAGTATGAGAATCACTGCATCTGTGCTGGTTGGTTTTCTTCCTGTCAACTATTTTTCCATGCTAATTAATTAATAAATGGTGACACTTTTGCATACTGGAGTTCTAATTCTGTCAGAATTTTAACTAGCAAATTCCTGTGTGGGTCCTTCATTCCTCCCTTGGTTTGGAAAGACAGGAACACGGGATTTGCTGTGTATCCAACATCTTCATGTGGAGTGTTTCCCCTGGGGGCTCTCCAGAGCTGAAGGCTCAGTGCAAGTAAAGCTGTTTCTTTACTTCTGTCCACTTTATGATTCGTTCATGGCTCTCTCCTGCTTAAACCATCAGTACATTTGGCCCTCTAGTTTCGGGGTAGAGCATTTCCTGCAGATGGCCAAATTATCTGTGTTCAAAAGCAATCTAACGCTCCTTTTCCTGTACATGAGTAGGTTTCAACCTCAGTTTCCCCTCACTTCAATGTTTGCAGAATTTTGTAACTAAGTTCACCCACAATTTTATACCAGAATAAGCAGCATGTATTTTGATTTTCCTTGATTCGTGACTGCTTAAAAATTAGAAATGAGCACGAAATCTGAATAAGATTATTTACATGAATTTGTAAACATGCCATTTAGCTTTTTTTAAGGCAGCCTATGCAGCTTAATTTGAGCCTGTGTGTGACAGAGCAATGGATTCTGGAGTGTCACTGGCTACACAGATGGTTACAAAACATGAAAGTACAAATCTGCCACCTGACAGCTTGAAGTGACTGATCACCCAAATCAGACACCGCTGTCACCATTTGTTCTAGGCATGAAACCTTTGATTTATTCCTGTCCCTCTTCCTCACAGCCTGAATGGCCTGATCTTGAATGAGTAAGAGCTTTTTGTTGGTGTGACTGATGGCACAGGATGAAAATGAAATATTTTCAGCTGACTGATAAGGAGGGATTGAGTTTGCCCAGAAACACCAGGCTCTCCATACAGGAGCAGACACTGGCATGGAGCACAGCTGTTACAGGAGCACTGATGCAAGCAAAATTCACTTGTGAGGGTATTTGCACTGGCAGTGAAGAAAAAGCTGCAGCGATATCGCTGAGTGGCTCTGCAGGTTGCTCCTTCAGATTGCACTTGCTTGTCTTCATTCTCCTCTTTTAAAATTGGGTTGTCCCAGTTGGAACTGTCCACGTGGGCCACCCTGTTGTAACAAAAATCCTGAGAGCACAGCTGTGTGCTCCTGGAATTCAACAGAGATCAGAGACACCGAATGGGATTTCTAAAATAAAGTCCCTGGAATTAAAGATTACACCACAGCAAATGTTTGTAGAGCAGTTTACATGAACAAGATGTGCACTATGTTTTTTCAGGGGGCTGCTGAAATGAATAAGCTTGATATCTGATAGTGCTCAGCATCTTTCCTGCTGTTCCAGTCAATGTAAATTATGGATATTCTGATCAAATTACTTTTGAATTAACCAGGCCATTTACTCAGTGCTTACGTTCTCTCTGAAGATAAATGAGAGGGATTCTCATTTTAATCAAAACAAAATACAGAAAAGAAAATCAATTACCATTTAATGTTTTTTCCATCCCTTGTGTGATGGAAAGCTTCCAGAGGAACTTGGGCTTAAAATTGCAAAGCAATAAAAAATGCAGGGACGAGGTTGGGTTTTAGCAATTGGATTTTATATGTACTATTAGAAAATACGGCTGTTGTTTTTTTTTAAAAAGCAAAAGAATTATTCTAAACAATTAAACAAGCAAAAGCAGAATACAGTAGATTGATTCACCCAAAAAATAAAAATCTGTTGATACAGATGTAAACCACCTAGAAGTCGAACATTTAGAAAGACCAGCCAGCCCTATATATAGGACAGGGTGAATGTGCTGAATTCATTAATGAATAGCTCCGTGGATTAGGGCTTGGTAGACAGAGTGCTCGCATCCAGATGTTTACTGTGATTTGTCAATGGCCTTGTACTTAATCCTCCTGGACAGGAAATAGGAGCCTTTTCTCCGGGGTGTCCCCTGGAGACTGTGGCAGTGCCTCTCTCTGGCCTGAATCACCTCAGCACGGGATCAGGCTGGGATCAGCCTGCCGAGGAATTAACCAAGTGGTGGAGGCACGGATTTACGTTTAACCCTTTCAATCTCAGACGATTTCCTCACCATCTGCCACAGCCTCGCCGTTATTTAGTCAACACATGAGAAGGAAAAAAAATGAGTCACTCGTGTCACCCTGGGGTCCCTGTACCCACAAAATGTGCTGAGGGAGGCACATGGAGTCCCATATGCACAGAGGAGGAGGAGGAGGAGGGCTGTGGGCATCCTCAAGAGCTTGGTGTGCCTCTCTTCACCTCTCAGCATCGCGTTTTTATTTTCATTTTTATTATGCTGCAACTGTCAGTGACAGGGATGGCCCAAGAGGTAGTATTTGTGAGAAGATTGGGTGTCCCCAAGGTGTCCTTGGCCAGGGCACCAGAGAGTGTAGTGTGTGCATGAGTGTGTTTGGGTGTGGGTGGGTGAATGCAGTCCCTGTATCCCGTCCCCAGGCTCATTTCTTAGCACGTGGGACCTCTCCATGGGATGGGTCTTTCATCTCGCTGTGAGACAGGAAGGACAGCTCCCAGCAGCCACACCTGCTATGGAATGGCACAGTGGGAGCTGCAGTGAATGCTGGGTTTTGTTGTGAATGTGCAGGAGTGTAGAGGACTGATTTCCTGTGCTCCAGGTAGAAAATACTTCTGGCTAAATCACAAGTACCCAGACAAATAATTCTTTTCAGGGAGTGCCTGGTTAAAACATTACTAGCACATCTCAGCACTGTTGTTCCCTAGTCTGCATGTCATCCTTTCTCTTCAGTACCTTGGCTTTCTGCTGCTCTTCAAGAGCATGTTCAGGGTCTTTACACTGAGCTGAAAAACTGAAGGCTATTAAATAAAAATTGTCCTTTAAAATTCCCTGCTTGGAGTAGATGTTCCTTCCCCTTTGACATCGTCCTCCCACTTTCTCTCATCCCTTTTCTCTACTCTTCTTTTGTACCCACACATACAGACACCATAATAGATTCTCAGACCTTTTAAAGCTGCAAAGAAAGCAGCTACAAGTTACTCAAATGCTGTACGAGCAGCTGCATCTTTCTGATCTATCAATTAATAATGTACATTTTCCTCATAGGGTTTTCTGCAAGTCTATCTTTTTCTTTGCACTTTAGCATAATTCCATCTGCCTTCAAATTCAGGATGTGAACACTGCAACTTGATACTTAGAAAGGCTAGAAACTTGAACTAGAACTTAAATTCGGTGTGGTCCCTCCCAGGCATTCCCTGCTATTGATGAAGGAATGGCAGAATGGATACAACCATCTGAGAGGCAGCAAGTTACTGCTCTTCTGTGCACTTTATTCTGCTCTGAGTGGTGCCCACCATCACAGATGTCTGAGGATGTTTTCTCCTGAAATAAATGGTTATTCCTGAGGCAGTGTTTGGAGGGAGAATGCCTGGCAATTACAGGAGCTGACAGAGTTGGAAAACCAGAATAGTTTTCAAGTGTGCAAGCCCTACTCTGGTTGTAATCCTTGATATGCATTGGTAGCAGATCAGCCACTCCTTACTGGGCTGCACAGGTGTGTCTGTGGTGTGTCTGTATTTATCGTGGGTTTTGCTAGTCCCAAAGGGTATTATCCTACATTTTGCAGGGATAATGTGGCAGCATCCCCCTCCATAATATTAATATATTAATAATAATATATTATCCTGTTAAATAACTGTAAATCAAAGGGCCATTATTTTCAAATAAGAACTTGTCTTCTACATAATTTTGCTTCTAGAAATTACCTGTGTGAGTAAAGCTGTCCTTTATTCACTGGCATGGTGGCAAAACAGGTTGGCAATTCTGTGCTCAGTTCTCGGAGATAAAATGCAAGCCATCACTTACAGAACCCATTTAATACAATTATGGTTTTCTGTTTTGGCACTGCTTTTAATATCTTTGGGCAGATTTCATACACAGAGGTAATGTTTTAAATTAGGGGAAAGCCACTAGTCACAGTGAATCTAGGTGAAGTGTTTGATGGAGCTATGAGTAGCAACATAAGGATTTAGGAAAAAATGTCACTGTAATGCCAGCTGGAAGGCAAAATGGTCATACTTAATTTTGTTAGAAAACCAGGAACTCCACTCGACTGGAGAGGTGTATATATACATAGAGGTTCTAATCCTACAGTATTTTTATATATTTAGTGTATTTCCCTGCAGACCTTAAATAGAATAGATGAGTTCATGGCTGGAATATAGCAAGTAAGATCTTAGCATCTATTGCATTACTGAACTGTAATCAAAGTCATTGTGTAAAGCTGCTCACTTCTCTCTAATAAAACATGCATCAACTGAAATATTTCAGCCTTGGATGTGGGTTTAAGAATGCATCAGTGGGAAAGTGCTTGCAAATGTTAACATGCCCCTGGAAAGCGGTGCAAATACAAGTTTCCACAAATTTTAGGGGAAAGCTACGGGCAAGCTTTGGCAGAAGCAACACGTAGGAGCTCTTCACTGCCAACAGAGTGTTCTGTGCTAAAAGAAGATGACGGTTTGTGTCCAGGGGAATGAAAAACAGAAAAGGCATAGAAAGAAGCCGCAGAGCAGGGGGTTGGTGGGCACAGCATGCAGGCTGCCAGAGAAGCGTGGCTTCCACGTTCACGTGTGCAGTCGTAAAGAGACAATTCAACAGCAGCTACTTGTGCTGCTACCTATTCTCCTTCCAGCCCTCTGTGGAAACAATTGCTGTGAGACCCAGGAAAACAATGCTAGATGAAGTGGAGAAGGGTAGGAATAGGGAGCATCCATGAGTTCCACGCAGTTTACGCTTGGCAAGCGGATGGCACAGCCCTGCACTTGCTTTTACTTCTAGAGCTTTTATCTGTGAAAGGGGTACTGAAAGTTGGCAACAGAGCTGCAAGAGTGGAAAATATCATGGCATGTGTGTCTGAGAAGGAAGACACACAGATGCACTCTGTTGTGCGCAGTTTCATGGCTGCTTGAAGAAGGGGGACTTCAAGAACGCCTTCTGTTTTGGCACATCTTTCTGGGTAAGCTACGGCCTGAGTGATCATAGACTCTGCAATACTAAGAATTTAAAAAGAGCTGATTTCCAAATTGTGTGATGAAGCCACACGGCAGTGCTTTGCTTTTTCAAGCAGCAAGAGCAAACTTAGCTGACTCTCATTGTAAAGGAGCTGCTGCTGGACTTTTGCAATTCTGTGTGCTGCAATCTGCGCAGCTCGGTGCTCTGTGGCTTCATTCTTTGCCGTTTGTAACCTGTCGTGCTTATATGCTCACAGAGGCAAATCATCCTCTACCTCACACACAGAACACTGCCAGGAGCAAAGCACTCCAGTGCACTGCTTCTGCCAAAAGACAATCAGGCGATGTACTTACCACAGCTAGAAATATGTACCCACTTATTCTGCCTCCCTTGTCACCTGAATCTCAACAGAAAGCTTCTCGGAAGAGAACTGTGCCAGGACAACAAGGTGGCCTGGAGCTTACCCCTAAACTTGTGGAAACTTCTATTTAAATTACATTCCAGGGGCAGTCCTGTTTCTTTTACAACCTGCAAGGCGCTGCCAGATCGCCGCTCTCTCTGCACAGGCCTTCTCAGCGGAAAGCACCACTGCGTACATTACAGCCTCCCATGGACTAAAGATCCGGAGAGACGTCTCGCACAGAAAAATGTCCCAGGATAAAAACATATCCTGTGTGTCCCTTTCTCGTTGCCCAGATTATGGTGCTTTGTTGAATGTCTGAAACACAGAATGACTAATCCAGAACAGAAGTGCAACAGAGCACAAAAAGTGAAGAAGGAGCCATAGAGCACTGGACTGCTCTGTGAAGCGTACTGGTTGTAAGGAAAGCGTGGCTGCCACGGTTCTTCCAGCCCAATGCACAGTGGCAACTGGAAAGGAAGAATTTCAATGAGAGCTACTTGTGCTGCTATCTCTTCCTGCCCCAACCCTCTGCGGAAACACCTGAGCTTGCCTTTAGGCTCCGAGATGCAGAGAACACAATCGAAGATGCAGTGGAGAAGGGTGGGACACAGTGATTGGGTGTGTTTGATGTGACTTAGGTGGGGAAGGCAGAAAGCACAGCCCTGCACTGGCTTTTACTTCTAGAGCCTTTTACTGTGAGAGCAACTGCCAAGAGTTGGCAACTGAGCTGTGAGAGTGGAAAATGTAGACAGTACGCCTCTCTGAGAAGGAAGGTACAGAGAGGCAGTGTGCTATGCACCGTTTCAAACTGTTCAGGGAACAAAACCTTTAAGAACGCCTTCTGTTCTGCAAAACTCTGCAACAGTGAAGGTGTAAGAAGAAGCCTATCGCCCCGTTTTGAGAGATTGAACAGCTGCGTGTTACTTTTCCAAGCAGCAAGCGCATTCTCAGCTGACTCCAACTGTGAACGAGCTTTTGCTGGACTTTTGCAAATCGGTACTCTGCTCAAACAAGCCCAGCACTCTGCTGCTTCATTCTTCACCTTCATTCTTCATTCTTATGTGATCGGTACAGAACTGAAGCCCAGCCGTGGCTTTCAGCTTTGAAACTTTTCAGCGCCTATATTACACACAACCACTGTGTGCTGTGCACGAATTTACCTCACCTTTGGGTCTGCTCATATCCTTTCTGTTTCGCAGAGTCCAAACTGTCCGTGTGGCTCTTGCTCAGCGGAATGTGGCAGGAGAGAAGTTCCTGCTGGATTAGTCATTCTATGCCCAAGACATTCGACACAGCAACACGATCTGATCGACGAGAAAGGACATGTTTTTATCCTGGCACATTTTTCTGTGCAAGATGTCTCTCGGGGGCTTCAGTCCATGCCAGGCTGTAATTTGTGCCACCGTACTACAAGCTGAAAAGAGCCGTACAAAGAGTGCGGCGATTTGGTGGCGCTTTGCAGAAAATAAAGAGGACTGCCTCTTGAATGTGGTGCAAACACAAGTTTCAGAGGGAAGCTCCAGGCAAGCTTGATATCTTGGCGCAGTTCTTTATCTGAGATGTAGCCGAGCAGCTTTCCCTTTAGAGTCAGACGACAAGAAAGGCAGAACGATGTGGCACGTGGTGTTCAGAAGGAAATTGCACGGCCCAGGCGTGTTTCGGCAGAAGCAATGCTTAGAAGCGCTCTGTTCTGTGTTCTGTGCATGAAGCAGATGACAATTCGCCTCCAGAAGGATGAAAGAGAGACAGGGCACAAAAGGAGAAGATGGAAGCCACAGAGCTCTGGGCTGGCTGCAAGACAAGCTCGGCTGCCCCTGAGCTGCCAGCAGAATTCACGGCTGCTGTGGTGAGCAGGCAGTGCAGTGGGAGCTGCTTCTGCTGCTGCTTATTCTTCTTCCAGCACTCTGGGGAAACAACTGCCCTAACCTTCAGGCTCTGAGAGCCAAACAACTGAAGGTTGGATGCAGCGGAAAAACAGCAGACAGAGTGCAAGTGGGTTTGATTTGCCTTTCTTAGGGCAAGGGGCAGGTTCAGCTCTGCACTGGCTCTTACATCTACAGCCTTCCTCTATGGGGCCGCTGCTGGGTGTTTGCAGAGATGTGAGAGTGAAAAAAGTGAGAGCAGGTCTAGCTGGAAAAGATAACACAGAGCTGCAGTGCACTGTGCTCAACTTAAATGTTCCTAAGAGAAGGGGGTGCTTTAAGAGCATCTTCTGTCCCGACACTTCCATCTGTGGGATCTCCAGCTGCCTGGACTCAGCAACACGGAAAGTGTGTGAAAGTGATTGACCTGCAGATATCAGGTTTCACAGGGTAGAGGGAAAGGCAGCAAATGCCTTCTGTTCTGGCTCATCCCTCAGTCTGAAATGCAGCTGGAAAGGCTTCGCTGCAACAATGGACTCTGCCACTTTGAGAGAATTTATAGGTACTACATATATATATATATAGTTGAGAAGGAAAACGTTAATCACTCGTGTGTTTTGTCTAGTTTAGAGACTGTGGAGGGACTGTGAAAGCCAGCACTGGCTATTTGATGTAGGAATTTTTCTCTGCAAGCAGGTGTGGGATGTTTTGAAGGGGGTTGTGATCCGTGCAAGTGAGAGGGTAGGCTGGCACTAGAGCTTGAGAGAAGGTGCCCATCTCCAGGGGGGTGGATGCAGTTCAGAGCGTGTCAGATACGTGTTGAGCAGCTGATCACACAGAAAACGTTCTAAAGGGAGAGGCCGTGCTGCAGTTGCCTTATTTTTCCAGTTTATAAACTGCTCAGCCAACAATGAAAGGGTTCTTCTTCTTTCCCCTCTGCGTGCAGGAGCACTTTGTGTCAGTGTCCGAGAGCCAGGATCCGCAGCGGAGCTCGTTCCCGCACTGCCCCACAGGAATGGGGCCGGGCCAGGGATGCGCTTGGCTTTTCCTGGGCACGGTCAGCTCCCATCAGAGCCACCACACGATAGCGCTGCCGACTGCACAATAAAGGAACGCACCAGCCCAGCACGAAATCCCCGAGCGCGGGAGACAAGTGGCAGAGGTCCCTGCCCTCAAATCTACTGTGCAGCACAAAAAGATTTCGCTGCTCTTCCCCTTCTAACTGCACACTCGTCTTTGCACCACACTCAAAGGAAAACACGAACTCCTTTGCCTTAACAAAGCTTTTCACTCTCTCAGAGTCCGCTAACGCGCTTGAAAACATCTGGCATAACCTGAGCTCACGGAAGTGACCTGAGCTGAGAAAGATCTTGCTGTCTCCAATTTCAACTGCACCCATCAAACTGCGAGCACACACCCTGCTGTGGGCACTTTCCTTCTCAGCTCTAGGCAGCGTCCTAAGCTTCCAGTTCCACAGAGTCAGGATCCAAAGAGAACAGCACCAGGGAGTGCTCACTCATGAACGCTTAATTCTTTATCGTTATGTGATCCGGACAGAACGAAAGCCCAACCAGAGCATTCAGCTTTGCCGCTTTTCAGCGCGTATTCTACAGAGAACTACAGTGTTTTGTGCAAGGCTTCTCCTCAGCTTGAGGTATACCCGCATCCCTTCTGTTTCGCAGAGTCCCAGCTGTCCGTGTGGCTCTCGCTCACGGAAATGTGGCAGGAGAGAAGCGCTGGCTGGATTAATCGTTCCATACGCAAGGCATTCAACACGGCACCGCGATCTGGGCGTCGAGAAGAGGACACGCAGGACATGTTTTGTCTTGGGACGTTTTTCTGTGCGAGACGTCTCCCCGGATCTTTAGTCCTCGCGAAGCCGAATTGTGGGTGCTG
>VWZP01002277.1:0-115963 GCA_013396995.1 Dicaeum eximium | reverse complement strand
ATGCCCACGTCCCCAAGAGTCGGACTCTCCTTTTCTACAGACTTGTCAACCCAGCTGCATCAGCTGTTCCTCATCAGATTTGTCTTCCAGACCCTTCACCAGCTTTGGACTCACAGCCCTTCTCTGGACTCACTCCAGGACCTCAATGTCCCTCTTCTTGTGAGGGGACCAAAGAGGGGACCAAAACTGAACACAGGATTTGAGGGGATTTGAGGGATGGCCTCACCAGTGCTGAGTATGGGGGGATGGTCACTGCCCTGGTGGCCACACAATCAGAAGACACTTACTTTCTGGTTCNAAAAGACTTTTACTTTCTGGTTCAAAAAAAAAAAAAAAAAAAAACCAAAAAAAAAAAACAACCCAGAGTCATTTCACTTCCATTTGTTATTTCTGGGAAGTTTTACTGTGTGCAGAGTTTGCATTCTGATTCTTCTGTTCCTTCACTGAATATGGAATAGTCTCAATCAAATTTTGCTCATTTGAAAGCTGAGGAAGCTCAGGCTGTGCTCAGCAGATACTTACATTTCTTGGGTCTCAGACTTCAGCAGATCCTTAGGGGATGAACACAGTGGAGGACTATATCCTGCTTCCTTTAAGGTACCTGGCTTCTAATGCAAAATACCAATGGCAAAGGTCACATTCTTTTGCTCCATACACAGCTCACTGGGAAACACAGGACATGTAAAAAAGCATCCCAAATGTCCTTCAGGTTTAGCAGAGAAGAATGTAGACTTCCATACAGACAAAGCACCAAGTATATCTGAATTTTTACTCCTTCACCAAACCCTCTCACAGAATTTATAATTTCTGTTTTATCACATAGCCAGAGGCCAGGGCTCTGATGGCTGACTCTGTTTTTTAGAACACAGCTGCATTTCAGAAGATTAGGTTTGAATTCAGACAAACAGTGGGCATTGCAGCACATGCCAGTGACACGTGCCAGGAACTTCCAGGGGAATTGACCATAGAGGGAGCCTGAAACAAGGTAATAAAGTCAGACTGGCATTTCTAGATAACATCTGCAATGATTTGTCTGCAAATGGGATCAATTATCCTCCAGAGGCACTTTTTTCCTATCTGTTCACAGAGAGAATAGCAGATGAGTAATTTAGTCTACAGACCTAACTTTTAAAAGGCTTGGGTTAAGAGAAGTGAATCTCCATAGATTGTCATCAAGTTTGCACACTGTGAAGCTGCCCTCTGGTTTACTTTTTCATGTTAAAAGATTATCATGTTAAAAGATTGTTACAAATAGTCGAGCAGACACCCCAAAATCAGTGGACCAATCTACTTCTTTTAATGCAAAGTATTGTTAGAAACTTTTAAGAGAGAGAATTATTAAGATAATGAAAGTATATTAAAAGACTTACCTTGATCTCAATTTTTTACCTAGAAATTTGAGGCAGCTGTGCCCCTGCAGCCCATGGAGGTTCATGGTGGATAAGATATCCACTGGACAACACCACTTTGGATGAGGGAATAGTGTGAGGGGTCCTTCCCTTAAGGAGGAAGGAGCAGTAGAGACAACATGTGGGGAACTGACCACAAACCACATTCCCTCATCCTCTGCACCACTGTGGGGAAGGATGTAGAGAAATTGTGAGTAAAGTTAGGCCTGGGAAGGAAGCAGAGTTGTGAAGAAGATGTTTTTAAGATTTGGTATTTGATTGGCAACAAATTATACTCATTTCCCTGAGTTAAGTCTGTTTAACACATGATGGTAGTTGGTGGGTAATCTCTCCCTGTACTTGTCTCAGGAGACTTCCTTTATATTTTCTCTCTATCCAGCTGATAGAGTGGCTCTGGTGGGCAGCTGGTGTCGATTCAGAGTCAAACCACCACAATATTAATGAATTTCACATCGTTTTTTGATCTTTAAAATGTTTCTCAAGTATTTTCAGGAGATGATTCAGAGTTTTCTCTTCAAACATCTCTTCTTCTCCCAGCCCCTCCAACCAGACCTCTGCTTAACACCCCAGTCTTCAATTGTCAGCCACTTTGCTACATGCTGTTCTTTTTTCAGAAATAAATGAAATATAAGTCTCCTTAGAGTGGAAAGAAGAACTTTTTCATATGAAAGGAAGCTTCAGAGAGCATGCATGAAACTTAGAGCAGCTGTCCAGACAGTCTGCAGCTTTGAGAACCAGTCACAAGACTCAATCAAAAGATAACTTACAAGGACTTTTGGAAGTCATAGACAGGGAAACTTTGATCAGAGAGGAGGATCAAGATAATAATAAGTAGGATGAACTCTGGGTAAAAAGGATCTGATGAGATCGTCAGGCAAAAAGCAAAAAGAGAGAGAAAAAAACCACTAAAAGTGCTTCAACGAAATTCTGAATTTGGATTAGGAAGACTAAATCATCTTCAACTTAAAATCCTCCAAAAGCATTTCAAATGTCATTACTACATCTTGATTTTTCCCTTGTGCAAGTAATATGAACAATATCCAGTTCTTCTATTTGTAAATTTTGTTTCAATTATAAAGCAAATACCAAATATTTGCAGCACGCTAGTGAGCCTTCACCAAGCTAAAAAAAAATTAATTAGCACCCAAACAAGCAGGTCTCAAAAATCCCAATTGCATGTGGACAGACTTTGGTATCTAGTCCTGAGCTCTAGTAACACAATAGAGCTTTCCTACCTGAGTGACACAAAAAAGTTTTTGTTGTCATTGGAATGAAATAGCATTTGGGGCTGTATTTCACTTACCTGGAGCTATATCCACTTTCAGGGTACAAGTTAAAGACTTTGAATCCTCGTTATCACTTTGGTTTAAAGACCTCAAATTATTCAGTTTGCAATAAGCAAAAATTTACCTATAAGAGACAATTGTCTAGGACATAAGTTGCTCATTGTTCCCTAGTATTGCTGCCAAAGATTCTGGTTCACACTTACCTGCAGTTCAGTGGTACTGCAGACCTTTCTGTGGAAAACCACGGATCTGGGAGCCCATTTTGCTGCACTTAAGCTAGGTCGTGTTGTCTCTGCATAGGCAGATGTTTCCACCTCTGTCATGGCCTAAGAAATTACACTTAAGTCATCATTAATTAGCTGGCAAAGCCAGGAGAGTCCATTCAATGGTGACATAAGGGAAAAGCACAGAAAGCTTTCTCTTGCAGTACGTTTCGCTGACACCTTACATGTTATTCATTGTTGTACATACTCAAAAATGACCTGTTTCCAACAAATTCCTGGGTTTTGTACTTATGCATTAAAAGTGCAATGAAAAGTGCCTTAAACAACTGTTACATTTCACTGTGAGGCTTTTGGCCAGTCTAAAAAGCCTCTAAATATTACCTTTATTTACGTGTTGTCACAGTAATAAATAAAGATATTATAGGAGATGTGATGAATTGCATTTATTTTCCTTATCTTCTAAGGATTGATTTTCTGTTATCTAAGAAATATTACAAGTGAAAAAAAAAACCCAACTTTTTTTTTCAGTACAGAGATACTGATATAAATTAAACTTAATAAAGTCAACATATTCAAATAGAGCAGGAATTTAACCCATTCATAAGAAATCTAGTCTTTTTTAGAAGTGGTTCTAAATTATATAAAAGGGTCATGTAACACAGGATTCCCTTAATAGAAAATGCATTCAAAATGTAGTAATTTGCCTCTTTGAAACAGAAATATTATTGAAATTATGTGAAAAGACATTCCAGCTGACCAAAGAGAAGCTGCATTTATGATGTCATATTTGATGGTGCTGCATAAAGATTCAGCTTTGAATTTTGAATCAATATTTAATGCTTTGTTTTCTAATCTCACAGGATGCTGCTTTGAAAAATATGTCTTTTTAAATTTTTTCTGGCAAACACTGAAAACCCTTTCACTAGAAACTTCAGATAAACCTAGGTGAGGCAGTGAAAGCAGAACAACATTAATGTAGTTACAGACTTTGATAGAGAAAAACATTTCTTTCTCAAATAAACCCCAAGAATCCATAAAAAAGTTAGTCATGAGAGTGAAATTTTTCCGCACACTTGGGTTTATGTAGTTGAAAACAGACTGTGGTGGGCAGCATTGTGTGAAGAGCTAGCCAGAGCTTTGAAGTGATGCTATCTGCACCTTTTTTTTATGTGAAACTCCTGGAAAAAGCTGTCAGTCTCTAAAGATTATTCTTCATCACACTTTCAAAGTGTGCTTTGCCAAAACAACCTTTTGGCACAGCTCTTCTGCACAGGATGCATTAAAGAAAGTGAAAAAATTGGCAGCAAAGTATCTCCTACTTTTTCCCATACTTGCTCTCACCACCACTTTTCTGTACCTTCCCGAGCTACAGCACAGTTTCCCTCTGCACCCTGAAGAAAAGGGAGTGAAACCCCTTCCCCCCAGCCAAAACCCCACTGCTCTCTCCATCACACCAGAGCTGTAACCTGTGTTCCCTGGCTCCTGTTAGTCTTGCTCTTCTGCCCACCCAACCATGCCTTCCAGCTAAGCATGCCCAGCTCCTCCCAGGGAGGGAAACCTCTGGTGGGATGAACAGAAACATGGGAAAAAAAATTAGCGGAAGAATTGTTGAGGAAAGAATAGTATGCAGTCAGTACACAGTCCAACTTATTGGGGAAGAATCAATCATGTGGAAAAAAAAAAGATAAAGGGAGGTTAAGGCAGAGGTTGCTGAGGAGTGTTTAGAATCTGATTTTTATGATCATGTCGAAGCTTGTGCAAATAGCACCTGGACCTTTGAGGTCTTTCAAGTGGTCACTCTGACATTAACAGGGATAGAAAAAAATGATGAGATGTCATCAGAGAATATTGCAATTGGGATGAAAACCTTGGTGCAAAGGTTATTCTCATTTTATGATGCACTTTCTGTATTCCCAGTAACTCTGAGCAACAGTGATATTTAAATGTCAGAGGTGAAATCCATGCTTCACCAAAGTCAGTTCAGGTTTCCTAACCACAACAAAGAGTCCAGAACTGGAACAAAGACTTTCACAGGGAGGTTTATAATCTCTAAATACATATTGTTATTCTCATCAGTTTTCACAATGCATTGGGATGAAAAGATGAAGCATTCTGATTCTTATAATTTAAAAAAAGAAGTCAACTTGGGGTTTCCCTGCCAATGTTTTAATTGCCCTCACCCCAAAAGCTTCAGAGATTTCTGAAAGACGGAGAGGGAGTGGTGAAAGGGAGATATCTTTTAGAGAAATTATTTTAATTTCCTGGGAAATTGTTGCAATAGCATATGACATATCAAAGAAATCCAGCTTCCACTGTTTCAGTACTAATAACAACTACTTTATATATATATAGATCCTTTCACCAAATTATCTAGATATTACTTACTCTAGAAATAGTCTTTGAGATGGCATTTGTCTATCAGTGCTTTTGTAAAGCACTGTAAAGCACAGTGGAATCCAATATGGCTGCAGGATTTAGGAGCTAATGTAACAAATATTTACTTTTTAAATGAAATTAAATTAAATAAAACTCTCAATAGACATGCAGAGCAGTTAATCTATTTTATATTTTGTTTTACAAACAAGAAAATAGCACACAAGGAGTGCTAAATCCCTTGAAAGAAGTCATCATAATTTTGAGGGACCGCTTAACAAATCTGATGTATCATTATGAAAGTTTTGCAGAACACTCACTGCCTTAGGGTTGAACAGGGATGGAAAGTTTGTATTAAACAAAAACAAACTCTGATATGCTTGAAAATTGTTGAAGACTTAATAGCCCAAAACAGATGAGCACAGATTTAAATTGACAGTGCTCTGGGGACAATCTGAGATTCGTGCAATATGCTTAAAACAATCTGCTGCAGACTTGTTCTAGTCAACAACACAGCTCTATTGGGCTGTTGCAGAAAGGGTTCTAAATTGCACTGGCCTTATGGTCAAAAATCTAAGAAATAAAGAAACTGCTTGGGAGTTGAAATGTATTTCCTACTTTTGCACATCTGGCTTGTCTGAGATTTTTGTAGTTGGCACCTGGGAGTATGCTGGGAATGTGACAAAAATGCACATATGATCTCCACCCTAAAATGCTGCAGTAGCATTGAAAAGGTAATAGCAAAGCATGGTAGCAAAGAAAACATGGATGGTAACAATAGCCAAGTGAATTAATCACTAAAAGCAGTGCTAAGGAAACCCTAAAAAATAGGTAATATTTCCTGAATTAAGTTTCATTGTAATCTTTCTTTTAAAATTAATTTTGGGAGTAGATATCAGCAGAGTACATTTGTTAGTGCAATTAGAAGCCAGATTCTCATTAGGAGCAATCATTAAATTATTTGTACATAGAAAAGTGGATGCTTTTCTGCTTATTTCTAATGTTTTGTTGTCTGTGCCTATCAAAGTTAGCACCTGTTAAATATTAGTACTTTTGTAACAGGAAACTCTAAGTAAATTTCTCTAATCTCTGTTTCTAGCCCAAGAGATTATATTCGTGTTCTTCATAGTGTCTTAATTGATCAACTTATTTAGGTATCAGTCCTTTCAGAAGTTGAAATCCTTACCAATTTCATGCCATTTAATCTTAAGATTTGCCTTGGAACTAAATTTTCTCTGTGTTTCCTTTATAGAGCAACAACAAATGGAAGCTAAGAAGGTCATCTTATGCCATTTGGACTGGTAATGTTAAAGCATTATGTGACCTCTGGAGCACAGTAATAGCCTGGAAGCATGACTGCAAATCCTTCAGGAGCTGATAAACCTCCCCAGTTCCACAGAGAAATGCTCTGTGTATTATACTTCATAGGACACGAAGCTGTGAAAATCATTCATCACCTGGATCCTTGTCCTGAAACTGCAATTCCTTTCAGCCATTTAGAGATCCCAGCTGACTGCCAAAAGGAGCACATTTTTGAGGGGCTGCACGGTCTCTTGCAGGATTGCTATAAAGCCAGAGTATTCCTCAGCTATGCAAAGGCTGTAAAAAAAGAAAACAACTTCACACATTTTCTTTCTCAAACTGATTTTAAAAATCAGTTAATTTGTTAAAAAAATGTTACTGGTTCTCATTATTTCATTTGAATTGCAGAGGTGTAATTGAAAAAGGAATTGACCATTGCCCTGAACTGCAAACTCATTAAACTAATACTGAGCCTCTGGCATACAAAACAGTCTCCAGCTGCCTCAATCACCATGGGTTATGTTTTAGAAATTTTCTCTTTTGAATCAGGATATGCAGCAAGAGAACAAAGTCTTTGCAGTGTTACCTACTGAAGATGTGGCCACCTTTCCTTTTCTGGCAAATGTAGAACTTGGAGAGGGCAGCACAAGTCAAAGGATGAAAGAATCTGGAGGTGTCACCCAAGAAACCAAGCATGTCAGCCAAAAGATATGCTGCTTTGTAATGAAATCTTTTAGAAATGCAGCTGTTTAATACAACCAGAGTGAAATTCTTCACCTAGCAAAGAATATAAGAATGCTTTCTTTCCTCTGGCTTACTGCCTCTTGGGAATTAAATATCTGAACTTCATGCCAAAAATTTACCATCTCAGGGCACATGTGACAGATAGGATTGATTTTGTATGGGTTTTTTGTTTTGTCTGATTTGGTTTTTCTCTTATTAGGTGTTATGGTTGAAGAGTTGGATGGAGGGATTTTTAAGTTAAGAATTTTATAGGTCTGAGGTCAGAGAGCAGTTTCTGCTCCTTTTTGTCAGGCACTGAACTTGTTTCCCTGGACACTCTGCAGTAACCAGAGCTTTTTACATTCTGCTGTCCTGAGGGTGCCTCTTATGCTGCAGTTAACATCTAGCATTTGGCATTTCTAAATCACTTCTAACCCTGAACTGCTGTTACTCACATTAGTGCTCCAGAAAAACCCTTTATGAAAAAGTGAGTGTGATGCCTTGTGAAGGCTGACCTAGAACAGAGACCAGAGGGAGCTAAAGAATAAAGTAGGTATTTATTAGGAGGCCTCAATAGATCCACTGTGGGCAGCACAAGAGCCCAGCCAGGGCTGCACCCCAGGTGAACCCAAAATGGTCACAAAATGCATGACCAGCCACGGGGTCTCTCACTTTTATCAGTTTTGGTCCATTTGAATATTGGAGTTAATTGTCCAATTATAGCTTCAGTCCATGAAGTCCCATCCTTCTTGTTTTTCTGTCTTCAGTCCATGTTGTTTATGCTTTTGGGCCTGAGATCCAGATTGGCTGTCCTTGGTCCCCAGCTAGAGAAGGAATTGTTTTCTCTACCTTCTCTGTGAAGAGAGCTTACCACCCCCTAATATGAAGCCTAGACTAAAGCAAAACATTAGAATCTGAAAAACATAAAAGCTAAAACCTGAGGCATCAAGAGTAAAACATAGATAAATTAATTATAAGGTAAGATTAATCAGGTACAAAGATTTTCTGCTCAATATTTCAAGAATCTCAAGGTAGAGTTTCCTGGCCTACAAAGTTGTTTCCCCCTCAGATCTGTTTTTGCTTTCTAATTAGAAGTCTCCGGGATATTTAGTCTTTTAAGCTTTAAGAAAAGGGAAATAAAATAATAAAAGGGAAAAGAAAAGATTATTTAAAAAAAGGCAAAACCACAGAATCTTCCTTCTGCAGTCCCAGCACCTAATAAGAAAAAAAGAGTGCCTGCATTTTGAAAGATATGCCAAGTTTTACCTCCTTGTATCACCTTCATGTGTTCCTTCATGAAATTAAATAAAAAGTAGCCTCTACAACAAATACTATTATAAGCTGAACTTAGAGCCACCAGGTCACAGCTTACTGTGCAGCTAGCAGTACACTTTGAGCCTAAGTAGCTGTCAGATTTATGGAAGCAATATTTTCTGATTAATTGGGTTTGGTTCATTTTTTACCTAAATCACATCCAATCTTTTTGAGGCTGGTCCTTTGTTAAAACAGAGGGTATAGCAACTGTAGCACAAGAAGATGTTTGATGCCTTTAAACCAGAAAATGAAAGAGCATATACAAATGTTTTTTCTTGCCCCTGTCGTCATCATTAGGAAATTAATGTTTACAGCTGAGATTTCCTGATTGTCAGTGAAGTCACTGCAACAGAAAAGAGGGATGCCCCACAGACATCATAACTTCTGACTGCATTTTGAATTCCTTCATTAGTCAGCAGATACAGTGAATCAGGAAGTTTCACTGATATTATTTAGAAGAATGAAGAAAGAATATATGATGACTACAATATTCAGGCTAAGAAACTAAATCTCAGAAGGCAAGAAATATAGCCCAAGAGGAACTCAGAGCTCCTCTGACTTAAATAAGGTCTTAATGATTTTGTAGTAAATTATATTTTTCCACCAGAATTTTTTTTTTGTTATTTCTTAAAGAAACACCGGAAGATAAGAATGGTTGTGAAAGTATTTTACCTCTTCTTTCTATATCCTGCAGGAAAACTAAGGCCTTATGAAGACACATTTTCATAGTGTCTCATAAGGTACTGGCTGGTTAACCTGCTGTACTCACAATACAATGTGTGGGGGGAAAGCTGTACCTCAGTACACAAATTCAAAATTCTGCTTTTCTTTGTTTACCCAGAAACACAAGGAATTGCTCATCTCCCTGAGCATCTCTCTTTGGAATTTCCTGAGCTCAGAACATCCTTCTAAATGACAGTTCAAAATTATATTTTTCAGAATAAATTTAAGTTTTCTATTAAGCACCTGTGCCTTTATCTCTTGAGTGACCCAATATTTGAATAGCAATCACAAGATTGAAGCAAAATGTGGATGAAGATGGCAGGTGAATCTTCTGTGTTTGAGATCAAGGTCCATGACTGATGAAAAATCAAAGACAGTAATTATTTCCGTGACAGGTGTATATGCTGGCAGTGTTAAAACACAGAAATTTGACGTGGTTGCTCTTCCCAAAGTATCTCCATGGTTGCAAACTAAAATGTCCAGTGATAATACAGATAAAATAGTGTCACTTACTTCTTTATTATTTCTAGCATGTAAACAACTACTACTGCGGCCACAGTTATTAACTGTTTATTTGGAGTGAAATTTTATTTGGAGTAGAAGTGAGCTTGAGAGAGGACATATGTATGTTATCCCAGCTAGAAAGGAGATAAATCATAGAGTCATAAAATCATGGCTTGGGTTGGAAGGGATTTTAAAACTGTCTAGTTCCAATTCCTCTGCCATGGGGTGGGACATCTTCCACTAGACAAGGTTGCTTACAGCTCCATCCAGTTAGGCTTTGAACACTTCCAGGAATGGGGCATCAACAACTTCTTGGGGCAACCTCTTTCAGTGTCTCACCACTCTCTTAATAAAGCACTTCCTTGCAATATCTATCCTAAATTTACTTTCTTTCAGTTTAAAGCCATTACCCCTTGTCCTGTCACTACATGCCCTTGTAAAAAGTCCCTCCCCACCTTTTTTTGTGGGCTCCCTTCAGGTACCAGAAGGCCAGAATTAGGTAACCCCAAAGCCTTCTCTTTCCAGCCTGAATAAATCCAATTCTCCCAGCCTTTCCTCACAGGAGAGAAGCTCCATCCTTCTAATTATCTTGGTGGCCTCCTCTGGACTGGCTCCAGCAGGTCAATGTCCTTCCTGTGCTGGGGTTCTCAGAGCTGAATGCAGCACTGCAGGTGGGTCTCACCAGAGCAGAGGGGTAGAATCACCTGCTGGTGATTGCTGCTTTTGATGCAGCCCAGGATTCCATTAGCTTTTCGTCAGAAGATCTCATTTGGCTCATTAAAAGTAAAACAGCATCCTACACTCTGCCTCAAAAAACCTCTTTCTATTTAAATTTCACTTAACGAGACAGCACCTTAATCACTTCATTGATTTTACTCCCACAGACAAATCAAAAAATTACAATTATTTGAAAGAAGAAATGAACTCTTCATCCCATTAGTGTCCATGGTAGTACTTTTCAAAATCTGCATACAGCCAAATTATGTGATGTAAAGCCTCATGAATATTTCAGTTCTATGCAGACCATCACAACATTTCTTTCGGAGCCAAAACTGTTGAGATCGAAAGATCTTCAAAGCTGGGAATGGATCAGATGGTGCTCTGTTTATAATTCTGTGTTTGATAATTGAGGCACTGCATGTGGCAGAAGTGACTGAGGCTTCATAAAGTGACCATAATATTTGAATACTCAAAGGATATTTGAGCATTCAGGATATTTGGATACACAAAGGATCTTAACTTTGTGGCATCCAAAATCAGAGATACTTAGTTCTCTATGGCTAGTATTCAGAAGTAGGTAATGCCTTCTTAAAAATTAGGTAATATCTGGCTAAAAAGATATGTATTTTATGGTATGCATAGGGTTTATAAAGTTCCATATTCCTTCCATTTTAACACAGGTCTTATTACTGAAAAAAGGGACTCTTACTGGGACAGTAGTTTTGAAGTTGGTACAAAGATATATGTGAAACATGGACACTTCAAAGGCCTGTAGGAGTGGGAAACCATCTTTAGAAAATAACCTGAACTAAAATCAAACTAGTTTGCTCAGATTTTACCTCTGAGTTTTTACCAATGCCCCATTCTCCTTATCCAGACAAGTGTTATCCCTTGCTGTCAGGGAAGAGAACAGCTGGGGTCACCTGGCTCCTCTAAGGCAGTGAGAAACATAGGATTTCATGAAGGAATACTTCACAGATATGGATTCCCCATGCTGGGGCCAGAACAGAATTTACAATCCAAATCCATAGTTTAATCTCCCTTGAAATGCCCAAATGTTAGGTATTGCATTCCTGATATGACAGCAGATTTTCAAGTCTGAATGAAGTTTGGAAAAAATGAAAATGAGTAATCTCTTGGTTCAGCTGTCCCCTCAGAAGATTCACTGTCTCAGTCCTTTGCCTTGGGCAGAGATTTGGTCATGAATAGTCCCAGACTGAGTGGTACTGGTGTACACTGGTACACTGTACACAAATAAGGAGAATTTCTACCAGCAATGCCCTTAATATTGCATAGAATAACATCCTATTCGACCTGGAGACAGTTCTTACAGAGAAGCACAGTCCTTGTCTTGGAGGGGTAATTAGGTTTGTCTGTATTATTTTGAGGATTGTATTTCCTTGGGTGAAGCTGAAGATAATAACAATAAGAAAGCAATTTCATTCACCTCATCTCCCCAGCAAAAACTTTACGATAATAAGTAAAGATTTGTTTTTATCCAACCTGCATTATTCGCATTTTTCTTCATGCACAGCCAGGATTTTTCCAGTCTTACTGTGGTTGCTTCTGTATTCAGATAATTTGAAGCATCAGTGATAATGTATGGTGTACACTGTAAGATGACTTTCAATGCCTTAATGCAAAAACCCTCGAGTCAATCAGAACTTGGCAAGTTAGTGCACAGCAGTTAAATCTCTGGAGAGATACCTGCATAATTCCTGTTTTCCAGAAAGCCTTCACTCTCACTTGGAAAAGTTTAAAGAGTATGAAAAGTGATTGCCTCAATGGTAGCAATTTAATGTTTTAATTTTTTTTTTAAAATTCAGACATGTTCTTTTGTTTCCCTCTTCCAGCAGAAAACAAAGTTNTCAGAGCTGAATGCAGCACTGCAGGTGGGTCTCACCAGAGCAGAGGGGTAGAATCACCTGCTGGTGATTGCTGCTTTTGATGCAGCCCAGGATTCCATTAGCTTTTCGTCAGAAGATCTCATTTGGCTCATTAAAAGTAAAACAGCATCCTACACTCTGCCTCAAAAAACCTCTTTCTATTTAAATTTCACTTAACGAGACAGCACCTTAATCACTTCATTGATTTTACTCCCACAGACAAATCAAAAAATTACAATTATTTGAAAGAAGAAATGAACTCTTCATCCCATTAGTGTCCATGGTAGTACTTTTCAAAATCTGCATACAGCCAAATTATGTGATGTAAAGCCTCATGAATATTTCAGTTCTATGCAGACCATCACAACATTTCTTTCGGAGCCAAAACTGTTGAGATCGAAAGATCTTCAAAGCTGGGAATGGATCAGATGGTGCTCTGTTTATAATTCTGTGTTTGATAATTGAGGCACTGCATGTGGCAGAAGTGACTGAGGCTTCATAAAGTGACCATAATATTTGAATACTCAAAGGATATTTGAGCATTCAGGATATTTGGATACACAAAGGATCTTAACTTTGTGGCATCCAAAATCAGAGATACTTAGTTCTCTATGGCTAGTATTCAGAAGTAGGTAATGCCTTCTTAAAAATTAGGTAATATCTGGCTAAAAAGATATGTATTTTATGGTATGCATAGGGTTTATAAAGTTCCATATTCCTTCCATTTTAACACAGGTCTTATTACTGAAAAAAGGGACTCTTACTGGGACAGTAGTTTTGAAGTTGGTACAAAGATATATGTGAAACATGGACACTTCAAAGGCCTGTAGGAGTGGGAAACCATCTTTAGAAAATAACCTGAACTAAAATCAAACTAGTTTGCTCAGATTTTACCTCTGAGTTTTTACCAATGCCCCATTCTCCTTATCCAGACAAGTGTTATCCCTTGCTGTCAGGGAAGAGAACAGCTGGGGTCACCTGGCTCCTCTAAGGCAGTGAGAAACATAGGATTTCATGAAGGAATACTTCACAGATATGGATTCCCCATGCTGGGGCCAGAACAGAATTTACAATCCAAATCCATAGTTTAATCTCCCTTGAAATGCCCAAATGTTAGGTATTGCATTCCTGATATGACAGCAGATTTTCAAGTCTGAATGAAGTTTGGAAAAAATGAAAATGAGTAATCTCTTGGTTCAGCTGTCCCCTCAGAAGATTCACTGTCTCAGTCCTTTGCCTTGGGCAGAGATTTGGTCATGAATAGTCCCAGACTGAGTGGTACTGGTGTACACTGGTACACTGTACACAAATAAGGAGAATTTCTACCAGCAATGCCCTTAATATTGCATAGAATAACATCCTATTCGACCTGGAGACAGTTCTTACAGAGAAGCACAGTCCTTGTCTTGGAGGGGTAATTAGGTTTGTCTGTATTATTTTGAGGATTGTATTTCCTTGGGTGAAGCTGAAGATAATAACAATAAGAAAGCAATTTCATTCACCTCATCTCCCCAGCAAAAACTTTACGATAATAAGTAAAGATTTGTTTTTATCCAACCTGCATTATTCGCATTTTTCTTCATGCACAGCCAGGATTTTTCCAGTCTTACTGTGGTTGCTTCTGTATTCAGATAATTTGAAGCATCAGTGATAATGTATGGTGTACACTGTAAGATGACTTTCAATGCCTTAATGCAAAAACCCTCGAGTCAATCAGAACTTGGCAAGTTAGTGCACAGCAGTTAAATCTCTGGAGAGATACCTGCATAATTCCTGTTTTCCAGAAAGCCTTCACTCTCACTTGGAAAAGTTTAAAGAGTATGAAAAGTGATTGCCTCAATGGTAGCAATTTAATGTTTTAATTTTTTTTTTAAAATTCAGACATGTTCTTTTGTTTCCCTCTTCCAGCAGAAAACAAAGTTTGACTGTTTTTTTTTTTTTTTTTCATAAATCATCTTTCAGGCTGTACTGAATACAGCTTTAGAAACCTCACTGAGTGTTTTTTATGATGTACTTGAAGGGTTTTGTTGAACTCTGCATGACCTGAGCTTGCATGAGAAGAAATCTCAGAACTTCACAGAGATGTTATGGCAAGAGAAGATATTTTTATAGCAAATATTATGTTCATAATATGTTTTAATTCCTCTGCACTTCAAAATGGTTACTGCAGATTATTGCAGGAATGAAGTGTTTTGTTTATGCTCTGCTGGTAGTGGCTCCAAACGTATTTGGACTTCTGTTTCTTTACTCACCCACTGCCTTTCACAAAGAATAAAGCTCTAGTAAGCTATTGCATGTTTGTTTCAAATATTAAAGTACAGCAAATTGCACACCTACACAATTTTTGGTTTTCTTTTGGCCACCTGGCAGGCTATGTGAATGACTTTTCATTAAACTGTGGCACAACATAAGCAAGATTTCCAATGGAGCCCCTGTTAATGGGGGCTGCAGCCTCATCTGCCAGTCCTGTGGGCTGTGTCCAGAGGGATGTGCCAGGGACAGAACTGGGTGGTACAGGTCTGGCTGCCACTTCCACACAAAGGACTATCCAAGCATCAGTTAGGAAAAGTGGATAGTTTTGAGGATTGAGCTAATAGAAATAAGATAGGGTTCAACAGTACAGTGTTCAAAGGCATTAATTGAGAAGCTAATAACAGATTTTGAAACTCTACAGTGAGAGCTCTTCAGAAGGAAAGAGCCCAAGAAGGGAGCATTTTGTGCCAATTAGTTAATCTCAGGGGGAAAAATGGCAGAGAGGAGCTGGTGTGGGCTGGCCACAGCCCCCCATTCTCCATCCTCCTGCACTGCTGAGGGGAGGAGAAGGAGGAGCTGGGAGTGAAGGAGTGAGGTTGTAGCTGAGAAGTACTGAGGAAGAATGGTGTCATTTTAGTGTTTGTATTTTTTTCTCACTAGCTGAATCACTAAGCAAATGTTTTAATTTTTCATCAATTAAGTTCATTATTCCCAAATCAAGTCTGTTTTGTCTGTGATATGATAGATAAGTGATAATTTTCTCTTTTCATCCAGTCCCATGAGATTTTTCATTCCTGTTCCTCCTGGACATCCCACTCATGGGGCATGAGCAAGCAACTGGGTGAGGTTTTGCAGTTGAGCAAAGTCAGCCCCACCATACAGACAGGGCATGACTTGGAGAGCTCAGATTGATGGCAGTGTAGAAATACACAAATCCAGAAATAGACCAAGCATAAAGGCTAATAACTAAAACAAATTAACAGTATTTGCAAGGGAGCAAAACCAGTAAAAGCAGAACAGCTGAATACTTTTACATTAAAAACTTGAAGGGAGTGATCTAAAAATGTCTTTGTAAATACACAAAGTGAGCAAAAATATGGAAAACATCTAGGAAATCAGAACTATTGGGAAAAAAATAGGAAAAAGGCCAAGAAGGGTCAATCCATAACCTGGCTTATATGACAATGAGCATCTGTAGTAGTAGTTGAGGGTTCCTACAACATGTGAAGTCTTTTTTTAGTATGTGAGAGAAGTATTTTATGCAAAGGGAAAACTGTATAATACTTGAGATATGATGAAAGGGATCAGAATATTAACTTAAAATTTAAGGTAATTTCTGGATGAACAATGAAGATTTCATGCCTAAGGGTATGAGGGTTTTCTGAGAGTTCCTTCCAGTAGGATTGAGACTACAATTCTTATGCAAGCCTATAAGCAATACAGTGTATTTAAAATAACATCAATGTTCTTCACTGGAATTAGGTTTGAGGGTGAAGGAGGCCCCTATAAACACACTGTATAACAGGATCAGTTTACAGCAACTGAGTAATTTTAGGATTACATTTATTACATGTACATCACACATCTCTTAAAGGTATAACTGAAGGCATTACTGCACATTTAATGATGTGAATTTATCAGAGCATTTATCCTTGCTTCCAGATAACAGCATGTTTCAGGTGTAAAAGAGATTTTGAGTTGTCATTCAAAATCTGCTGTACTGAGCCCAACCACATCCTCTAAGTGCTTTTCGGAGTCCTTTGCTTTGTTCTAAAACTATTTCAAAGCTAAAGAAGCTTTCTTGAAGCTTTCTTCTCTCTTGAAGACGAAAGAGATTTCCTTCAAAAGTTTTGTGTGTAACATTTAAGCCACTTTTTGGGTAAATGTGGAGAACACTGCCATCAATTTCCAGCTCAGGAAAAGGGTTCATTCAAGGAGGATGAATAAATCCATTAGACTCTTTCTTTTTCAGCAGAAGTGAAAATGTAAAGTGGAGACAAAACCATTTCCTTGCTGCAGAGGAACATGCCATTGCTACTGTATTGGGTTTGCATCAACTGCTTCTGTAGAAGCTACCAGAAGCTTCCTCCAGGTCTGGCAGAGCCACTGCCAGCCAGCTCCAGAACAGACCTGCTGCTGGCCAGGGCTGAGCTAGCTAGAAATGATGGCAACTCCTCTGTGATAACACATTTTAGAAGAAGAAAGGAAGTTGCTGTGCAGATCTAGTTGCATCCAGAGAAGACAGGAGAGAGAACATGTGACAGGAACAGCTCTGCAGACACCAAGGTCAGTGGAGAAGGAGGGGCAGGAGGTGCTCCAGGCACTGGGTCAGAGACTCCCCTACAGCCCATGGAGGTCCATGGGTGCAGAGATCCACCTGCAGCTCATGGAAGTGACCCACACCAGAGCAGGTGGATGCCCAAAAGAGGGCTCTGAACCTGTGGGGAACCCATGCTGGAACAGGCTCCTGCTGGCACCTGAGGAACTCAGGAGAGAGGAGCCCACACTGGAGCAGGTTTCCTGGTAGGACTTGTGATCCCATGGGGGACACATGCTGGAGCAGGCTGTGCCTGAAGGACTGCTCCCTGTGGAAGAGTGACCACACCTTAGCAGTTTGTGAGGAACTGTCTCCTGTGGGAAGGACCCCACCCTGGAGCAGGGGAAGGACTCCTTTCCTTGAGCAGTAGAAGGAACAACATGTGATGAACTGACCATGAGCCCCATTCCCTGTCTCCCTGTGCCACTGTGGGTAGGAGGTAGAGCTGGGAGTGAGTGAGGAAGGGAGGAGTGGAGGGAAGGTGTTTTTAATGTCATATTTTACTTCTCATTATCCTGCTCTGATTTTGTTAGTAATAAATTCAATTAATACCTCTAATTCGAGTCTGTTTTGCTTTTTTTTTTTTCATTACTTGAATCATGAACAAATCACTCATGAGTGATCTCTCCTGGCCCTTATCTCAACTCATTATATTTTCTCTCCCCTGTCCAGGTGCAGAGAGCAGTTTTGGTGCGTGCCTGTAATCCAGTCAGGGTCAGCCCACTACAGTTACCTAACATGACCAAAATGCCAAAGCAATTACAGTCTCAGTCATTTAAAGAAAGAAAATCACTTTTTAAAAAAATATTTTCAAATAGAAGAACAAAGCTCCAGAAAATTGACTGTGGGAAAATAATCCTCCACTCCTCCCACTCTCCAACAAGCTAGATTAATTTTTTTATCTTTTGCAATAATAGTTTCTGTGGTTCTGGCAAACTGATTCAGCCACTCAGAAGAAACAGACTACTTTGTAATAGGAAATTTGTCTATGTAGCAGGTGTTCCAACAATTCCAATAAATTGCATTCTCCAAATGATACCATGAAACGAAAAAGTCCTCTTTAATTAGGAACTCCATTAAAAAAATATATATATACATTTATCAATATGAAATAAAGATAGAAGTGCTGCTAAGCAGACTCAAAGCTGCTAAAGCTCTAGAATAAGCTAGTTTTAAAAATTTATATTTATAAATGAAATTTAGAGCCTAATGGTGTCAGAACTGTCTTGACTAATCTTAGTCCAAATAAGCATAAAAGAGACACACTGGGTTTTTTTGAAACACAGCCTCTTCAGAATTCAGAGGTATCTGTTCCTTGTACATCTGAAGGAGACAAATAGTGACTTACAAGGTAATGTTCAGAGCACCTAAGGTAGTATCTTGCTCTTCAATCACTTTCATCAGGCCCTCTCTGCTCTCATGAACTACAAAAGGAAAAGCTGGAGCCTCCAGTGTCATAATTTACAGTCTTAAAACAGCTATAGAAAGTGAGGCAAAGCAAAGATCAAGTAGGATTTATGCCTTGTTTAAACTGGCATAAGTATTTTCTTTCATTACTACCTGAGCATTTTTGTGTCATGTCTTGTGGGAGAAGGAAAGGTTTTTAGTAAAGCCCACTGGCTTTTTGGATAGAATATTAATTTAAATACATTCATTTCTTTCTCTGTGTGGGCTTTAATTCTCCGCCTTTGGCATTTTTTAGTCTCTACCCAGTGGAACCAGGTATTATTGAAACATTTATAGTTTCTTCCAGAAGAAAATAGTAGAGTTAATGTAGTAAATATATTTCAATACCCTTCTCATTGTGACCATACAACGTGGAAACATCATTTGTTAAAGCTGAGAAAAGGCAATAGTGGTGTGTTGCAAGCAGCAAGGTCCATGGATTGGTCCAAACACAGAGTAGGCTGTAGGAGACCTGATGTTGGTGCTGTTGGTCTACCAAGGGACTTCTCTGCACAAAGTCAAATGATTTTCTTGCTCTTCCTATAAATAGTTGAAGTCTTAAGTCCTTCATGTTCTTTAACAGAGGACCAAATGTCATGGTTTTATGATGTTCTGAAAATTTACCCACAACTGAAATATCAGCTTCTGTCTGGAGAAACCTAGATAGCAAACATTGGTCTCTGAATAGCTTTTCATTTCATGTTTTTCTTTGATGAAGAAACAAGCAGATGGACAGAACAATCTGCTTCCAAGAAAATAAATAGGACTGATCATCCTGCTTTTCATTCATTCACTGTTTGTCTTGGTAAAAAGTGAACATTCAGGATTAAAACCTGAGTTGTGTTTTACTTTTAATTTTGAGTTTTTAAATCAGAACTTTCCAGACCTTCTAAAAGTTTCGCTATGTTTTATAGTTTCTGGGGATAAATAAATTACTCTTTTTTCTCCTTACATAGAAAGTGATATCACCCAGATACCAAGGGGCATCTTCATGGAATCCTGCCTTTATTACACATTTATACTTCAAACAATTATACTTTAAACATTTATAATTTATTACTGTTTATATTTTAAACACCTCCAAAAGTACTAATATCAGGGACCTGAGGTTCTTAAAACAACCTGTGAAGAGAGTGGAATTTTAGGGTGAAACTTGAGAATACGTCAAGATGCCTGCAAAGGTGAATTGAATTCAAGCAGCTGCCAGAGGCTGAGCAGGGGTAACCAGACTGATCAGCAGGCATTTATTCCATGTGATAGCATTGCCCCTCCAAAGCCCAGATGCTCCACACTCTGGGCTGAGGTGCTCAGACCAAATTAGCACCTGCCTTGACTCCTGTGTAAAGATCCTGGCAGTGGATCCCATCTGCCAACACCATGCTTCAGAACAGAGGGCAGCTTGTTTTCAACAAGGATGTATTTTCCTCTGGTGCACAGAGTCCTTATTCCCCACAGCACCTCAGAACAAGGACTGAATGTTCCAACTGAACTTCCCTCTTTATCTTCATCAGGTAAAGCTCTCGGTGAATTTTTACACTGCTGCTGGCACTGTCAAAGTTAATATTGTACCTGTTTCATGGCTGAATGGAGGGAGCTAGTCTACCTGGTTGCCAGTCTAGCAGATATACCCAGGACTACCTGATGCTCCAGGGAACAATTTAAATTTTGCAAAAAGGCACCCTCAGACATACAGCAA
Organism: Dicaeum eximium; assembly: GCA_013396995.1. Lineage (NCBI taxonomy): Eukaryota > Metazoa > Chordata > Aves > Passeriformes > Dicaeidae > Dicaeum > Dicaeum eximium. Next base: position 95,787 of record VWZP01002277.1, on the reverse strand, counting down.
TCATCATCTGGAAAACAAACCCAGCCCAAAGCTCAAGCATTCAACTGGCTGTGCAGCAAGTGTTTGTAAAATCTTCTTGTGGGCAATAACTGTAACAAAAAATAGGATGCCTGCTGTGAAGCAAAACAAAAAGAGTTCAAAATGAATAAATACAGCTTGTTGGTTTCACTAGCCTTTCTGAAAAATCTGCTTCCTAATTCCAGAGAACCTTTAATCCACTAATGTACAAACACATTCTCTATTCTTAGCTGAGTATAATGTAGTGGATAACTATAATTACTTCAACAGAATGAGAAAAAATATCAGCCAATAGGTACTGTAAGTCAGGCAAGATATTTATTTTGTCAGCAGATGGAATATATAGCTGCTCATGTTTGTTACTATTTCACATTCATCATTACATTTATTTACTTACTTACAAATTGGTATGAAGTGCTACTGCTCTTTCCAGCCAAAAAATTACAAACTATAGATGTCATAAACATCATACAGAAATGTGAATNGGACAGAAAGAGGTGCTCACTCTTAAAGATTTAAACCAAATTCTGCTGAGAAAGAAGATCCAAAGTCTTGGAAATCTGTGCTGCCTTTTGCGTGCACAGTAACATATCCATCCATTCTGTTTAATATTTGCCAGGGAAATCACAAAGCCCTCTCAGGCTACAGCAGCATATAATCTCCTTGAATGTTTTCCTGAGCTCCTGACTCCGGAATGCATAGATAAGTGGATCGATTATGGAATTGCACATGATGAGGATGAGGTAGAAATTAAAGTGGGACATGAAGCACACACAGTAAGGGTTGTAGGGGCAGGAGATGTAGAAAATCAGGTGTAGGAAAAATGGAGCCCAGCACACAACAAAAACTCCAATCAGGATGGTGAGAGTGATGGCCCCTTTCATGTTGGCCCCTTGGCGAACAGGGCCAGTCCCTGGGAGAACAGCAATCTTTTTTATGTGCATACGAGCCATCATAAACATGTGGACATAGAGGGATGCCATGAGGATGAGCATAGTGAAGAACATGCTGATTAGGCAGATGATGACAACACTGCTGTCAGAGTAAATGATGAACAAAATGCCTGAGACTGTGCAAGCAGCCCAGATGCATGTGATGATAACCCCTACACGCTTCACTGTCATGATATTATGATACTGGAGGGCGTAAAAGATAGTAAAGTACCTGTCCACTGCTATTGAGAGAAGACTGCAAATTGATGCAAGCAAGGAACTGCAAATGACTGAGTCGATGACATTGTCAATGTTTATGGTAAAGCTCTGTGCATCTGTGTCTGTGTTGTTTAGCAGCGTGATGACAATGGTTTCTGATCCATTAGACACACTCACTAGCATGTCAGCCACTGCCAAGCTACAGATGAAGAAGTACATGGGTGAATGGAGGTTCTTGTTCTTGGCTATGGCCACAATGACCAAGACGTTCTCCAGCAAGCTGACGATGCCCAGAGTCACAAACACTTCAGGGGATACAAAAAGTTGCTCGTAGCAGCCTCCTGAGGAGTGGCCCTTCGCATTGGGATCGCTGGATCCTCCATGCTGTCTGTAGCTGTGGTTCCAGAAATGGAGAGGCTGGAGTGTCCCACGATGCTGGGTGAAATTCATCTTATGGAGATCCCTTTCAGCTTCCTGCTTTTAAAACTCCTGTTCCTTTTGCATTCCTTTGAAAACCCTCTTTGGCTTTTCAGCTTGGAGAAAAAAAAGAAAAATAAGCTAGGACCGAGGCAGGCAGCAGTTCAGAACATTTTGACTACTGTGAAAAAATAAGATTTCAGACTCAGAAGTACTGGTTTACACCCTTACAGACACAGTTTCTGATCATCATCACAATTACCTTGGTGATCTATGTCACAGAGTCCCAACAGCCTCTATGTTCGCATCAGATTCTCCCATATGGTCAGTTCCTCTTTAGCTCACCGGGATGCTGCAAGGCTTTTTTGGTGCTTTCCATTAAAGAGATGCGACCACAAAATGCCCAAGTGACTGCTGCGGAGCAGGAACTATTTCCAAACTGCAAGCACCAGTCTCACTGTCAGGCAGTGCATGCTGGCTGCCTGTTTTACCGTGTGTGGAAGAGAAAAATATTCAGGGCACTCTCCGCCTCTGCCTTTCTTTCCAGCCAATGGGACTCGGGAGCCGCAGAAAGTGGAGGGGCTGCTGATGCTGAGCCTCTGTGAAACATCGCACGGCTCGGCACAGCGGGCTCAGATGCAGCACAAGTCACCAGCAGCTACAGGAAAGCAGACAAGCTACCAGAGACTTGCTTCTCTTCTTTAGCTTCTCAGAATAAAATTTCAATACTGATTTTCAATTAGCAAAACTTTCAGAACTGTACTAGCAATCTTACAGAATTCCTGCAGCTGAAGTGATAGATTTTGTTTTTCAGATTCTGATTTACTCTTGCTCCTTCTGTGGCACAAACCTGTGCTGCTTTGTATATGTGGCAAAATAAGAAGAGGGAAGGGAAGAAAAAGAATATATATTTCCTCTTGGTTCTCTCTCCTAGGTCCCCTTTGCCTTGCTACTTTTCTATGCCTTAGCTATCCATTTCCAAGATGTGTTGCAAAGTTGCATTATACTCTCTAATAAGATTCTTATAATTTTTAAGATATGGGGGGAAGATAAGGACCAAAACCAACATGACCCAAAGTCACAAATGGCTTAATAAACTGTCCTAAATAAAGTAATTTTTTCCAGGTAATAGACTTCTTAGTAATCTTATTATTGGGAAGGAAAAGATGATGGAGTTGATTGCAGAAGCCCTGTCACCATCAAGAATTAAGATATTGGGCAGAAAAAGAAAAGTCAGGATTTAGGACAGATGAAGGAAATCTGCAGGACACAGAGGTGGAACCGCTAAGAAATAGAGCTCATACAATGGCAATGACACAAAACATCAATAAGTCTTCTAGAAGTCCATATGGTCCAGGAGCCCTAGAAGCACAGGGATATCCTTGGGCTTACTGGGCATGAGCTGAAAGTCAGCTTGTGTGCAGTGTGTCAGGAAAAGCCCTCGAGAATAAGGAAGAAAAGGCTGCCAAAGTAACATGAAGGGACAGGAAAAAAGTTGTTTTGCTGTTACATCTTCAAGCATTTCAACTGAGGATTGAAAAACAAGTATGCTGAACAAAGCCTAAAACACAAATGGATTTTAAAGGCCATAGGAAAGTCAGTCACTGCACCTGAGAGTAATGTTTGCAAGGAAATTTTTTGAAAGAACATTTCCAGTTGACTACCAGGAAGTGTTTGGAGGGGTCTGTATCTGATGCAAAATCTGTTCCCTATAATGTCTCAAAATGTTTTAATCTTCTGTGCATTATCTGGTTTTAAAGTGAACCAGCTAATAAAGAGGTACAGGATGACAGAATGCACGTAGAACTACAACTATCTGTATTTAACATCTCAGTATCAGGATGAAGTGTGATTTTACTTTCACATTTGGATTTGCTGTAGACCTATGGTTATGAAGACCTATATTGGAAGAAAAGCCTCAGTCAATTTTTTCTGGGCCCTTCTTCAGATAGATTGCTTTATAAAGCTGAAATATAAACCACCAACACAAACAAAATACCTTGTGGCACAGGAAATCCCACATTTATCAGTTTGGAATACATCATTTACAAGCAGCATGCTTGAAATTAAATAGTTTGCTGCTGAAAGGGTGACATTTGTTTTCCTGTCAAGACATAATGCAAGCCAGAATTCAAAAAGTTTTTTTATCTAGTTACTGATCCTCAGGCCACTATACAGTATTCACTAACTCCTGACACAGACAGGACATGCACACCCAATCATTAAAGAACAGAACCACAGAAAAATTGTATGAAGACTGATGTGGGAGAACAGCATCTCCCCAGATAACCTATCTTTTCTATACCTGCATCCAGAAATGTGTATTCATCAAGTTATCCCAGGGGAGTAACCACTCAACTTCCCTTCTTTCACAAATCTTTCCATGCTGGAAGTGCCCATGACACAGGAATCTCTCCCTTCACCTGCTTAGGTGGACCTGGAACAGGTGAGCCTGGCAAGAATAGAGAGAAGGTTCCTCCAGGGAGGATTGCCACATTTGTTCCAATTATCTGTCTCTGTTCCTCTCCTGGCTCCTCCTTTTCTCTCTGCACATTATCTCCATTCTCATCCCTATTTATGTTTTCATTTGCTCTCCATGATGCTCCATATTTGATTTTTTGCTGAATGTGTCATAAAAATGTAATATTGGTTATAACAATGGAAAGAAAAGTCCACATTTTTCCCCACCTGCAGCCATCACTCCCCTTCAAATTTCTGCTTAAGGTCTGCATTCTTGGGGCACATTTGTTTTGGTGCTCGCCACTCATATTTGTAGGATGAGGTTTCATGAATGGAAGCAGCAGACTTAAGGTAGCTTAGCAACTTAGTTGAAGCACTGAAGAGGTGATGTACCATCAGCCTGATCTAACTAAAAGGTAAAACAAGCTATATGAGCACTTCTTTAATGTGAGAGAAGATCTATGTACATCTAATTACTTCCATGGTAAAAGATGGATGCGTGTCTCAGGCTCCCATTTAATAAGAAATAAACCATATAATACTAAAATTGTTTCAAGTATCCTAGCTCTCTCAAGCCTGAAGACATGTTAATATTTCAATTATCTATTTCAAAGATGATAGGAGTATTGCATAACAGATATTGCCTAAATTGTTTCTTAAATTTTAAAAACTAAAGCTGAGACAATATTTCTTTTAAAAGTGATGGCTTGCAACCTTTTCAGCACCATGGAAAGCCAGCCATGGTTGCAGAAAACTACAAACTGATAACAGTGATATACTAATATGAGCTCCAATTCTTAAGAGAAATAAACCACCAACAAAGATTTGAGCCTCCCCTTTTAATATAACTCCCCCGTGTTCCGTGCTCTGTTTGCACCCTCTTTCCATACAGGGTTACAGTCACCTCCACCTCACAATATTTTTGAGAGATGAATTATCCTCTGGCAGTTGAATTTGAAAGTCAGAAAAAAGCATTCACTGAAATCAATGAGCAATCCCAAAAGTGATACAAAAGACAGGCAGAGACATGAGCAGGCTGTACAGGTCCACTGTGGGAGAAAAAGAAAAGTAGAGGGAGTTTGCCCAGGCCTTTTCTTGCTCAAATGCACAGTGTGTGAGATCTCTTTGAATCCCATGACCACATCACTCAAGCACAGAGATAACATTTAGCACCTCAGCATCTGTAAGTGAAAATAGACGAGTGGCTGCTGGAAGCTGGGAAGAAGGAGGAACCAAAGCAGCAGATTATTAGCATTTAATCATTCCCTTGGTGTTGTGTGAGTACGCTGGTGCTGTGCAAAGGGCAATGCTGCATTTACATGCACAAGCATAATTCATGGAGGAGTTTGATTACATATTCTCAGATCCAGTTTTTCTGTGCATTCAAAAACTCAAGTCTATAGATGCAGTAAAAACTGTAGTATATTTTAGCATGCTGATTTTGAAATTTAAAAAAAAGAGCGAGGCAATTCAACGTTGGAAGCTTCTATGAGGTTTTAGTCTGCGTCATCTCTCTATGTAGCAGCGGCAAATTCCACCTAACACTCAAGATACTCACCAAAAATTATTTAAAAAATGATTAAAATAATGCAATGCACTTTTACCTCCTATCCACAGATGTCTTTGGAAGAAATATTTCTTTGATTCTTTCTAGTTCACAAAATTTGCCTCTGAGCAATATGGGGACACTTTTTGTTCACATTTTTGGACCGGTACTTTTCTTTCAGTCTCACATTCTTCTGGATCAAATCTCTATTGTTTAGTCTGTCCACTATTCACCCCCTCAACTTCCTACAATCTGAAAATCTCTGGGTGACACATTCTATATTAATACCCCTGTTAGTGATGGATATATTAAAAAAAAATTATTCCCAAACTCCACTGTTTTCTAGTGTTCAGAATTTTGATCACTATCTTTTTGGACCATATGCAAATAAAAATGCTGGTCAGTGGGAAACTGATCTAATATATTTTCACCTAGCATTTTATTTTGGGGCATTGATTGCCTCATAATCTTATTCTTTTAAAGTGAAAGAAATTTTAAATCCAGGGACTTCAGTGTCGAGAGCAGGAGTCTTGGTAACTTGCTTCTTTTCCTCACACTGCTAGTACAAGAACAGGAAAACTGTTAAGTCAGTCTGGAGACTGAAAGCACATAAATGTTGTTTTTTCTGGTAAATGATACATTTGCACTTACTTGAAAATGCTGTAAATGTGCAGAAGTGGAATGCTTTTCATTAAAATGGCATGAGAACCACAGAGTCTTTAAACACTAAACTGTTTAAATCTGATCTCATTGCTGTTTTAGGTGATTTACATTGTGATCATGGATATTATTAATTTGCAGTCACCTGCAATGCAGCAGTCACCATCCTTGTAGTTTTTTCTCCCTCATCCCATCTCTCACAAATAATCAATTTTCTTTTCCTTGCTTGTAGATTTAGGTGCTTGTCTGTTCAGATTCATCTGAAGCACTTTGTCCAAGTGACTCCACAATCTCCTTGGTATTAATATCCCTCTCCAAATATCTCTCAAAAAAACATACAGCAGCATCTGGGTTTAAATACAAAATAAATATTGCCATCAATCCAGATCATCAAAGCAAAAACCAATAACACTGATTATTTTTATAAATAAGCCACTATTTAAATGATTTCTGATTTTTAAAAATAAGCTGTTAACCTGGTCTTTTCCTTTGTTCATGACCTTTGAACATAAATATAGCAGAAGTAATGCTTCTAACATCTACACATGCTGTTCCACTCCCTATAAGCAACTGACAGGGTCGTTTTCAGAACTCCCATTCTTTCTCTCACTTTAGATCATGAGATAATTTTATATTATGAAGTTTAAAAAGATCTTCACTTTTCTAGTTTATCATCTTCACTTTTCAGTCATAATGATATTCGGTTTTTATCTGTGTGAGAAATGCAGTAACATTTTATTCTAGCTGGAAAACAATCTAGTCAATCCAGCTGTCTAACCATGAAAAATTGTATGTCTCATTATAGTTGAATGAGAAGTAGAGAGCCACGGCAGAAAAACTGACAGATCATCATCTAAGAAAGCCCAGGATTGTGCTGTGGGAAAAAGCAGCTGTTTTGTATGATGTCAAATCACTTTAGTTTCTCAGAAAAGTCCTCTGAGTGGGGGTGTAACCAATAGTGTGAGATGGGAAGCTACTAACTGGCTTGAATTTTTTCTTCCAGTCCACTCACCTCTGAGTGTGGTTGTTTTTATTCCAATGGAAAAGTCAGACATTACCATGTAATAATTTCTTCAGTAGCTTTACAGGAAGGAAGAGTTGTGTACTTGGTGGGCACTGTTCAAGATGCATAATTTATGTCTGAAGGGGCTTACATACATATATACATACATACATACATACATACATATTGTTACCAACAACCAGATTATTTTAACCATTGTTGAATGTTCTGCACAAAAGCTTGAATATATATATATATTTATATTCTGTATCTGCACAGTGGATTTCCACAGTTTCCATTCATTTTGGTATCTCCTCTAAGCACTCTGTTTCTTAGCAGAGATACTGAAGCAGTCCTGGATAGAGTCTTCAGAGAGTGCTTAAGCTACTTGTGAATTGTTTTTCCTCCATAGGAGTTCTTTGAAGCAAAGAGAAATCCCAGAGTCATAATCTGGTACAAGACATAAAGCAGGAGCACCGAGGGATGTGACAAGTGAGTGAGTCAGGCAGCAGCAGTGTCAGGATTAGACCAGAGGAAAGGACAGCCCTGAGAGTAATTTCCTGAGGTAAGTGCATCGTCACTGACACACAATCCAAAATTGTCATTGTTTTCTCTGAGAACTGGGCACAGAAGGGGAAAGTAGAAAATGTCTAGACTTTTGAAGTGTTGCAGTGTGTCTGCAGTGATTTGATTTCCTGATAACCTCTTTACAACAGTCATCAGCATATGGTGAGAAGAACTCCCCCTTTCATCTTGTGACAACTGCTGTTCCTCCTTTGAAGATCTCTGGTACTTCAAAAAGTCTGAGTTCCTAGATTATGTTGATAATGAAGCTGGCCCAATGGAAAGCAGAAATATTTTATTTTCAAAGCTCTTGTAGAAAAGACTTCTTCTAAAATTTCAGGGGCGTGAACCAATTCCTGGTTTTGAATAGCAGAGCTGATCTGGGTTATTGCTGAGAACTTCTACCTTCACTGAAGGGTTATTGCTCATAAACTCAGGAAGAGTCTCCTTTGCTTTTCAGGAGAAAGCATGCCCTATAAATAATTTTCTTCTCTACTCATGGCATACAGATTTTATGGCTTTCTGTGACAGAGCCTGATACTTTCTGCCATAACAGATTCTCATGAAAATGAAAGGTTGAATATATCTATGAGAGTGGTGCAATAAATTAAATTGAGTAGGTCATGTCTTTATGGTGCTCTAAACTCCACACTCTATGGCTGTTAAAAAAAAATAACAGAAGGGAGAGAAGGTAGCCATGGTAGAACACTAACACTTGAATCACCTTGATGGCTGAGAAATCAATGTGGACTAGGAGATGCTTTTACTTCAGCAGACAAGATGGGACTGGTGGCAGTCTAAATCCCAAAAGTGAGTTAATGATTGATAAGGACTCAGAAGCAGTCTACAGAACATTGGATGAAGGTATATCACCTTTGAAAAGTGACCAAGAAAAGCCACAGAGTTCTCAAGCTGGACTGAAATTCTCTAATGTGTTTAGTAATATTTTATCTGTCTTTGTAGAGTAAAGAGATTTTATTGAAGCTAACTGTTTAATTGAGAGACTAGAGGGTTATTTGAAACTTTTGAGAGTTAAACAGGGAAAAAAAAAGCACCAAAGGATCCTCACATGCCATATGTCAGATATTCCAGTCAGGAAGGGAGTCTCTGCAGCTGTGTAAATTAGGATGTCAAATGTCTTTTGGGCAGACTCATTCAGTTAGTCCCTGCTCCTGAGTGAATCTTACTGTGGTACTGTGTGAGCAACAGAGATGAGATTTCTTCCTGACATCTGCAAGAATGAGGTAGAGAATTGTAAACCTGGGATGCAAGGGAAACAAAGCCAATTTAAATGCATGTTACATTTCCTTTCCAGTAAAGGAAAGCAGAAAACAAAGCTAAAAACCCTCCAAGGACTGTTAGCCTGGACAAACATATATCAATATGCCAGCATGCAACACCTTAGGGTACTGTGAATTGTTGCAGTTAACAAAAAAAAATTGTTAAAAGAAAAAAAAAACCTGAAAATATTAAAAAATTAATCAGGCAAAGAAAATCACAGAAAAATTAAGAAACTTATAAAAAATGCCCAAGCAATCAAAAGGATTTTTCATCAACCTGGGAAGCTTTTATTAGCTCACTCAAAATTTACATGGCAGATAACTACATCTTGGGAAGAACTGACTGATTCAGATTTCTTTCTGAGAAAGGCAACAATTTCCAGCAATTATTGCTGACAGTATTAAGTAGAACTTCTTTAGCAAATTATTTTAAGAAAAACCCTACAGTCTTTTTTTTCTGATTGTCTTCAAACTCTGATTCACAAAGTATAATTAAATCATATTGTGTGTTTTCCTAAAAAATTCTGTTTCATCCTCCTTTCTTTAATAAATGAAATTCAGAGCTTCTTTGAAAGACGTCAAATGAGCATCATATTCTCTGCATTTGAGGAGTTTTTCTTTATAATTTTGGAAAATGCTTGTGGAGACTGAAGAATAGTAAAAGCAGAGGACTGAACTAGCTTATTTGTGCTACTAAATCTATATGATTTATCACATGCTTAGTGGCAGGCTAATTCAGTTATGCCCCATCATGGCCAGAAGTATGAAGAATGAGAAAGTTGCAACGCTGCCTTAAACAAAGCCATGGTTTCCTTATGGCAACTCTTCAGCAAAATGGAGTACCTCTGTTTACTTCAGATTATAATGAGACATTCTTATTGCTGGTAGAGCAGCTGAGATTCCCTTGAAATTCACAAAGTTTCTAAGGAGCGATGAAAAACAGACAGAGAAGGAAAGCAGATCTAACTTCAGCTGAGAAGCTCTTGGTGGAGAGAACACAATCTTCCCCATCAATTTTTGTGAGTGTAGATAGATGTGTGACTTTCATCTATTGGGAAGTGCTGCTAAGTCCTGAAAGATTTTTATTTAAAAATAGCTCTTATAAGCATCTCTCTATATGGTGAGCTAGCAGTATGAAAAAGGATTTTCTGCAATGAAGTATAACAAGCTCTTTGTAAGGTTTATCACCTTTTTTCCTACCTCTCCTAGTATAAAATCCACACAGATGATAATTAGCAAGGTCACTAAAATTCAAGCAAGTGATTTTCTGCATTAAAGTGATTAAAATGACTCTGAGACAGAAGAGAGTAGTTTTCTGACTCTGAGTCATGGAAGACATGTAATTGCATCTCAATTAATTTACAGGGTAGAAAAGAGAAACAAGGATGAAGTATTACAGGTGGGTTTTAACTATCAGATATGGCAATGTGCTCTCACTACTTGCTGTATGACAGTGCTTAAGTACTTTGTATTAAACAAGAAAGAAATTTAAAGGCCAGTGATGTTTTATCTCAGGTGAATTCTCTCATATAAAATATATATTCTTTTCTTTACATCTTGCACTACTTCCCCAGAGACAATTGGTGTACATAGTGACATAGATTTAATGAAAATAGCAAGTTGAAACCTTTCTAATGCTCTTAGAAAGTCAGTGACATGAAGGAAAGTTTGTTTAAAGGCGTGTGATTTCTAAAGAGTCTGTTGCTGTCTGCAGACCAAGTATCTACAGAATTAGCAGTCCATCCCTCTTAATCACAGAATTTCACCTCAGGTGTTTGATATATTTATTTGAAGGAATCAAATGAGCATGGAACCCCACTGTCATAGACACAGGGAAAAATACAATCTATTCCTCAAAGAACAATTGTCATCTCAGAATGGATTTAGTATTGTATGGAAAAGTAATCTTTGCCTGGCCTCTACAATCTTGACCTAAATGACAAATTTATACTGCACCCAGTCTCACAACATAATCAGTGTCATGCAGTTTTCACTATTCCTATTAATTCTTAGCATTTTCTGGGACTAGACACCAATTTCAATCAAAATTTTAAAAGACAAGCCATTTAAGGAAAAGGTCAAACTTCATGAAAGGCTTGGCTCTGTACAGTTTTTTATTGGCTGCATCATGTGACATTTACTACCCTACACAGAGTTTACAAGCCAGCACTGCAGAGGCCAATGGCAGATACAATTAACAAGCTACACTTTCGAACAAGATTCTTGAAAAAAACTACTACTTTTATAATGCTACCAAACTCTTATGAATATTCTAGTTTAACTTATTCATTTCTTTTATGCTTTTTAGGCCAAGGGGTCTCCCCTCTTCAGTGTTTGTATGATAAGTTTCTTATGCTCAGCCTGGGTTATGGTTCAGATTGCTTCTTTGAATTCAGACAATAAATACCCTTTATGTTTTCATGTCTTCATTCCATTCCATTCATTTGCTGTTTTGAAATGAATTAAAAGTGTTGGTCAGACTTAGTACCTTATGGCTGGATAGAGACATCAGCATTCCTTACTCTCCCATTGCTACATTTCTGCAAGAGTTGTACATTCTCCTCTTATTTCACACAGCAGGGATCATAACTTTGTCTAATTCTACCTGTGTTTCCCTGAAACATTTTCTGGAACTTGTTAGAACTTTTACTTTTAAACTTTCATTTGAATCATCTCCTTTTCTAAAATACCAATTCAGTTCCTTAAGTTACTCTCAGTGTCTTGGAAGCTTATATTAAAAAATGGAAAGAAAAAAAATATCATTGAAGTTTATTTTTTATTTTATTTTATTCTCAAAAATAATGCTCTGAAACTTTTTAACGACATAATTTTTAGAAATGCAGTCTTCTGTTGAATATATTGATAAAACAATGTATGATAAATACGTTGTAAATGAATGAACCTTTTGTCATTCCTCAGTTGTGGGAGCTCTTTTGAAATCAATGGCAAATTTTTAACTAATTAATTAAATACCTCTCTATCATAGTTATGATTTTCCTAAGTCTGTTTTTGTCAGCCATCTTTCATTTAGGCTAGGACATACAAAACAAAAAAAAGTGGACTCTGAAGTGTAGGTTTCTATTCAATTTGCTAAATAGCTGAGAAGCCAGTAATCCATCCTTAGTGACAAAGACTATAATTATTCCCTTTTTTATAAAATCATCAATTTACAGTGAACAAGACAACCTCTTGCCAGACATAGCATTGTACTCTTCAAAGCAACAAAGAACAAATGAACTGAAATTATATGTCTACTTTATGTAAATACTGTGTATGATGGTTTGGGAGGAACACAAATTCAACTAATATGTAAATTACTCCCTTCAAAACTTCTCTTGGCATAAAGCTGGAATTCTGCACATGAAATAGAAGCTTTTGTTTGTATGAAGTTCAGCTTCTGTTTGTCAAGGTAAGAGTTTTCTTAACTTGTTCTTGAACTGATTTAATACAATTCTTTATAAGCTGTTTGTCACACATAAACTGGGAGCTTCAAAGCTTATTAGAGGAGCCTCCCATGGAGTCATGAGTCAGAAAGGACCCCCAGACTTTCTAAGCTCCTTCTCAGAGATGAGCCTGGGGAGCAGCTGGATCCAATATTAGGCACAGCCTTTGTCAACAGCTTAAATAACTTGGTCCCATAGGATTAAAGACAGCAAATCAGATATATATATATAAAATTAATTATTATGAAAAATGATTAGACAGAAGATCTTAATCAGAATTATTTGCTACTCAGTATAAAAGCTAAAACAACTAGCAGTGTATAATACAGTATAGTGCACTATATTAAAGCAAAGAGATTAATTAAAGCACTTATATTAAAGCTAGCAAAAAGGAACAATTATTAAGTAGAGATTGAAGTAACTCACCACACCAAAGTTTCTTTCACTCAGCCGTGAGGAGTGTCCTCGGGAGGCATCCCCACTTCAAGGGAAGGAGCATCATACACACACTCCAAGAAGGAATATGTTAGAGGAACCTTAGAGTGAAAAAAACTGGACTGGACTTTGACAGACATAAAGTGACTGACTGCCAATCATATGTCTCCAGGTCAGCTTGGCAGCCTGTGTGCCAAACCTCTGCTTTTCTGTAAGGACGTTAATTTGAGGGTGATGAACCAGACTGGTTTCAGCAAAATTCAACACTAAAAGCAGCACATGGCAGCCCCCTCTCAGCCCACCACTGATATTTCCCAAATTAGGGCACTATTGGAGTTGTTTGCTCATGTTCCAAGGGCAAAGAGTCCTGCTACTTACTCCAACTGCAAATGCAAATAATACAGAAAAGTATATTAAATTAATCAGGATAGATTAATATAATTTAATAAAACATTTTATTCACTGAAAAATCCTACCTCAAATTGGTGAAAATTATCCACAAAATTAAAGTATCATTAGTGAATCCAGTCAAAAATATTTTGTAGCAAAAAAAATTATTTTAAATATGTTTTCATTTCCCACTTCAATATTTTCAGAATAAAATTTAGCAAATTTTATTCTAAAATAATAAATTAAAAAAACCCCACCCTGTTTCTTCTTCTTCTTCTTCTTCTTCTTCTTTTTCTTCTTTTTCTTCTTTTTCTCCTTCTCCTTCTCCTTCTCCTTCTCCTTCTCCTTCTCCTTCTCCTTCTTCTTTGCAGTGCAATGAAATTCTGGTTCAGCCAAAATAGCCACCAAATCCACATAATTAGTCACTGTATTACTTTCAGCTGATCAGGAAAGTAGTATATTATATTATGTATGTTAGTATTTCTCTAAATTGTATATCTGAGTGTGTAAATTTAGTGCATGAAATATGTATTTGGGGGCATTAGCAGATATTTCTGAAGTCAGACACATCAGCTAAGCCAGGCATCACCTCTTAAAGAGGGGAAACTGATCCTTTGTGGTTGTGCTTTGCTGGACAGTGGCAGGAGACCCATCGACCAGGACATGCTGTCTGCAACAACAACTAAAGCAAAAAGCTGCACATTAGGCAATAAAAAGCCACCACTGTTTTTGCTGGCTGTACCCTCACATGCTGAATGCACTGAATGCTCTCTTTTTCTCTTCTAAAGTACACGAATCCTAAAGACAGGCAGAATAACTGGTTATGACTCAGAAAAGATGGTTTAAATAATGAGTTGCTCTGTCTCAAAATTAATTCCCAAACAAAATATGCAGTGGGGCTTTGTTCAGTTATTTCTCTGCTAAGTGCTGCCACACACAAATACATATACCTATTCCTGGGCACAGTACTGGAGCACTTGGATGTGGTTTGTGCTGCCAACGGAGCTGCTGCGCTCTGCCATGCTGCGAGGGTGCTGAGAGCCAGAGCTGGAGTTGTCCTGCTGTTCTTCTGCAACACTCCTCCTCCTCATACAAAATGCCTTCTCTCATCAGTTTATAATCCTTTCTTCCTGCATGCCTTTCTGCTAAAGGCATAGGAAGCAAGTTTTTCTTGTGTCTTCCTCCTCTGTGAGAATAAACTTAAACTACATTCTTAATACCAATGTTTAGACCCTAACTAGACATTGCATTACCATGTCGTTTTGTCTGGGAAAAGCTCTGAGCTGCACAAGGTTTTATATGTCAGGCTACAAGATTTCTGTATCAGTACCACAGAACAATGAAATCAGGGCCAACAGAATTTTCCAAGCTGAAGCAAAGGTAATTTAATTCAAATCCCCCTGAAAAAAAAAAATCAACACCTCCTACTCAGCTGCTAGAAGAAGATTAAAAAGCAAGTAGCAACAAGCAACTATTCTTGGCCCATTTTCACTTAAAAGGTGTAATGTCAAACTACCTTTGACCACTTCCTAATCAATTTTCTTCAGTCATCACAATTTTTTTCTTCTGTTCATCCTGAAAAAGGATGTGTCTTAATACTGGGTATCCAAATAGATGTTCTAGACATTTTCCTGAATGTCAAGACAAGTACTGAAGAATTTAATGAGAAAATTTTCAAGTTAGAATCCAGTGAAGCTTTGAAAATTAAAGCATTGCAAGATTTGCTGATCATTAAAATAAAGTTTTAGTAAGCTGAAGATAGATTGTTGATATTGTAAAAGCTTTACATAACCTGTTCAGGTTAATGAATTCTGGATGTGGCAGAGAGAAATTAACTGAAGCTGAGGTAAACCACTGAACTGATAAAATGATACCTAGATTCTAATGTATTGAAACAGAAATGAAACATTTTGCTTTTTTACACAGACACGACCAGATGTAATTGATACAGATGTCAATGACCAAACATGAGCAGTGCTATAGATTTGGGTATAGAACATGCTTTGTGATATTCTTCAACTAAATAACTCCAGAATGATTGCAGTATGAATAACCCTTACTCTGGTAGTGTGCAGTGCACAAAAAAGCAGGATGATTTTGAACTTCACCCCAACATAGAAAATATATAACTTTTCATTACATTAGCCAGTTGGCATGTTTATAGATGATTACTACATAGGAAAAAAACAACAACTTAGTTTTCTGTGGTGATCAATGAAAGTGGTGCTCATTGCAGTTCTTGTCACTTCTGTATTGCCCATGGATGATCTCTGTTCATTTTTCCACCTTGGAAAACCTGTAGAAATGTGAGCACAGTGCTGCAAATGTGAAAATGAAGACAAATTCTCTTGCAGTTGACAATAAGAGCAGTGCAGCATAAGAGCAGACTCTGTCTCTCTTTCCAAGACCCATGGTAGTGTTCACAGCACAGTTCTGGAGAGAGAGGGGGAAAGAGAAGTGTCAACAAGTTATGAGGCACTCCTTCAAGGTTCTGTGTATGTTTTGATGTCTTTATATAGGAGATGTTGATACCCTTCACTGATTTATTTGAGGTTGGACACTCAAACCATGAGTTTACTCCCCTGAGGAGCCATGTAGTAGGAAGGAGGCCTTAGGCATTTTCAATTCTCTCTGTGCACACAAATCATCCCTGACTGACAACTTTCCAGCCACTATTCAGACAGCTGGCTAGTTGACTCTCTATTCTTATGCATGAATTTTATTCCCACAGCAGTTTTCCTAAATCTTTGCTGCTGTATTACATTTGCCTATCGGTTTTATATGCCTCATTATCTATTCTTCTTTAGTTAATTCAGTTTGTCTTTGCAGGTCATGTTTTCTGGACCTCTGGTCATTCTCACTGCTGTTCTCTGGACTTTCTTCAGCTGGTCTGTGTCTCTTTTGAACCATGGGTCAGTAAGGTTAATGAAATTTAAATTTACACTATTGCATGACTGATGCTTAATTCTCTGAGCTTGTTTTGCTAATGCTGTTACATTATACTTTACTGCATTATTCAAAACTACGTGAAAGATTTGCCTAAGAAGCTTATGCTTAATTTTTGTTTGTTTGTATGGTAAATCCTCTCCATAACGTTTAGAAATTATCCACAATTATCATAAGCAATAGTCATTCATTAAAAATTAATCAGGAAGGATTTGGATGGTTATTTTTGCAGCTGCAAATTCAGTAGTTAGCAGAAATGGTTAATTAATCACTTTTCATGCACTTTCATTTCAGAACCAGAAAAACAGAAACATGGTCCTGACTTCTGTGCTTTTCATCCATGTATGCCAACAGAAACAGAATCATTTTCAACATATTTCCTCAAATGTCTCTTTCCAAGTCCCACAGAGACAGCAATTGTAAATCTTTTTCTGCCAAACTGCAGCTGTTGGCCCAGTCCCTGGTAGCAGTAGCAGCAATTTGCATACTATTGAGTTCCTCACTCATAATACATCAGGAACTCTCATATCAGAAAAAAAAAGACCCATTTTCCAAAGTCAATTCTACCTTACACAATAGGATCACATATGCCACAGGTCTGGATGATTCTCACTGAAAATGTAGAGCCCTTTGTTTTCTTTGCAAACACCACTATGTTTCAGTGACTTTCTGTAGCAGAGCTTTCCTTTAACTAAAGAAAAAAATGCAGATTTTTTTCTGATTTGAAGAAGGAGTTATAAGCTCTTGTGTAACTATCAATTTGTTAAAGTGGGACGACTCCTTTTTTATGTGTGATAACAGCAGGAGAGAATTCATTTTGTGAATTCTTCCCTGCTATTTAAAGACATTGGATGATTGTTTTGCACAATTGAAATAATGTAAAAAGATATTACTTTGTCCAGACTTCCTCAAAGGTCCTCTGTCACAGTTTTAAAACAGTGTGTTCTTACTTTTTCTTATATTCTTTATAGTTTGCAGTTGCCTGAAGTCCATCTACTTGGCATGGGTATATCAAGTAAAAAAGGATTAAGCTCACACAAGAATAATTGCAGAGTTTTTTCTCTTTTAAGCATTACTGTTATAGAAGGATTGTCATGCACAAAAACAAGTTCTATGTCAGCTGGCATGGACAGAACAAAGATCATTACTTTGGAGAGCTCTCTTTCCAAACAGACATGATGACTGCTCATGGGTGCTGCAGGTGTGTGCCACTGCTCGAGGAGCAGTGCCAGACAGAGCAGCACAAATGGTGTTGTAGAGCAGCAAGAGGGTACAGCTGGGTCTCCACTGGATGATACAGACCCTCTGCTACAGATTTTTTTTCTTCTGTGCTCCTGCTATGGATAAGCACCACTTCAAACTCAAACACCAAGTGGCTGGTCTCCAGAGTCATCCCAGCTTTGAAGCTGTTTTTCCCCAGGGAGGATGTACAGGGAAAGAAATAATAAATAAAATGTGCTGGGGACAGCACAGTCCTACATTAGAAAGAGGAAAAAAATTATGTTTCCTGGTAGTGTGCTCCTCCAAACCATAGCAACATCTTCTCCCCCTCCTCTGTTGTTTCTTCAAAAGAATGAAGGTTTCTATCACCTTGATATAGATTCGACATTCCTGACATACCCTGCTCTATCCTCCATAGTATTCTATGATACTATCATGATGCATGTGCCTACATTTCCCAAATATAGGCTCAGATAAAGAAAGATTTTAAACAGCAGGAATAAGCAGGCAGTTCTTACTGCCTTATTTGTTTTATTTAGGTATTTATGCAGTTTGATAGGTTCTCTACAACAGATTTCCCATGCTGACAAGTTGTTTCTTTCTCCATCTTTCCTTGTAAGGCTGAGTACAGAAATTCCAGCTGGCCTAACTTCTCAGTTTAATGGTTTTGAATGTTTAAGCAAACCAGAGAAAGATGCTATTTTTGTATTCCTACTAGTTGACACACTGCAAGGAGGGATAGATATCCCCATCCTCTTTACAGAGTCAGTTTTATAGAGCAGCAAAGCTCAAATGTCAGCAGGAAAATAATACAGGTATGATTCTCTTCTTCACTATTCATTGTTAACTTTATTTCTTTGTGATTACAGTTCTTATAACACATCACAAGAACTTAATGTTGGCCTAAGGAAAATACAGAAAGAGAGTCAGATATTCTTCAAAAGGAATTATGCTCAATAATGAGAACATTTACTGTCTTAAACATCTGTTAAGAATTTGAGACTGAGAGGTATCTTCACTCCCTTCAAGGGAGAAACATTTTATGTTTCCATTTGCTTTTTAGCATACTAATAAAAAGATGCTAGGATATTTTTTTCCTTTAGTTTACACTGAGAATTTTCAGAGTGCTTGAAAAATGTGAACTAGGTGATTCTGGACACAATGTCAGAAATACTGGGCTCTCTCCCATAATAGAAGCAGTTTACTCTCTATTAAAAGCGTTTTTAATTTGCTTATTTTTTTCTCAATTCTGCCAAGTATAATGTTACAGATTCAGTTTATTCTTACTTTTGCTGTGGTTAATGAAAGATTTGTCCAAGTTTTATCTATAAAACTTCAAATTCAAAACATTTCTGAGGTAAGCTCTAAGCAGCAAGGTAAGATGCCCAATCCTTACCTCCCACTAATGTGCAAACATGCACAAATACAGGCACACACACATTGGGAAACAGATTCAGTGTTTCTTATGGCTTAATATACTGTTGCAACTTCTTTTTCATTTTAATACCCAGTCAGATATAGCTGCTGGTACTTGTAAACTGGAGAGGTCATAAAAACCTGAAATAACTTGAAGGCAACAGACACAGGCACTGGAGGAGAACCTGCCAACCCCTTGGGAAACTCAATTTACTTTATTTCATACTGCTTTTGGTGAAGGGAAAGAAAAACTGGAACACAGAGTCAATAAGATAACTCATTCAAATATTTGTTATGAGTGAATAAAAGAGAAAACCAGCAGGAGGGAAACATTAATATTTTACATTCACCAGATTCAGCGCCCAGTAACTACTGAAATGAACAGCTTGTGTTCCAGTTTCCATCTGAAGCACATTGGTTTGGCATCACAGGAGTAACCAAATTACAAACTGCTATTAGTTATGTCCCTACATACTCAGTAATTAAAGCCATACCTGCAAATATGCATAAGTATTCTCTGGAGACAACTGGAGCACTAATGAAGGATTATTTTCATTCTAGATGCATTTTAGTAGCTAGAGATAGAAGCTGTAGCCACAGCACAAGCTGCAGCTTGAAATATCTGGCTCCCAGTCAGGTTTTCTTTCCTCATGTTCCCATGTGCAAGCAGAGAAACACACAACACAGTTTTTTAGGAATCTAAAACAGAGGCAAAGCACATTCTAGTGGTGTTATGAAGTTATGTCATAGGTTTTTTATTATTAATGCATATAATAATTATTCCACATCTGTCCTAGATTATTATTGTTCCCTTCAAGGTCTTTCACCTACACTTATGCAAACCTATAGCATGAAAATTTGCAATGCAGCTGTGAGCACCTCTGTGGTAAGAGCTTTGTGATTTGCAAGAAGCATGAACCTTATTCCCAGTATCTTCCACAGTAATGCATAATATCACCAGAACAAAAGTGAGCAGAACTAAAGAAGGGTGATTTTTATTTGTGAGTGATGTGCCAGGAAAATTAACTTAGTGCTACAGAGCTATTCAGTGCAAGAAAGAAAATTGCAACAAGAAGAATTTTCAGGGAAATCTAGGAACTTGTTTCTAGCTACTGCATACTTGCAAGGTTTGAAGCCTCTGTAGTGTACCAAACCAAATTATGTGGTCTTGCTGAGGTTTTCTTTATTTGAAATGGGTAGGTATAAGTGTAAAACAGAACATGCACTCATTTTATGGACATAATGGCTTAATCCATTGCTGACCTATTCAAACTCAATATGTATGTGTTAAAACTTGTAGAATAACATGCTCCAAAACTCCACATACAGACAAGCTCTCAAGAAGAGAGCCTAAATTCTGCTTGTGTTCACGTGTCTAATATTACTCATTAGCTAGGTGAAAGCCAAACCAAGACAAACAAAAACTCAAAGATAAATGCAGTAAATGCAAATTCAAACCAATGCAGAATACTAGACCTAGGGATGCATGTGGAGCTTGGGCCACCTGAATGGAGCCATAATTGCAGAGTTCCATGAAAGGGGGCATATATGTCAGGCAAGAGACGAGGAAATACAAGTGATTTAAATAGGAATGCTGCTGCATATTCCATTTCAGAATCTGAGGCTTGTAATACAATGCAGTGGATCACCAGAAGTAATGTACAGAAGAAGCCTTGAAGAAATGCAGTTTCTACAGTGTTCAACTTTCATTTTTTATTTGTTTCCACAGTGTTCGACTTTCTCTATTTTCTCTAACTCCATCAAATCTTTTAGACTGTTCTCTGCATTAAATTAAAATACAGAGCAGCAGTCAAATTGAAAGATTTTCCTTCAGTGTAAATGGAAATACTAATATTATGTATGACCGTGGTGCAGACAGAAAAGTTTATACAGAAAATTAAGGGCAGGTGCATGTTAAGGTACCATTAAGGGCACTTACATATCCAATAACAAGCACACTTGCTACAAAATGTGTGCATCTCCTCCTAATGGACCCAATTCTTTCTTCTGCAGTCAAAATTCAGGGAGCTAAACCAAACTTAATCTTAAAACCCTATGATATTCAAACTCCTAAAAAATTGGTTTATTTTTATTTTGGGAAGAAGCTGCCTGTTAGAGCTGTTAAGATGCAAGTTCAAGGTGTGAAAGAAATTTACTCCTTTGTATTAACTCAGTTCCCTTGTTTGCTAAAACAAACACACACACGAATAAACCACCCCAAAAAGCCCACCCCAACTATAATGAAGCCTGATTACTTGAACAAATGTTTTCATTGCAGTTTATCTGACTACCTTAATAGGTTATAAAGAGTATTAGGTAGATACAAGAAGTTTTCTTTCCATGCTGCAGTCTGAAGCCCTTACATATTTTGTTCTGTACTTATATATTTTCTAGTCTCACTGTATAACAACCCCTTGATGCTTCCCCAAAGAACACTCTGGCTGCAGTTTTGGGAGCTCCAACATATTTGCCTATTTGACATATTGCAACAGATCCTTGGCTTCTGTAAATCAGCCAAGTTCCACCAACATCCCTGGAATTACTCTGGCACCAATGTTACATGGCTACATGGCTTGGCTTTAAGGTTCTATAAAAAGAAAAATAGAATTAAGAAATAGTGTAGAGCTTTGCAATATAAACCTTTTAAACCTCCACAATGAAAGGTGTAATTCTCAAGTGTGGCATTCACAGTCCTGAGCTGCTTGTGTTGTATTTGGGCCAAGAACTGAGGCAACTCCAGGAATGTGTGACAGCTCTGTCAGGATTGTGAGAACAGCAGTTATAGAGGTCACGCTCGTGCTTTCCTGTGAGGGGGGATAGATTTTAATTCTCATCTGTTTGCCTAATAGCATTAAGATGATGTATTATTCATAAAATGCCTTTGTGCTCCTTTTAAATCAGCTTTGGTGGTGCTTTTAAAAAGCCTTTTTGTTGTTTTCTAATATTTGTCTAATTTCAGTATATGAAAAGAAATCCTATGTGTGTATCCTCATAGCATCTGTCAGCACTGCAACTCCAGGGAGAAGAACTTGTAGCTATGTATCTCCAGTAGATTTTAACATGCCATAATTTTCATCAGCCTGTATTTGAGCTTGGTCATCAGGGGCATTACATTTGCCTTCCAGAAAAACTGATTAAAGGGCTTAGAAAGCTGCCCTGTACTTGCCAGAGACTTCTCACCCACCCTGCTGTGGGTGCTCCTCTCTCCTTCCTCACTCACAGCCTCCCCCAAGCCCCTCGAGCCAGGGTGCTGTCCCTGGGCTCCATGGCAGTGGGTCCCTGTACATTGCATCCAGTCACACTGGCTGGGCTCTGGAAGCCCTGAAAAATAGAAAAATAGCTTGCTCAGTAAACTGCAGCATGAATTAGTTCCTGCTCTGGAAAAAAAACAAGTTTTTTTTTCACCGAGACACTGAAGGCGCTCATAACATTGTGTTTATAAGGAAGGTTAAGACGTTACAGAATCACACAGTATATCTGCTGTCATGTCAGAGAACATTTATATAACACTGCAGACAGGCTGTAAGTCACAGAGCCGAGCTGGGAGGCAAGCTGACAAGGTCTGACAAGTGTCTGGGATCTGCCACCCAAATGCTGAAGCTGAGAAAGCTCAAACTTCTACCTCTGAAAGGTTACGTTTTTGGTGGACTATCTGTCACAAATACAATGAAGAGGTAGATTAGGCCACAGCACAAGCTGCAGCTTTTTCATTAGTACATAAAAATGAAAGGTCTCAAGAACAGCAAGTGAGAGTATAATAATTAACTTCAGGGAACCCATATTAAATTTTACAGAGAATTGTCAGCAGCACACACTCTGCAGATTCTAACCTGTTTATGTATGCAAATTCTTGACACTATATTGGAACCCCTACTACAGATAACAATATTCACCAGCTCAGATAGATAGTGAAAAAATGTGCCAACATATGATCCATATCAACTAAAGAAATTTTCTTCTTTTTTTTTCCTAAGGCTGTGCCTTTTTCTATGTAAGTGCTCATTTATAGCATGCAAACAATTGCAGAGCACCATGTCATCCATAGTTATTAACAGAAGAATAAAAAAGGAAAAAAACATATAAGCACTCTTGAAATTATTGGAGCTTTGAATTGGAAGAACTCACCTAATTCCATCATCTTTGATATCTTCAGGCACTAACAAACGAATTCTGTCATGAGTCCAGTCTTCATGAGCACTTCAGCTGATAATTAGAGCAAACTCTATCTATTTTGCAGAAGTGAGCTAACTTACTCTTTCTGATGATTTTTAGTAACTTTAACAATTACAAAAATTTAGGAATTTGCCTTCCTCATGTTTAATCATATTTCCAGAATCCTGTTCAGGATTTTTTTTCGCAGAAATTTCAGTCCATAAATATTTTTTTTAAATACAAGGATATTGTGGGACAACAAACCCTAAGTTACATCAGTGGCTCACTGTGGCTTCAAATAAGTTGAATTTAAATTATTATAAACAAGTATTATAAGCAAAGCCACCTTACTTCAGATATCTAAAATTTTTTTTAACATATACAAGGATGATTTCTCCATGCTAAACACAAAACACACAACTCAGACTTAAAGTAAAAAAATGATCCAGGAATACAGCTTGGAATTGGTCAAACAAACAGCACACTAGCTGATTACTACATTTTGTGTTATTTTCCTGAATAATACAGAGTAGTTTAAATACTATAACTGCATAACTATGAAACTGGAAACAGAGTAGGCAAGTTGTCTTCACTACTAAATTTATCTTTAGATGTCAACTAGAAGGACAAGCTTTTGGTTTACCACTCATAAATAGCCTAAGCACAAAAGGGCATAGGTTAGCATTTTGAAATGGAGAGAAATATTCTTTGTGTTATGTGTTATGTTTATTCTTTTTCATAATTCATGAAAGCAAACAGATTCACAAATGTTTTATCAAAGGACTCTTCCCTGGTTATTTGCTATCTCTTAATTTAGACTTTCTAAATCTCTGGGGTTTGTGTCAAGTTATTATGGCCATGGTACAGATTTCACTGTGCAAGGGAAAAAATTAATCCAAATAGGAAGTATAACATGTTGAGAGAATCCCATTGCAAATGTAGCATTTCAGTTTGTTTAAATTTCTGCAGCCTTTGCCTTCTGATCAACAAGCAGCATTTCAGAGAGTTATTTTCCTGATTAGTAAAACTTCTATTGGGTATCTCATACTTTAGTGGAAGAGCCTCTACTAAAATCACATTTGAATTTCAAGTGACATGTGGATTGTTTCTCATTTTAGTTCCTAGGGATTTCTAACACAAAAGAGCATTAGAATGAGCATCCATATGATTTATTATTTCTTTTTAAGAGATAGCTCTTGATTCCTATCAAATAGAGGTTCCAAGGGTGCTCAGTTTTAAAATAATATTATAAATATCCCTTCTCAAAATAGCCATTGAGCCAAAATACACTGTTTTTCCTAGTGCTCTAGGGTGCTAGAATTCTAGCACTCTTTTGCATAGAACTCAATATATTTTTACTAAGTGTTAAGCTTACTGTGTTTTCTTCATTACTACTGTGTGTTTTGAAAGTGGGCTTATTTACTTTTTGGTTATCAGTCATAAACCTATTTTTCTTCTTGGCTCCCTTTTTTTATTCCCATTTCAAGGCTCAAAACAGACTAGAGGTCTTTGAACAAAATATACCACACTCTCCAGCATAAAAAAAAAAAAAGCATGACTCTATAAAAGTAATTGAGAAAACCAATTCATGTCACAAGAAGACCATGACACTTCAGGCATTTAATTTTCACCTGGCCTGTCTTCATACTGCTGCTGCTGTTTAGAGATGCTTATGACCATCTCAGAGGTAATGGATTTGGTCCTGCTTTTTACTTCTGACCCATCTCAGATGATCTCAGTCATTACTGCCGAAGAAATTAGCCAAATGAGGTGTGTGTGAAAAATGCTTAGTTTTCTGTTCCCTAATTAAGGATAGAGCTGTTTATTGCTCTCTCTCTCACTCAATTTACCCAGATGATCCACTGCATGCCTGCCCTTCATGAGGCTTGCATTTATAAACAGGTTAGAAGATGTAAGCAAAGTAAATAGCATTAATTTCTCAACTGCAACAGTAACCAGAGTTTCAACAAGATGCAAATAGCAGTAATTCACAATTTTTCTATGCATTAGACTAGACTGTCCTCACTGTCTTGCCTAGAACTGATTTTGAACATATTTTTTAAATCGCTGTCATAACTTAATGTAGTCATCACATAATCTGAAAGAGATAATGAATGTTGTTCATTAGAAGATACTATGAAAAGCATTTCTTTTTATGAAATTGTCAGAATATTTATTTTTCCCTTCAAGTAGTACAGTTCGTCCCCACCCATATCCCTGACTTGGTCTTTTTGTACAAATCTAACTTTTGCCATTCACCAAGTAATTACTTGTTTGAAAAATTCTCATCCTTTCTCAGAGCCCTAAGATCATTTTATTTCAGGTAGGAAAAAATATGTACCAGTTAAAATAAAGCTGCTTCACTCTTTATTTTGCCAACAAAGAAACTTGCAGTTTTATTATGAAAATCAATCTTTCTCTTGCTGCAGGTCAATGAGATTGGCTAGACAGCATTTAGGAACTCAGCGCTCCCTGCAACGGAGTCTTGAAACACTTTAACAGGCAAAGCAAACCAAAACCACACAATGGGAATTCACTCTAAGAATACTCATGTCAGGCACAAGGTAACTTTTCCATCTCTATTAAGCCATTTCACAGACACTCAGTTTACTCCTTTCATGGAAAAAAAAAAAAGTGCTGTGTAGTTTCCTTGCACCTGAACTGATGGGAATATGGTAAAGTTTCTGGGGAAATCATTAAGGGAAAAAAAAGCCACTTAATGCATTATGTTAAGCCGTATCTCCTTTGGGTCTTGCTCATTTGCAGTTCACATTATGGCTTTAAATAGCTGGTTAAAAAGATGCAGATTGGGATCTTTAATAAACTTCTCTTCATAGCAGTTAATGTTAAAAATTGACAAAAAAAATTAAAAAGGAAAAGAAAACCTCATGAATTCCAATTGTTTTGTTCATATCAAAAATGAATGCAAATTTAATTACACAAAATGCTTTAGCTTAATTATAGAGGTTACATAGGAAGATTTTAATGGCTTGTTTATTTGCAGGATAATTGTTGCTGAAGGATCCAAAGAGAAATAGGTAGAGCCTCATTTTGTTGGGGCTGGAAAATCTTTGGGGAAAAGGAGATCTATTTCCAAGATAACATTTCTTTAATCAACAAAAATGCAAAGAATAAGGGAACAGCCTTTAAAAAAATAGATCCCTTCTTCAATTTAG
The DNA here is from genome assembly GCA_013396995.1 of Dicaeum eximium. Classification (NCBI taxonomy): domain Eukaryota; kingdom Metazoa; phylum Chordata; class Aves; order Passeriformes; family Dicaeidae; genus Dicaeum; species Dicaeum eximium. The sequence goes on along the minus strand of VWZP01002277.1, from coordinate 69,509 downwards.
ATAATAAACTGGATAATATAAGTTTCTTTTGTATCTTTTCTTTGTCCCTTTCTCTTTGTCCTTTCTCTTTGTCCCTTTCTTATTGTGTGAAGATTAATTTATTATGCTTCATACGAAGAATTCCCAAAATGTGCAAGAAAAAGTGTGATGATAATTCATAATCAGTTATCCTAGAAAAATCAAAAAAATTATCCAAATTATCCAATTCTATGAAACCCTGAACCATATATTTTCTAATATTGTTTCTAGTTCTATTTATCTTCCTGACTGAAATCACAAAAGTAATGAAGACTGTGGAATTTCCAGTTCATACCAAAACACAGCTGAAACATTACAAGAGTATTACAAAGATATCAGTGTTCAGTTTGTGCATGTTCCCACTGCCCTATCATTTTCTGCATGACTCTGCATTAAATTTCTTTTTTATCAGGGGATCAGACTAAATCAGATATTAGCCAAGTGTAGCGAAAGAAATTAGCCTCCCTTTGCCAATCATATCACAGATTAATTAATTTTAAATAAATATGAATTTTAAAGGCTGTGTGTTTGTTTTTTTTTATAAAGTTCACATTGTGAAAGATTAGAAAAAAAGAAAAATAAATAAATTGATGATATAAGAATGCAAGGTTTCCTGATATACTTTAGTATTTACTATTTTAATTGAGGATGACATAAAAAGCAATATCAAAAGAATCCTGCATGGTTTTGGTTCATTCCTTTTCCTTATGAAGTTCAAAAAACCTCCTTTCTTACTCTTTAGATTACTACTTTCTATTTATTTAAAATTATAACTAATATATGCAATCATTGATCTTGAGGATACACATAAGAGAAAAATCTAATGCAAGTCCCAAGTTTCAGAATAAATAAGCACAAGCATAAAGTAGCAAATCTTTACAAAATTAAAACCTAAATCTTAATTTTAAGTGACTGATGGATTTGCCTATGATTCCCATGTAAATTGAGTCCAGGGCCACATATTACATTAAACAGCAAGACCAGAATCTCAATTTTCTTATACTACAAGAGTGGGACTAGGGTTTTTGAGACTCAAACTCTACTTAAAGCCCATGCCTAGACAAATTTCTTAAGCAAATAATTCAATTTTCACTTCCCTCTGCTGTTTTGCTTGTTCTCCCTATTTTGATTGTATAGGCTTTCTGAAGTAAACACCATCATTTACTGAATTTTTTCGTGGGACTTAGAACTGCTTCCTGAGTCAGCAAAGCACTTTAAATATAATAGGGTGGGGGTTTTTTTTGTTCTGTGAAGTGAGCTAACAAAGCTTCCATCTCTTCACCTCTCTTCTACATGCTTATCAGTGTTTGTACTGACAAAATCAATGATACAGAAAGATAAGTTGAAGGAAGGCTTTGCCCATAACACTCCTTTGTGCCTACTGCAGAAATAAGAGAGTCACTGCAGTCTGCCACCCTCCCTGAACTTAATAAAACCACACTTTTATTAATATAACAATTTTGTTAACAGTTTTATTGACAGCTTATTGACTGTTGTTTATTTAAACTACAGTCTCTGCCATAGTATCCAGTTTGGGGGTTGTAAGAAAAGATCATAAATGTTTTCATTTTTTGTAGGGTTCTCAAACACTGTTATCTCATAAAACACAAAAGATACTACTGCTTGTGCAAGGGACCACCATATTCTACAAAGCCATAAAGTCCAGATCCAAACAACAAACAACCTACCGAGGATATGGTAACTCCTGAAAAAATAACAACAGCCTCTGGCATTATCCAGAAAGAAGAGAGGTTTGTTTCTACACAGGTATCACTGAGGTAAAATGTGGGTCTGGAATCCCTTCTCTCCCAGACAAAAGTAAGAGATTCAACTTGCATCTTTGGACTAATCTATTCTATCTAAAGTCTGAGCCTAAATCCTGTGGGGATTTCAGCATCAGGAAATTAGGATGGTGCTTTCTGGGTCATTCTCTCAACTGGATCATGCCTGGATCATACTGTCAATAGCAATTTTAAGAAGGGCTCTGCCTGCTTTTAGTCCCCCACCACCAGCACCACAAGACAGGGGCACTCAAACAAAATACAAACAACAGGTAACTAGCTGCTTTGCCTTCGTACATTCTTCTGCCTTCACTTTCAAAACAGACAGGAAGATCAAATGCTCAGTGGTTCATTACTTGTCTTTTTTTTCTCTTACATACAAAGCAAGACAATAATTTGGAAACTAGCATTTTAAAGGAAACAAGATGACATTTTATCTCTGCATTAAACTAAAAAAAAGAATAAACTGTCTACCCAAAACTGAAAAATAAATATTACCAACTATAGCATTGTCCTCTTGGGATAGCTTCATAGCATACTGTAGCACTGAGGCTCGACAGAAATTCAGGGTATCACTGCTGAACAAAGCAGTTAGTTCACAAAACCTCCTTAGCCCGCAGGCAAGAAGTTCAAAGCCATTTATAACATCACTTTTGCCAGAAGGGAGCTGTGGTATGTTTTTAACACTAGTTCTGAGGCACAGAGTAGACACAACAGAAAAGGACTGATTTCATCTTCACAGATGCATGGCTTAACTCTGATAACCAGCACAGAGGTGTCATTGGGAAAGGTTTGTTTACTGCTTTCAATCCTCAAAGAAGAATAAGTATTTATGAGAGGTGCTACAGGTCCATGCACCTGACATGAAGGCTCTTGCACTCACCATGCCAGTTCAGGACCAGCAGGTCTGGCTCTGCTACCAGCAGCTAAATTCACCCAGCCTTTCCTTCCCATCCTCCTCTACAAAGGCAAGTGAAGGGACTGAGCAGAGACTTCCACTGGGCCCCCAAACAGCCTGTTTTAACCTCGTGCCTGGCTCTGCAGTATCCTTTCTTTACTATGGCTTTGAGTCTCTATGGCTAAACTCAGAGGAGGTGGCCCATGGCACAGAGAGAGGACACCTCTGCTGCCAAACTCTGCAACATACAGTCCTTCATACTGGAAGGCCTTGAGAATTTGTTTCTAATTTCCTGCTATAAGGATGTAAAAGGAATGGCTCAGCTCCTTGAACTCTTTCCTGAGCATCCCTCTTGAAGCAAAGAGCTGTGCTCATTGCACTGGGTGCAGGTGTTAGAGACCAATAAACAGAATTAATCTATTGAATTAAAGGAAGCGATGATCTTCATGACAAACGTTGTAGCAAAATATAATTGTCTATTTGCTTCATACTAGATATTTACAAAAAGAAATATAAAAAAGTTACAGAATAATGTAAGTGTACTTTACATTACATAATTAATCTTATGAACCAGATGCATAATTACTCTTAGAAAATTAATCAGTACAAAATGGGGAGAAGGGAAAAAGATACAATAAATACTACTGGTTTTGAATCACATGAAAATCATGTCAGACTTAGGTATCATTTAATAGCTATTGTTCATTGCATATCTTATATTTAACATTTAACCCATGTGTTAAATAAAAGATAGGGTGAACAATTCTGTTCTGATTCTCTTTCATGTCCTTGAACAAGTCTGTCTTGTAGTCTCAGTTATCCTCTTTATCCTTGAGGGTAAAATTATCAAAGAAACAATCTGATGTCATGTGTGGAAAGAGCTAGTTTTGAGTATTCTGCCACAAGTAAAGTCCTACTGTTGCTTGCTCACTTATTTAGCTCTTTCTTTCTTAGAAACATTCACCACTTTAATTCGTGCTGCTTGCTTCCTGGGTATTTCAGGTGACAGGGACTTTGAAACACGTGATGAGATATGCTAGGCTATCTGATGACAGATAACAAGTCTGAAACAGGAAGAAGGAGTCCTGCTGAAAATTGTAATGCCAGAATATGCCATTCCCCACAGTGAAAACACTTTGCACATCACAAATAATGAAAATGCAATTAAACTTTCTTAAAGTTTATTTACACCCATACACACACTTGTGCACAAATAAATATTTTAGACATGTACAGCAAAATTAAAACTCACAGCTGATTGCTGTAATTGATTTGAATGTAGTCTTTAAAATACTACCTATTTACCTGCTACCTGCTGTTAGAAGATGGCTTGTGATCAGTGCTCCACAATGCAGTTTCTCAGCATAGTCAAACCTGTGGTGATTTGCAGCCTTGAACACGTTTATGCATAAATGTATGCATTATCAGTGTGCAGTTGTATTCTTCTACATGAAAAATTCTTTGTGTCTTTCTGTTTCTTTTCAGCAGCATATTTTCATCATATTCAGTACAGGAAAGTATTGCTCCCAGGAAGTTTTCACAATGCAAAAGGAAAGGCAGAATTCCACCCTGCTTGAAGAACATGTGGGTTAATCCATGAAGAAAAAAATCTGCCTTTTTTTTTTTTTTTTTTTTTTGGTGTGTGGGTGTGGGTGTTAAGTTTACTGCTGGAACATGTTTAGCCTGACAAAAAGTTCTGACTGCTTTCTGTGGGTTACAAAAGCCCACAACAGAGGCAATACACTTCAATACAGCATTAGTGTGGTGTGCTGTGCTGCCTATGTTGCATATATTGCTCCACTGCTTTAAGACCCACAAAGGAACATGTACAAGTAAACAAGGGAATAAGACATTTCATCCATTCAGGTGAAAATGTAAATATATACTGCTGCTTGACTGAAAAATGAAGAGGGTACCTTCTGGTGGTCCAGAAGGTACCTTTAGCATTAGGAACCTGCTATCTTCACGATTTTGCTGTTTCTTCCAGAAGAAAATTTAAATTTTACTCTTTTGGTTTCAAGAGGAATAAGATGAGACCCCATATGCTAAGACAGAGATCAGCTAGCAGAATACAAGTCTGGTTTGTACATCCGTTGCACCCTTATCCACAGATTACCCACTGCTGATCATCACCTGTTAGGTGGGATGGCAGAACCATCAGTGGCTAGGTGGAGGCTCTGAAGTTCTGGCTTTGGCAACTCCTCTTTCCTGCTGTTGAGGTGAAACCAGAGATCCTGACTTGCCCTTCCTTATTTGTAAGCTTCAACATGTAATATGGATGCACGTGCTGAATCCCTATATCTTGCTTACTGGCTTCAGTTTTGTTTGTTAAACATATATAACTGGGTACCAGCTGCAACTACCTAAGTACAAAACTCAAACCACTCCTTAAAAGGTCTGTGGAGTTCAGCAATCTACTTTTCTGCATGATCCACATGCAACAAATTTGCTTGGTATTTTTCCAGATTTACACAAGTGTTTTCTTCAATATTGTCTACATTTCAAACCAAACCAAGGTTTGTCAAATGCATGTTCATATATGGCCATGGAAAACATTTTTTTCTGAACTAACTGCACTGGTGAGAAGATATTTATAACATTTTCCTCAGCTAAACATGCACACTTTACATTTTTTAAATTTTAAAAATTGAAGTGTTACTCCATTGAGATGGCAGAGTTTTTACCTGCTGAGTTCAGCAGTGAAGAGAAACCCTGTGACAATCACATCAGTGTAGATAAATGTAAGGACATGCACCTTGGGAAAAGCCACCCACACTCAGAAAAAAAGATTCACAACTGAGAGCTGCAACCAAGAAAAGAGATTTTTATGTTGACTACTGGGCTAGACAAACTGCTACCCTGATCCAGCAGGGCATTTATCTTCATAAGTCTCCTTGAAAGGCAGGAAAGTTCTTCCACACAAAATTTTAAATGCCATCCCATTTCAATGATATTTTAAAACATTTTAAAGGGGTGCATTCCAGAAATAAATTAATGCAATTTTGCTCTATAGAATAGTCCAACAATCATTCATAGCAGCAAGGGGTCTAGGAAGGTAGATTTAAGAATAAGTGCAGACCTGGCATTTCATAAAAGAGATCAACGGATATTTGTAGACAGAACTGCCTGTTGCCAGAGATATCCTTAGGTAAGGTTGTACAAAACAGCACTAGCTTGAATGTTAGTTACCATGTTTTCACTAGGACAGGATTACATCATATTTAACAAAGCTGCAAAGTGTCACACCAGCTCTCACAACTAATCTGGAAGTAAAGCACAAAACAGCAGACATTTTAAATGTGCCCTTCTTGTACCCAGTGTTAAATATCCTCTTACATGTGAGGAGCAAGCAAATTATTTTTTCTGTGCAAATAACTTCTAAAACTTTGAAGCCAAAATTAGAGTAAACGAAGTTAATCAAGGAAAAAAAATCCATGATTTCTGTTCTAAAGATATTGGAATTGCAAGTAGTCCCTCTATTAAAAAAATAAAAAATCACAGAATTGTGGAATCTATAAGGCTGTAAGAGACCTCCAAGATCATATGAAAGTAACTAGCTACAAATATTCAAGCAAATTGTCATGATTATAAAATGCTCTGAAGAAGAATTTTGCTCAGTAATATGCTAAAGCTTTCCATCTTTTAGAATAAATTGTAGCTGTTTTTCTCTGAATCACATTTAATTTGGCAAAGATGTATGCATTTATCAGTGAATTAAGTATTCCTTTGAATAGTGCTGTATAAAAATGAAAGCAGTGATTTTAACTTTTTCAGCAATTAGATACAGAATAAAAGTTGTTAGTGTGTTCCACAGAGTGAAACATTAATCCTTTTTGCTGAACACAGATTTGGAACTCACCCTTTGGGATTTCTCTTATGGACCCTACATATTTGATTACATCTGCCATAATTAATTACACAAGCAAACACAACCATTTAACAAACTGAGAATGTGGATCTCCATGGCACAAATAGTCCTTTGAATCCTTGATGACATGAACTTTGAGGTTTAGGATTGGAGCCAGAAATCTTTCCATCAAGTTCAGTGTCTAAAACAGATAGAGAAAATGTAACCCCTCTAAGCCAAATTGCAGCCCAAGTGATTCTTACAGCTTTGCAGCCAGACCCTGCTGAATTCAGCACAGACCCTGCTGAATTCAGTAACCTGGCTTATCACATTTTCCTGAGACTGCTGGAAGTACATTTTCTGCTCATTTTCCAGTCAGGTGTGCTACCGGCACACACATCATCAGGTTGTAAAGGCAAGTCCCTTTTTCTTTTTCATTCCTTTTTAGAAAAAAAAAATTAAGCCTTTCTCAGACATACTTCCTCCTATGTCTCCCAAATGACACTACTGGTGAAACATTTATTTCATTTGCTTTAACTGGTTAGCTTCAGTGCTGCTTATTTCCACTTGTCTTTTTTATTTTATACAAGCCAACATTGGAGAAACACATTGCTTCTCTCGTAGAGGACAAGTTTTAAATGGCTTTCTGGTGGGTTTCCATGAAAACTCATTAAAAAGTTACCCAAGGGCAGAGAATGCATGATGTGCAGTCACAGCAGAACTTCAGGTGCTGGGCTGCAAAATACATCAGTGAAAAGTACCTACCACACAACAACGCTTGTAGCCAAGTATTTCTGAACAAAAAATACATAAATAACCTCATAAGAAGAAAAGTTTTGTAGGAATATTCTTCTGAAAACACAGGGTCTTGACTCATTAAGTTATCATTCAATACTTAGCCCTAGCACACTCTTTCTGAGTGGTTGAAATAAGACACATCACATTGCTCACTCCATCCACAGCTCACTCCATCCATGTTCCCAACAGTGAGAGCTACTCCTGTGCTGGAAACTGTATGAACAACCATATTGGCATCATGCTGTGCTCAGGCTAAAACTCTCAGCTTTGAAGCTGAGCTCAGGCAGAGAAATGTATCAGCAGAGTTCTGTAATTTCCAGTTTATATCAGACCACTTTGTAGCATAGGCAGAGAAAGCCAGATGTGACTAGCCCTGTCTGTGCAGAAATAGCTCTCTTCTTGGGAGTGTAGGGAGAGTTTCCCTTTGAGGGTTTGTTAGTGGAGAGGTGGATGATCCCTACCCTTGTTTGCAGTGCTCATGAGGTGGATGTTTTTAGCACAGCTCAGTGTCTCTTGACTGGCAAAGCTCATACATCTCTGATGTCTCAGACATCTCAGATGCTGCTGTTTGTACTACTGGGATTAGTAGGCAGAACACCACACGTTTTTGTGGAAACTGAAGTAATGTTTCCTGTTGGGCACTCAGCATATTCCTGTATATTATTGAAATCCATGGGAAATTGGGTGGTGGAGGGGTTTTTTTCATTTTACTCATTATCTCCCGTACTAACCACATTGATTTTGTTTCCCCTTATATTTTGCTGGAAGGCATCTTGGACTGAAGTCTCATGAAAGAGACATTTTAATTACCTCACATTTTTTTCCTGTTGTGAATCCTCCAAGCATTATTGAACCCAAGTTGTTTTTGATTTATTCTTCGCTTTTTTTAAGTCTGTTTTCTCACAAATCAATATTTGATCCCATAGCCACCTTTAAACTCTGTTCTGTGCACAGATTTACAAGGCTGTGTTCTGTTAAGGAAGGTTTAACGTGAAATGAGCACTGTACAAGCCTTAAAATGAACTTTTGGATTTTGAAAGGATTAAATAAAGATACACACATCTGCATTGCGGAATCAAAGCTTTACACAGGAATGAATTTTGTTTGTTGCAATAATAGTTATACTATAATGTTCCAGATTTCCTAATTTATGCACTTTGAGATCAGATTTGGACTCAAATTGCACTCAGTTTGGACTCAGACTAATTGCTTACCATGTTGGAGTTTTTCCTCAACAATAGGAACAAACCCATTCATTTTTTATTGTACCTCTGGTACTTGTACCATTGCCTGACAGAGTGCTGGAGTCAAACACATTTCATGGCAGGGAAAGAAGAGAAAAAATAAATATCCTCCACCATTCAGGGTTTTTCTGTGTAACCTATAGGGGCCCAAAAACATGTAAGTGGGGTTTTCAGCATAACTTGTTTTGTCAGCCTCTACTTAAATAGTCTAAGAGAGACAGACCAAACTGTTTTATATGAAGATAATCCTTAGCATATTGATACAGTATTCCAATACAGTACTATTCCAGTATACTAGTCCATATCAAGGATTTGATCTCAGCTTAAGTTAACCAACCCATTAACCTTTTTCCTAAGAGCATTTGAGCTACATTTTCAGAAAATTAACAGAAATTTGGATTACCTGAGATTTTGAATGACTATTGCCATACAAAGAATACAGAGGATTTTCAGAAAATGTCACCAAAACCACACACTTAAGGAATCTGAGATATTCTACAAAATTAAATTTGAGAATTTAAGAATTTAATTAACTAATGTTTTATTTAAGTATAAAGCTTTTGTCTAGACAGATAGAACCACTTCTCCACAAGGATGGTTTACTGAGTCTCAGTCAAATATTCTATTGAATATGAAAATCAAATGCTACCATTTTAACTTTGCCTCTTAACAATAATGAATTGGCACCGACTTTCATGGAGACTAACAACAACAGTTTGGCCCCCCCAAAGTGTGTTGCTGCAGTCTGTGTATTTCATCTCTTCACAATTGTGTGCACTATCCTTCTTAGTTCCTCTTTCTGCTAAAACTTTAAGTCCCAAAGCTAGAAAAATCAGGTCTTTATATGTTAGCACCAAACAGTTTCTTTTCAAAAAAACAATTAGCTTTTTTTTTTCTTCTGAAGACAAAATTCTAAAACCTTCTGTAAATGTCAAGGGTTTGAATTAAAAACAAAATAAACATAATTCCCTGACAGAGCTCCAGAAGGCCAAGTTACTAGACAGAGAAATCCCACAGGCATGACTGTTCGTCTGCTTTTGAAAACTTCTTGCAATTCCCTTCAGTAAGAAGTATTTAAAATAAAGAGGAAAAAACTTGGTTGGATGCCTTCCAGTAACAGAAAAATACATTGTTGATTTGATTTGGAAGAAAGAAGCCCATTACAAAAATAAAAAAGCCTTCCACCATCTTCAGTTTTATCAGACAACTTCATATTGTAAAATTGTGAATCTCTTTCATTTTGTTAAAATAATTGATAAACATACTCTTTATGTTCCTCCATTTGTATAAGACCATTTTCTCTTTCTTGTTTCCTTCATATATCATATAAGACTGAGCAAAAATTTCACTGAAAGGATACCTCAGATATCAAGAGCACCTTTTTGAAGAGGTAATCTTATATGTGTGTGTTTGCACTGCTTTGAAGACTGTGTTCCTGAAAAAAAATTTACTTGCACTACAAAACATATTCTTTTTCAAGCTACATTTTTTCTTGCCAGTAAGTAGTCTTTTCTTTGAGGGAAAATACCCCCTGGAATTGCAAAGAAGGTTCAAGGAATGTTAATTATAATTCCTTTTTCTTGACAAAATTGTGTGCCAAATATACCACTTTGGTCTTGGTTTTAGGTGCAGAAAGAGAGTTTATTTCCTGAAAAAAAATTTACAGAAATCTTCTTCTCTATTAAAGTCCTAGTCCTCAGATAAATGAACAATGAATGGAACATGCAAAAAGAACCAGCTGAATGATGTATTGCAAATAAATAAATGCAAACATCAATATTAGGTAAATTACTTTTTTCTTTAAATGATGTGAAATAGGCACACTTCAAATTAGGTTGAACATCTTTTACAGAAGATCTTCCCTAAGAACCAAAGCACACTACAGGCACTCAAAAACATGAAATTACATGAGGACAGTTGGTGTAATTGTGTATCTCTTTGACCATGGTGAGTCTCCTAGAAAATAACTTCTATGTGATTTAAAAGGGGAAAAAAAAAGAAGTTGTTCTAAACTTAAATATCATTTTATCATCCTAGCGAAGTCATAGTGGCTGCTCAGACTAAATAGGATAAAGTTAAATCACTAATTTCAGTTCCACAAGGGTTTGATATGAGGACCTGTTTCTTACTTGTCTTCTGGCAGTTGTAGGGATGTTCAAGGAAATTTCTTTCAGATAGAGTTATGAAGATGAATTATTTAATATATCCCAAGTGTATGCAACGTGAATTCCAAACATGCAGTATTCAACATAAGAACTAATTAAAATATTTTGGACAGCCTTCAGAAACTTGGCATTCTACTAAGCAGATTTTTCTACTTGGTAGTTTCAGCAAGCCCTACTAAATTTTATGCTACTGAGCACTGTCCCCATCTACTAAAAGGGGATAGTTATCCTTGTATTTACTGGTAGCTTTGCCCTCTACCACTGTCACAGTGAAAACAAACCCACATTATTTATGCTACTTAGCACAAATCAAGGTGTAGATTTTGACATGTTCATCACTTTCAGTTGGTTGCATGAATATTACAGTATTTATGCCAAAACTGTATCTCTGAACAGTGTCCAAGGTACATTAGCTTGGACAGAGTAGCACATAATGTGCTTGCTAACTCACATGTTTTATGGAACACCATTATGTATTCTTACATAAATATACTTTCTGTTGTGTACCATTCAGTATTCTGCAGTGGTGCTTCTCTGACTTGTCTAGAAAAAAATCACTTATTTCATTCTATGCTAAAACATTGGCTCTTTTTTTTAAATTTAATTAGTTTAAAACTTTACAAGCTTTCTATTTCCTCAGTTTTCTGTTCACTTTAATTATCACATATTTTGACCACACTTGAAATGATAAAAGACATCTCAATTAGTGAAAATTGTGTGCTACTTGGCAGAAGTGTTGTGTTTATTGCTTTGATAGAAAAATCCTTCTGTGTTAACTTCATTTTCTTGAATACTTTGCTTTTAAAAGTAACTCAATTAATAAGTGCCTTGGAAACTCACGCATATGTTTATAGGTTTGTTAATTCTAGTTTATCCACCTCTTCCAGTGCATTGAAGAAGATTCACCTAACACAAGCAAATTTGCATTAAATTTATATGAGAAACCATTCAACACACATCAGAAACAATACACTAAGAATAACATTTAGTAGTTTTCCAACATGCCCTGAATAAAGTACTTTTTTTAAAAAAAGCTGGAAATTCGGATGTGTTTAGGGTTTTTCAAGGATTTTAACATTTTCAGCTTTTAGCTCTTCTGCTAAGCTCATAAAGCACACAGTATTGCAGCACTGGGCAGTAAACAAAACCATTCAAAGTCACAGACTACTGCAGTGAAAAATAAGTTAACTGTTCCTTAGAAAATAGATTTGCTAGAAAATTCAGAGAAATTTATAGTTTCAGAAAAGGGTATGAATTTCCACAAGTGTACTGCAATCTGAAAAATATCCATACAATCAGTCTGAGATAGCTACTGACCCTCATTTCTACTCCTTTTAAATCTTTCCTAGATTCTCCACTTGAAATGGTTATGCTATTATTTGTCCTCTCATGTTGTAGTCTATGTCCAAGCATACATTCTGTCATACCAAATTTCATTAGATTGCTCCTGCCTTACTGAAAAAAAAAAAAAAGGTTGTTGAGCTATGGCTATTTTCACTAGATTATAAGCAGGAAACCCAGACTATATCACATCAGGCAAGATAAGAAAAGAGCACAGAGCACAGGAGTGAGTGTGCTGAATTAATAACAAGCTGGTAACTCCAGAATTCAGAAGTGAAATACTCACATGAAAAGACACAAAAAACTAACAAGAAAGTGGGAAGTCAGAAGATGGCAACTCAGGATGCTCAAGGGGTAGGCTTGCTCACAGGAACAAAGGCTGACACATCTTCATCTGCTTGGGCACAGCTTGGACAGAAGATATGAGGGAAGGTAAGCATACAGATGTCTGGCCTTGAGGCACACTGCTCTCAACACACTAGGGAGTTAGCCAAGAAAATTGTTGGATACTAATAGGTCATGGGTAAAATTCTATTTTGAAGTCTTCACACAGAGTAAACAGACGCCCTAGCAAAAGTGACTCAGAAATCTGAGGGTTTTTAATGCTATTTGTAAACAATAATAACTTGCCTCTTTACTACATACAAAATCCCAAACCAGGAGTGATGTCCAGCAATCCAAATAGAAAGTCAAGCCAAGGAAACAAGAAAGAAAACCCAAGGCCAAAATAAGCACCTGCACCAATGCCTCAAGCACAATTAGAGCACAATCAGATATAGCACAATATTTCCAATGAATCCATAGGCCATATTATTTTTCAGGGCTTTATTAAAGCCGAGGGAGAAACCTTACTTTCCCTTATCCAGTAAGCCATTCATACACATCTGCCATTCCATTCCAAATTAAATGAGAGCTTTGAAGAGAATCCTTGCTGACATCTTGAGTCGATACCCCTCTTCCTAGCTCTTAACACTTCTACCTCAGCTGTGGAGTGGCATGGGGGTTTAGTGGGATGACATTTCGGAAGAAAATTGAGGGTGAGCAAAGTTCTCATAGCCCTTCAGAACTACAAGGGGAATATTAGAAATGGAAGAAAAAGATGGAAGTTATTGAGGCTTGATGCAGACAATTTAGGAGGAGTGAGAGAAAAATCAGGTGAGAGCATTCCTCTATCACTGGAATTCAAAAGGGAGACTTTTTGCAAAGTAATAAGAAGGGATGTAATAATAGTACTTAGGATAAGAATAATAAAGGTGTGAATAAGGGACAGGCATAATTCACTTGAGAACTGATTCTTGTGTGCACTGCTATAAAAACACTAACAGGGAGTGATCCAGAAAATGTGTAGTGGAAGAAGTTTGTAGTAGAATCCTAATGCGTGTCTTAATGATAACCATGGACGTTTTTGTTCCATGCAGAAAACCATGCAACTTTTTCTTCCATGACTGCACAAAGGAACTTTTCATCTTCATTTCTGTTTGGAAGGAAAAGAAGCAGTTCTTTGCCATTGTTAGGCATCTATACACTTAAAAGGCAAATGTAGTTAAATCATTTGTGCTTCTTAATATTACCTGGACTACCTAGGAGACTCAAGTCACTGATTCTGTGCTTCCTGTCTTTTGGGGGGTAAAAACAGATACAGGAATCTTTTAAGAAACAACTTTAAACATAATAAATAATGGCCCTTTTTGTTCGAGTTAAGAAAAGTACAAAAGAATATGCAACAATGCCAGAAAAAGCATAGCATTTAAAAATTCAGTTATGTGAACTGAAACTTGCACGTGTTTCAAGCTGCTGCTGAGGTTTCATTGTAAATAGCTGGTCTTGTACTATTTTGTAAAGTACCTTGTATTTGTTACAAACCTAGCCATTGATCTATCTATCTCTTGAGGACCTAATCTGCATGATTGTTCTTTAATTTTAGTGCAGCTCTGACTAGATCAGGAATGATTATTCTTTTCTTTACCTCTGCTGTTTAGTACACTGCTTCTAGTTTACAAATACAAGTAAGCAAGAAATTGATTAATTATAAAGTAGGAAGTGAAGGTGAGGGTAGGAAAACCAGAACAGGTGCCGGGTTTTTTACTCCTGACAGAGCTAGACTGCACCTAGCTGGTTTACTGGAGACTCAGGTAATATCCTTACATTAATTTCACTAAATACAGTAGCTAATCAGAAGCACATTATGCCACTGATGTAATTTTCCACTAGAGAGGCATCCTTTGCATGGTAACTTGCAATAATTTCATGAGGGAACAACTGAGCAAAATCTTTAAATTAAAGTTGGATTTGGTGTAAATACTAATTTCTTTGTATTTGTTTTCTCTCCTTAATTAGAGCTAGTAAACTGTTTTCTCTTGAAGTCAGGCATTAAACAGTATTCTAACTCTGGTGAATGTGGTACTGAATAGGGACATATGATTCTGGCACAGGAGATTTTGCCACGTCAGAAATTGTGTTCAGCTGAGGGAAGAAGACTCAGTGACCCAGCCTACAACTGCAGCTCCTGGAAAGGTTTTAGTCACTAAATTAGAAGTCCTGTGGTGAGCTGAGAAGAAGGAAGGATCTTGTTGATCTGTGGGTTTCTCTATTGCTTTGTAGGCAGTTTGTTGGAGTCTGAGAAGCATGCTGGCTTCCATCATAGACCATGATCTGTTGCCCTTCTCCTTATTTCTTGTTCAGAATTCTTTAGATTTGTAGTTCCCGCAAGGTTTTGGAGGGTTTTGTGTTTGGTTTGCTGGGTTTTTGGGTTGTTTTCTCTGTGGGGAATGTGGGTGGGATGTTTTTGTGTTGTTTATTTCAGTTAATATTTCTGCTGCAGTAATAGCTTTTCCTGGCTCTTTCTGTGCCAGCTGCTGGTGGACTATGAATGGCTCATTACATGCGGTGTCTGCTTTGTGTTTCCAGTTCCAGGAAAAGTACATTTCTGAAATGTTTCAGTTTGTCTTAAAGTGGACTAAGTGAACCAGCATGTTTACCATTGTGGTTTATGAGTATCTAAAGAACTCCAGGGCCTTTTGTGCTAGGTTCTGCCAGACAATGAATGTGATTTCAAAGAGAAAGGAGGGAATCTGCCTGGAGAACAAAATGTGAAGTATCTGTAGGGCTATCTGTGGGTTCACCTAGCAGCTCACACAAAAGGTAAGGCACTTTAACATGTCTATATATATATACCTAAGCATTTTCTCTTAGATTCTTCTCTTCACATGAGTTAAATATGGGCTCTAGGCAATTGTATTTGACCAAGGTATGATCACTGGTGACATACCTTTTGTAACAAGAAGATACATCATCTTCTGTAAAGTCAAATAATAGCTCTTTGGATGAGAAGAACGCAATTCCTTATTGTAAGGAGTTAACTTTTAATGGCCCTAACATACCCACAGGACAATGGAGTTGATGGGAAGCTCTTCACAGCTTTCAATCCTGTGCCACTCACTAAGTCTAACAGCATTTTCAGTCACTATTCTACCTGAGAAGTTGTGCTTAAAAAATAATTTTTCCACTTTTACATCTCCTTCCTCCAACTACTGCAGGAATTTTTTTACTAGTTTTTCTTTGTCTAGAATGTAGCCTTTTGGACAGGTAACTGAAATAGAATACTTGCTGCAATTTAGTTCTATTAATGCCAAACTAGAAAATTTTGCAGCCTCAAAAAAGAACCTGCTTCCTTTCATCTCAGAGGAGACAGCCCAGTAGTGTAACTGCTAATGGATGGGAGAAGTTCCTGCCAAATCATAATTTAAGTAGCCATATTTTAATCGGTCACTCATCTAACGTTACTTACCCAAAATCGGAGATTTAATGCCACATATTTGGGATTCTTATTATTTCCAGTCTCTGTATCTTAGAAGACTGAAATGGTTCCCCTCAAATTAGACAGAGTTTCAGGTTCAGTGATTCACATGAAAATTACTTTTAGTTTAAATTTATGAAAAACCCCAACCACTATAAGCCACAAATCAAACCAACTCAAAACACCCTTTTCCAAAGATTATGCAAGACAAGATGTTCACTTTTCCAGCTCAGTGATTTCACTGGCTCAGGATTCAGCCTTGCTGGTTTGCTGGTACTGCTGCAAAAAAGAAACTCCAAAGTACATGCTCTGCTAAAACACATAAACAGGCTTTCACTGTAGTATATGGCATTCTGGATAATAAAATGACTGTGGCTTAAGCCCAGCCAGCACTACGTAGCCACTCATTCACTTCTCCACTAGTGGGATGGGGGACAAAATTGGAAAAGTGAGAAAATTCTGTGTTGAGATTAAGACAGTTTAATGGGGGAAGCAAAAGCAACAAACACAAACAAAGCAAAAAAAAAAAAGGAATTCATTCATCATTCTCCATGGGCAGGTAGATGTTCATCTCCAGGAAAACAGGGATGACTTGGGAAGGCAAATGCCATTACTCAGAACTTTCCCCCCTCTTCCTCCTTCTTCTCCCATCTTTATACACTTAACATGACACCATATGGAATGAAATATCCCTTTCATCAGCTGTAGTCAGCTGTCCCAGTCATGTTCCCTCTCAAACACTTGTGCAACCCCAGTCTCCTCACTGTAGGAGGAGTGTGAGAAGCAGAAAAGACCTTACCTCTGCCCAGCAATAACAAAAACATCCCTGTGTTATGACACTGTGTTCAGCACAGATCCAAACCACAGCCCTGTACCAACACTGTGAACAAAATGAACTCTACCCCAGTCAAAACCAGCTCAAGAGACCAGTGAATAAGACATAAATCTGGGAGCAGATTGTCACAGCTGGATTACCTTCAATTTGTATTTCTTGTGTAGTAAATCTCTTTATCTTTCAACACAAACTTACATTACAGAATCAGGATGGCAATTTTCATTGACATTTTAGGCAAGTAGCTATGATTTTCTTTTTTTGAGAAATAGGAAGAACTCTGTGCCATACCTCAAGAACAACGAATGCATGCAGCCCTATAATCCTTCTTATAACTTTGTACAATATTTCCGAGTGTTATTGCTGAGAAATCATGAAGAAATACAATTTCAGGGGACATTTCTTTCCATTTGATGCAAAGGTATAATCATACAATAGGAAACAAATATCAAAGGCATAAGTTGTCCTTCTTTCTCCTGCCCCATATAATTTTGACCTAAAAAATATAATTAAATATTTATTGACTGGGCTAAATCACCGATTGTAAAATGCAGACAATTATGTCACAGTTCATTGATTTCTGTAACTCCAGTTTATCTTGCTGTCAGATTTTCCTCAGTCACTCTCTTTAACTAGGTGGAGAAAGAGACATGTTTAAGTGAAGCACACAGAATATATACACCCCCTGCAGACTCTACACTATTAATCAGTCTGGTCAAAGAGCCTCTGGTGGAAGAAAATCTTGGAAGGGGAAGAAACCAAGAGGTGGGAGGTACAGAAAGCATATTCAGCACTTGTGTTTCTGTGGCTCATTGTTAGTGAGTTAGTGGTTAAAAGCGCTGAATCAAATGGCAAATTAAATCAAATGGGCAATTAACTACACCCAACAAAATCAGCAATTGTGAAGTTGTTTTTCTTCCCTGTTACCTTTTGGAGATCTTGGACCAGTCCTTTTGGGTATGGTCCTGTGTCACAGGAATTAAGGGGGAGCAGAGACAAATAAAACACTTGGTCTTGAACACAGAATTCATTATATCAGACATTGAGAGAAACACCTGGGGTCCTGACAGGAGTAGGGCATGTACCAGATTTGCTATTTTCTCTCCATAAAATCAATTTTGCACATTTTAATAGGTATTCTCAGCCATTTGTTTAAATTGATTGTATTTGAAGTTTTGTAGCATGTATAGTTTTTCCTTAGGTTTTGGCCCAGACCTTTAATTCATATCACCACAGACCTCTCAGATGTGTCAAAGAGTAATTACTTTTTTATCAACACAGAGCTAGCCCAGATCACAATTACTGACCTAAAGTTCAAAGGCCTAGTAACTCATCTACAACTTCTTGAATTCCTTCTTTTGCCACCCTTCAGTTGTTTAGTCCTCTTTCTCCACTAAAATTTTATTTTCCATTATAGTGAATATATTTCTTAAAAATAGACTTGCCTCCGAAGCTCAGATACTGAGTAAAATTTGGTGCCTTTTCCTCCACATCAGTTTCTCTGAATAAATGATGTGAAAGATGCTTTGAGCATAAAACTAGTATTTCAGATATTAAACATTAATATTGCATCTCTCTCTCCTCCTCTCTCTTTATTCCTTCACTTGACCATATACAATGAGTTGGAGTCCTTTTGTGCCTGTCTAAGGTTGTAATATTTGCTTTTTTTCTGTGAAAAAGTTTGGCATTTAAGAGTCTACTATATGCAATGGTTATACCCAAGTTTGGTCATTGTGTGAATACACATATACTGGTAACCAGGGTGACCACGAAACCACAGCTGAAATGCAAACAGTAGATTTGTTTCATTATCTTACTAACAATGTTGGGCAGCACTCAACATACTTCCTTCTCATAGAGTGTCATGCCCAATATTGAAATGGGGGGGAGTTGTACAGTAGTGGCTGATCACAGCATGGGGAAGGCTGGGCATCAGTCAGTGTGTGGTGAGCAATTGTATTTACCATCACTCTTTTTTCTTGGGTTTGAATATTTTCTCTCTCTTTATCTCCCTTTAAATAGTGGTAGTAGTAGTAATAATAATAATAATAACAAAAATATTTTACTCCATTTCAATTTTTAAACTGCTCTTATCTTGATCCATGCATTTTACACTTTTCTGATTCTCTTACCCATCCCACAGCAGGGGATAGCAGCAGTCAGCTGCATGGTGCTTACTTGCTGGCTGGGGATAAACCATAACAGTATATCAAGTTTCCTCCTTACACCTTACTACAGATCCAACAAACAGTCATGCTGACAAAATATAGATTATCTCAACCTGTGTGATAATCTAATAAAACTCACTCTTTGGAAGCTGTAAATTAAAATCAGAATTTCTCTCTCCTCTCTATGAAAAGTGCTTGTCTAGGTTAAGAGGAAAGTGTATAGCAATTATATTACAAAGAGTTACTGGAATAAATAAAATTCTGAAGACCAGCTTTTATTTTCTCCTCAACAGAAGAAATTTCATAACAGTTCTTCTGAATCTAGAATGAAACTGCAGTGTTTCAGTGAAAAAGATGAGAGTTAAATAAATGCTAAGTGGATAACGTGAGTTAAGGACATCAGACAAAGCAGTAAACGTGTCCTTATGTCAATCATTTCAGAAGCAGAGCTGTTCATTTTCAGATCTTCTTCTAACATGGATTAAAGACTGAGCAAGCAAGGCAACTCTTCTAAGTACAGTGAAGAAGAACAACAGGAAGCACCCTTTTTCCCACTTGTGTTCCCCTTGTTAATATATAAACTGCTGGTTAATTCTAAGGAGATGTTTCTACTTTTGCTTTAAACTAACTTTGACTGGAGCTTCAGTGAACAGATAAAGTACCTGTTGTCAGATATATCTGAGGAATAACATGCTGGAAAGTGGGAAAGAATATAATTCTAATGTATTCATGTCATGAAAGTGAGGGAAAGCATTCTGGATAGAAAAGAACCCTTATTTCCTTAGTGTTTTGTTTTCATTTATATGTTTAATAGATTTATTTGGAGATAGTTTCTCATGCATTAAAAGTCATTTGACTTGCTGCTCATACTGCCAGGCTTTCCAGAGGCACCTAACTTTCCACATACTTTGCACCAGGTGATGAATGTGGGCATCAAGTAACACAGGGATTTAGAGACTGAGGTTTTTAACTGAACTCAGTAGGAACCTACTGGCTAGACTGCAGAGTAGGTATGAAGAATAGTCTGCCAACAAACCCTTCAAAATGAGGTGCCTTCATTCAGTTTTTCCCCAGAATGGTATGTTTTAGTGATTTTGAATGGCTAAAATAAAACACTTATTTTTCCCATTCCCTCAGAAAAAGGTACATCTAATGAAGAACTTTCTGATCTCTTCCTTTATCACAGCATCAGTGAACATGCTGATAATATTTCTTATCTCTCTGCTGGTGGAAGAACCCTGACACAGGTTAAAGCACCAATTTCTCTGCCAGTGTGAGCTGCAATTTCAGAAAAGCGTAAGAGAATCACACAAAGCTCAGATCCAACACACTGCTCATTTAATTAAAACATTAGGCAACTAACAGAACAGGAAATAGAGTCTGGCCCTGGTGTCCCCTGAAGTACAGAGCTTCATATTTTGAAACTGAAAATCTCACTCCTACTGTCACAATCTCCTTGCAAATCACCTGCAGACACTACAACATGCTTGCAGCTGTTCATTTGACTCTCAACAGTCTTGTACTCAGCAGTTTCCTACTCTCCAGGGATTAGTTAAACATGTGTTTCTGCTCTCCTTGCCACTGTCATGCTTTTGGAGTCAGTGGTTTTATGCTAAATTGAAACTGGAATATATGTGTTTAAAAACCTGTGTCCAGGCTTGAATCCAATTCATCAGGTGCTTTTAAAGAAGCTCTCGTATGGAGTTTTAAATGATCTGTTCTTTAATGAGGATGGAAAGATGGGATATTCTGGTCCAACTGTTACCTCCACTGATTTAGATTTCACCTTAAAGTTGTGCCTTCTTGCAACTGTCTTGCTCATTTTAAAAAGAAGTGAGGAAAAAGATACAATTTATTGATCAGCAGATTCTTGCGTTTTCCAATTGCTTCTCATTTTGATGGAGATCTCCTAATATCACACTAAGGGACTATGCTAGACTAAGAAAATTGGCTGGAGGAGTGTAGGCAAACCACCTCCAATATTTAATTTTCCTGGTGAACCAAGCAGATGAGCTCTCTAGAGAGGAGAGGTCAAGTCAGCACAGCAGAGCTTTTCATCACAAAGGCTTCTGGGCCATCCTCAAAAGCAAGAGGGGGAATTGTACTAGGCCAGGGGAAAAGGCAACACTACTATTGCATAAATAACTCTATGACCTGGAGCTGCCCCATCATCCTGGGCACTGCCAATGGGAAAGCTACATCATTTCCTTCAGAGCTGCAAACCTTCATCTATTCGTGCATTTACCAAATACAGACTTTAACAAGCCTTGGGTTTCTCTGGGGTTAGGTGGTGGCCCAGCAGTCACAGGGCTCCTGATTGCTTTTCAGGTGTCTTAGTTTGAAGTTTGGAGCACTAATATGCACAAGTCTGTGCTGGATCATATCAAAGGGGCTAATAACCTGCTGCTGAGCAAAACCAATAAAATCCATCTCCTGACTCTCCAAAACACTGAGTAATTTAAGAGATGCCAGTGGGAGGAACTAATGAATTCTTAATTTCAGGTTGTTGCTATAGCAATACACTCAATATTTACACCAATGAGCTGAAAGGAAACCAGGTTTTTTATTCCCTGTACATTGGCCAGCTATCACACAGCAATATCTCATCTACTGGAGTGTAAACAAAAGTCTTGTTTGCTACCTGAAGAGTTAAGGTCTCTTTATAAAAAGCTGAAGAAGGCTAATATGTTTCTAAGTGGTTTTTTTGTATAAAACAGCTGGAAACAGTGCATTATGAATATTGACAACAAATAATTTGTTTGTACTTTAGTCCCGTAAATTTTATGCCAAAGAATGAAAGAGAGTGGGTGCTAATAATGTGGAAAACTTCCAGGTATGTATGCACAAAGGCTCCACAAATGTGGAAATTTTGGTTCTGGACTAATGTGGACTGACTTTGGTTTGGTAGACCTTTTTTGTGTTTTATCTTCACTGAGGTATCTCTATTGATAGTTCCTTTGTTGTAAGACAGCTGAAAAACTGCTTACAGTTCTGCACAGCTGGAAATTAATGGCAATGGAAATGACATTATTCCCTTTGGACTTCTCATCTCACTGAACAACATATAAACACAGTAGTTACACCTATGACAGAGTGTAGTACTGATGCAACAGAGCAGACTAGTTTTCAATTCCTATTTATCTGGAGAAATATTTCTTTGTGACTTGAATTTTATTATGAAACTTGGCCAAAAAGTCAGTGGCAGAATTTGAAGCAGTGAAAATTATTTGAAAGATATTAAAATTGAATAAGGTTGGAAAAGATGGTTTTTAATAGATATTCAAAATAAAGTAGCATATGAGTCTCATCCCTGAATAAAATAAAAGTTTCTCAGCATGTTTCTTTCAAAATGTACAATGGAGCACTCTTACATCTCTATTGTGATAAGAAGCTTAAATGAAAGTAGTTCTTTTTGCTGTACATCAGTAGATGATATGTCACAAACTCTGCTTCAAGATATTTATACAGAAGTTCACTTCACACACATTCTTTTGGGGAAAAGACCCAATTCTCATACTTCACAGCATTTTTGCATCACCAAGAATAAGCACTCTGCCCATTCCTCTTTGAGAGCCTCTGAAACTCTTTCACAATACCAGGAAAGAGAGCCTACTTTCAGATTTGCCAGAACATATCTCATTTGGTGTAGTAAGATGGTAGAAAAGGAAAAAAAATCATTGTTTTTATACTTAAAGGTAATTAATAGAAAGTGACAAAGTTGCATACCATTTGTATACCACTTTTTTGAGGGTCAGGAATAAAAAAATTGTCACTGGAATATAGGAAAATTTCAACCTCATGGCCTAATGCTCTAGTGTTATGCTTAAAAAAGGTGCTGGTGGTTTGTAAAAGAATAAGCCACAGCTCCATTTGATGAGCTGTGTGTTCTAGCTGATATCTCAGACATAATAATTATAATATCCAGGCAGGGACCCAGAGGGGAGTTACTGAGGAACACCTAGGACCTGTGCTAGGACCTTTACCTCTAGGTCTAAACACTGCCAGAGCATCACCATGCCAGGTCTAAACACGAAAGCATCAAGTGGCTCTCAGCAGAGCAGCTCTGGACATGCTCACAGGGACTTTGGTACTTGGGGAACACACCACAGCTGGCTTTGAGTGCCCTGGGTTAGGCAGCAGTTGAGAAGCCACCTTCTGCCAGGAAAGGAGAAGGGCATGGATATATCTTGGCATGGATGTGCCAGTGAAGACATCTTCATTTCTAGTACACCATCAGCTGCTCTCTTTCCTCATCCAAGGGAACGTTGCTCTCCATAGGATGAGCTCATTGTTCCCTTAATCTAGACCAGAGAATTCCCATTTGAAACAATTCCCCCGTTTTTCCTTAGGTCAGTTAAGACAGGCTCACAGAAATATCTCTGCTAGCAGGTGGGGATCAGAGTTACAGGCAAGCCATGGGGTTCAGGCCAGCTGTGAGAGCAGATGCCAACAACAGCAGGACCATGCCTTCCTCTCTCCCCTCCTGTGGGGCACAGCCCCACCATGTCTCAGGAAACCAAGGTTAAGGAGGGCTGGTACCACAGCTGGGGCCCAGGGTTGGTTACAGTCCAGCAATCTCCAGGTTAAGCTGCAGCCATGAGTTCTCAAGACAGAAAACAAAGAGGGCAAGACAAAGTTGGGGTCAGAAATGCAAAGGCAGGGCATGGGCATTCTTGCAAGAAAGTGTGAGTAAGTGAGGCTGACAGGCAGCAGAGAGAGTAACAAGAACTGTCCATGGTCAAATCTCAGGTCTTGAACTACCCTGACCCTCTTTCCCAAACAGATACAGCCTGAGAGAGACACATCTTTTTCTTGTTAGAGCAGTGTGATAAATAAGCAGAAGGCAAAAGGACCCTGCTGTGCAGTAGGATCCAGTGCAGAATGAATTTGATTTACCCAACTCTGCTCCTTCCCTGTAAATTTTCTCACAGATTGCGCTCTCAAGAAGCAAGGTGAGAAACTGTTGTGGTTTGATTCCAGTCAGCAATAAGCACCACAGCCTCTCACTCGCTCAAACACACCCCACCACACTCATGGTGGGGAGTAGAATAGGAAAGAAAAGGGAAAATTTTGTGTGTTAAGATAAGAATGCTTTAAAATAAAGTACTACTATTACAAAGTACTACTACTACTACTTACAAATAATACTAATAATTTTAGTGAAAAGGAGAGAGAAATAAAACTCAAGAAAAACAAGTGATGCACAACCCCATTGTTCACCCCCTGCTGACTGATATCCAGCCTGCCCCTGAGCATCAATCAGTCCCCCATCTGGATAACTCCCCCAGTTTATATCCCTTTGGCCAGCTGGGGTGAGCTGTCCTGGCCATGCTCCTTCTTGCTCCTGGCAGCTCCTCACTAGCAGATCATGGGAAACTGAAAATCCTTGACTTAGGGTAAGCTCTACAAAGCAACAGCCAAAGCATCAGTATGTTATCAACACTACTGTCATCCCAAGCCCCAACTGCAGCACTGCACCAGCTAAGAGGAAAATTAGCTCTATCCCAGTTGAAACCAGGACAGAAACTTGCAGTGCTCCCTATAATATTGAGGAGCAAAGGGTTTAACTTCTACCTTGATGGGCCATGTAGAGAAGCATTTTCACATATGGAAAACTGTTATCAAAGTGAGAAGAGTTTCAAAGATTAATAGCCAAATTCTGTTGATCACCTGTTCCACTAGGCAGACTCCTGATCTCCCATTTAAGAACACATTATCTTCTGCTTCATTGCAGATTTCTTCCCACGCACTGAATTCTCCCCAGCTCATAGAAGCAATATGTTCCTCATCAAGTCTGTTCATTTTAATGATTTTTAATAGGCTTTGCTTCTTTGCCCAAGTCTCATCCCCAGTGCCTCTTCAGCAAGCTGTATCAAGGTAAAAAGGAGTTTCCCTTTCAAATTAATTCAGTTAGCACAATCTCCTGAAATCTGGAAGTACCAAATCAATTTGGACTCTTTACAACATTTGCAGTATTAGATACGGTGTGTGGTTTGTCAGCAGTGCTCAGACAAGTACCTCTATGACTCTGCATGCAGAATGTAATATTTGTGAAAGTACAGATGAGCTTCTATCCTCGTACACTGCCATCCATGTAAGCAACTGGAAAAAAAAGATAATATGAGACTGTAAAGGACTGTTCTGTTTCATTTGCAGAATGCTTCTGCTGAACTACAACTCATTACAGCATGGTCTCAGACTGTGCCATTTACGTGAAACCCACATCCTGATCCTGATTTAAGTATTCATTGTTTGTCTTGCTCTTGCTTCATTTGCTGTAATGATACATTTCTACCCACTTGTGCTTTCCTTCTATTGAAAGAGAACTATTGAACTTTATATGACCTGATTCAGAAAAACACTGTTATACTTCATATAACAGTGCAGAGACACAGGCTAACTTAAGTGGATACCATCTTATACAGAAAAATATTGAAAATCACCCAGTCTTCTGTACTACCAGGAAGGTTAATATCACCAATTTTTTTAATTTTCGGTCTTCTGTCTCTGCACTGGCACCATGGGGTGGAAGGAGCCCTCTAAGGCTCTGGTTCCTTTTCACTGGCCTCACTCAAATCCTGCTTCATAGCTCTCCTTGGAATCAATGGCCCTTCCATACACAAATGGGGATGAAGCTGTTGTCTTGTCTCACTTTTCCTGAGTAATCTCTTTCAAAGGGTTTGTTTGTTGTCTTGTCTTAGTCTCTACATATGAACTTTCAACTACCTTTTCTTTCTTCAGATGGTATTTTGCATCAAGAGGCAAGAAGACTTAGATAGTTGCAAAAGAAAAAATCTTGATAAAAAGAAGCATCTTTACCTGACTGGCTTCAGCTGTTGTCAGTATCAAATAACTCTTAGCTCCAAAGTATGAGATTTGGTAGAAAAATCTAGCTTTTTGATTCACATTTTGTAACATGAATTAATAATCTCAATGCCAGAGTCACCATTAGCTGCAACTCTTGACTAAATGTGAATGAAGATTAATCATGTTCTGTATACCCAGCTCAAACAGCTCAACACTGAATTTGTCAAGCAAAAGCATTTGATTATTATTCAAGAGGCTTCAGGTGGGTGAAAAAACTAGTACAAAAACAACAACAAAGCAAAAATGAGAACATTTTGTGTTAGCTACTCCCTCTCTGGTTCCAGCATTCAATGGGATCAGGCTACTCACAGTGTCAGTGACTGCTTATTTGAATATTTTTCTCCTGTGGGATAACTAGTTCTGTAAATATGGCTCTGTTAAGAGAGTAGAGATGCATGGTAAGCTATGAGCCAGAAAACAATTTCTACACTTTTCTGGTAGAAGCACCCTTAACCCTTCAGGGCAGTTAAAGAGAAAACATGAATCTTTCCAATACCTGTGTCACCCAAGGCCTTGAGTGGATTTCTGCTCAACACAAACCTTAGGAATAATGCTAAACAAGAACTATGGATAAAAAAAATCATTCCACATTCACACTTCAAGGGTTTGAACTTTTCTCCCTTTCCTTTTCCAGACCTTTCTTAATCTGTGCATTTCTCATTGAATCTTTAGTTAAGTAGAAATGGAAAAGAGAGGGGGAGCAGACATTTTTATATATTTTCTTAATTTTACATTGCAGTGGGATGCATGGCAAGGTTTTGATAGTGAGGGGATGGTGAGACTACAGGGGTGAGTTCTGTAAGGAGCTGCCAGAAGCTTTCCCTATTTCTGATAGAGCCAGTACATACTGGCTCCAAGGAAGAGCCAATCAGCCAAGGCCAAGGCCAAGCCCTGACCATGGTTACCCCTTGGGATAATGTATTCAAGGAGAAAAATAACACAGAGTAGCTGCAGCCAGAGAAAAGAGTGAGAATTATGTGACAGACCTGTGCAGACCATGGTGAGGCAGCTGTGCCCCTGCAGCCCATGGTGGGTCAGTTATCCACTGCAGCCCAGTGGGGACCCACCTTGGAGCAGGGAAGTACTGTGAGGAAACCTCCCCCTGAGGAGGAAAGAGCAGAAGAGACAACATGTGATGAACTAACCAGAGTTCCCATTCCCTGTACTCCTCTGCCACTGAGGAGAAGGAGACAGAAAATTCTGAATGCAGTTGAGTTCAGGAAGAAAGGAAAAGTTGGGAGAGAAGGTGTTTAAAGATTTTATTTCTCACTATCCTACACTGAATTGATTGGTAACAAATTAAATTAATTTCCCTGAAGTTGAATCTGTCCTGCTGCTTATGGTAATGGGTAAGTTTTCTTTCCCTGTCTTTAT
This sequence comes from Dicaeum eximium, assembly GCA_013396995.1. Classification (NCBI taxonomy): domain Eukaryota; kingdom Metazoa; phylum Chordata; class Aves; order Passeriformes; family Dicaeidae; genus Dicaeum; species Dicaeum eximium. The sequence continues at coordinate 42,380 of VWZP01002277.1, read as the reverse complement.
TTCAACCACTTCACAGGAGGAGGCAGGAATAGAAGGCATCAAAATAGAGCCCAGCCTAAAATCAACATAATCATGTAGTTAATGACCTTACAGAATGGCAAAGTATTAAAGACATTTATTTCAGTGGTCTGTCTCTAGGTTAAAAAAAGCTGAACCTCCTGCACTGAGAATGCTTTGACTAATCTAGTTTCTCTTGTTTACACTTTCATTATTTGAACAGGAGTCACTCAAACTAAACAGCTGCCTTATGCAAATTTTGATCAAAAGAGCTCTAATAACATATCTCAGTGAATTCCTCAGTCTCCTCACTTCTGTTTCATACCTTCCCTGTCACCTTCTGAGCACAGATGCCACTGTTACTCTATCTGAAACTCCTGCCAAACCCGTATCTTGTCCTTGAACTGCTGTCTCAATTATTGTTCACATAGCTGTTTAGAGTTCCTTTCTTGTTATCCCTACTGAATTTCTTCTGAATCTATTCAGTTTATTGTGTATTACATTAAGCTCAGTGCAAATTATATAAACCAAACCTCAGGCTCTATTAGGAGAAAGATAACCAGCAGGCTTAGGAAATCTGTTACCCCCACTCTGCTCAGCACTGGTGAGGCTGCCCTGGCAGACTGCAAACCAGTCATGTGCCTCCCTCCTCAAAAGGGATCTGGAGAAATAGGAAAAAGTTCTGCAGGGAACAAGAATGATGGACAGAGGCTGTGGGCAGTGTCCTGTAGGGGCAGGTGGAGAGATCTGAATTGGTTAAATTTGTTGAGAGGGAGCTAAGGGACGTGTTCTCTTCATAGAGCTGAACCAGGATTATGGGGCCAAATGCCTCCTGGCAGCACCAAATGATACATCATGACATCATTTGTCAGCAGTCACAAACTCTAACTTCATAGGCTCAGATTTGAAAAACCTTTTCACTGACAGAATAGTGCAGCACAAAGAGAGGTTAAGCAGAGACTGTGGCAACTCCTTTATCCAAGCTTTGGAACACCTTGTTAGACATAGCCACAACTGATCCAGACTCAGCAGCAGACTCAGCTGGCTTTGAGCAGGAGGTTGATCTAGATGACACCCAGCTCTCAGCTTGTGACCTGAGATTTGATTAAGCTATGCCAGCATCAGCCACCAGCTAGAAAGTTCACTGTCAATTCCTAGGGAGCAGATAATGCTGTGAGCCCTGAGGACCCCTAACTCAGCTTTAGTGATAGACTCAGAATGGATGGAATGAAACATCAGAACAGAGACCATAATTAAAGTAGAAAGATATACTGAGTCACCAAACATCTCAAAACTTTATCAGCTATTCAGTTTATGTTTACTATAGATAGGGACAGAAATGTGTCTTTTTCTTTTCATTATTCTTTATTTCAGTTCTTTTAAGTTTTGGCTTGTTATTCGTTTGTCTTTGCTAATGGGCTTCCTGGGCTGGTTCCTCTTGATGAAGCTATAAAGGTGATTAAGTAATTATTTGTAGTTATTTAATCTCTGTCTTGTTTTCAGACCAGACAAGCAAACATGTTGTGATAAAAGATATAGACAGGAGAAAAAAACCTTTTTTTAAATTAGGATGGGTGATTAGATTTACTGGGGAACACAGATCAGTCTCTGCTAGCACAGGCTGATACTACACACACTCTGGATTAATTGATGGAAACTAAGCTTTACACTTCTGTCCTTTCCCGTAAATTCTTCAGCTTTTGGCTAGATTTCAGCCCTGATGTACAGTTGTCACTTTCATCTCACTGGTAACATACACAGTGAATAAAAAATGGACTTATTTTGCAACTTCCAAACAACAGGACTGTATTGGAAAAGGCTTTTTAAGACTAAATAGTTTCCAATAAGTTAGGGTCATTTTCAAACCACTTGACAAAATGCTCAGATAATGGGTTATATGATGAGAGATTAGCAGTGGTAAGGTTTACCAGCTAAGTTAGCCATGCTAAAGAAAATATACTCAGGACCCCCCAAAGATAAGTGAGTATTTAGTAAATATTGTAAATGACACATGAGAAATGTAATAGACCAGCACAAATCAAAACTGAATTTTTCAGCAACATTTTTATGAAGCAGTAATTCAAGTGTGTTTTAACTTTTTTCAGAGTTCCATTGGACTGGCAGTGAAGTCATCTCAAAGCACATAAAAGCCTAACTGTTACTGTATTTTTGAAGAAAATATGCCAAGTGTACTTCTGCACCTTTAGCTATATAATACCCGCTTAATTGTCAGGTTAAACTTAATTTATCTCAATTATGAGGTCCCCAGCACATTAAGACACTACTGTAATACATATATATATATATACTGAAATATATATCTATAAAGAGAATAATTTCATATATATGAAATTTTCCAAGATCAAAACTGACTGAAACCATGAGGAGACAGAATCAAATGGCAAAAGCACCTTTTGCTCCTCTCTTGTACATATGTTGTCCACCCACCCCTGCCCAGAATACCTTGCCAATTAAATTGTCATTTCATGTTGTTTTCTCGCTGTGATTTGGCATTGCACTTTTCTGCTCGAGTGGTTTTTCCTATTTGGCCCAAATGTGAGCCTTTTGTCTGAGATCCATTTTATAGAATGAGCTCAATTCTATAGACAGCTGGCTGATTATTGCCCTCATGGCTGGGGCTAGTCATAAAGGGGTTTTTGGTCTGGATTTACTGTCCTGCAAAGGGCTTTATAGGGAAAGGAGATCAGCACTGCAACAGTTATTTTCAGCTATATTGAGAGAGTTAGTTCCCTCTCCCCAGCTGCATTTTCCCTCTCAAACATGCTTCCATGGTAACATAAGCACAGAGCTGCTGCAACAGTGAAGTGAATCTCAGAAGTTTGGCTTTCCCAGTTGCTAATATTCTGCACCGAATCTTAATTGAAATCCTAGTAGCACATAGTAGAAATAATATTTGGCAATCTTCGTGTTACTTTTGCTTCCTGGTCTATTTCCAATTATCTTCTAATTCAGGTAGTATTTTAAAAAGGGCTCCTGTACAAAAGAGACAAGTATTAAAAGAAAAAAGAAGATTTGTAATTATTAAATAATAATTAAGTATTCCAGGGGAGGGATGGCAGTTGAGTAGGTGGATAATATATTGTATAGAGAAGCTCTTGGCATCCTTGGTGCTGGGCACAATCAAATTCTAAAGCCCCTTCTGATAACACTTGTGGAAAAGGTCAGCCAACATATGTTGTTCACATCAGGGTTGTTCTTTTTTACTGGGAGGACAGCCACAAGCTCTTTGTTGAATAGATTTGATAATAATTGAGCTATATGATTTTGCTGTTGAGAATAGACTTTTCTGTGTGCCATGTCCTCGAGCACCCATCAGCATTGATGCAGAACTCCCAGAAATAACTGGTTAGAATAATATGTATTTAAAGTATTGTACATCTTTTATCCATGTCAGTGACAAATCTAATTTATTACACTATTTACCCATTTTTATTTACTTAACAGGACTTGAGATTAAAGTCTATGAACAATTGTAATTGTCTTCCAAGTAAGGAGCTGTACTTCTGGTACTGTTACAAACACTTGTATTATGCAAAATATGTTTTGGGTTTGCTAAAAATCTTAATTCTAGAGAATTTCAGGTTATCATTAATGTAGCTGGATCAGTTTATTCATATAGAACACAGGGAACATGCTATTAGTGAATGTTCACAAAAATACTTATACTTGAAGAAATTTCCAAACACCTTATAGGAGCTCTGCCACAGAATGAGGGTCTTCAGAGGAGCATTTAGTAGCCTCTTTAACAAAAAAAAAATTCCTTCTTGTCTTATTGTAGATGGATTCCAAAACAAGCACCAAATAGGAACTTTGTTTTTTTCACTGTAACTCGGTTTTCCATGTGCTAAACAAGAGCCACAACAAGACTGTGGTCCTGCTAAAGGTAGGATTTGATCAGTTTGTGTGTGAACTTTTAAATAAAGATTAATTGGAATTGCATGAACAATTTGATTTTTGTTACTCTCCATTTAAAATTTCCTCATGTTATATACATCTTGTCCTTTCCTAATATGCAAGTATCAGAGAGAAAACTGCTTGTCTGTTTAGGTTGCAAAGACTACCTTTCTGAACAGCTGCTCTTTTGTCCTGGCCTGAAAAGCTGAGCTTTGGGATGCATGAACATTTTCCATTACATCAGCACGACATTAACCTGCAAGTAAAGTCCTAGCTAAGGGTCACATCTGCAAACAGATGAGAGATACACATAAATCACCATTTCTGTTTGCAGCCAAGCTGAATGTCAGTCAGGCAGGCAGTTCCATGTGTAGCAAGGGAAGTGAGCAAATGGTAGAAAATTTCCAGCACATTTTCCCTCCCCAGAGAGAAATTCTGAATGAAACACTAGATATAATAACAGATGAAAATTGCTAATGCTTTATCATGTCCATCTTTCCATTGGCAGTGAATGGAATCAGCTGCAAGTTGTTATTGCCCTTCGTCCTGCTGCTCATGTGCTTTGTTCTCTGACAACACCTTTGGGGAGTCAGACTCTGCTTCTGTGGTTAGGAAAGTGGAATTCTGGAGCCGTTTCAGAGTTTTGCTTGTAGTAAAATACTGACATATTCAGCCCAAAGTCATTCTTTGCCATTATGTTTGCTACTAAGAAGCTTTGTAATCAGTTTAAGCTGGTGTGACAGCCTTCTGTATTATACAGAAATGTATTAAAAATATATTTTATTGAGGGAAAACAATGAAAGGAATCATAATGAAGACTAAGACTAAGACAAATAGGGTAGGTTTAGTTTTAGGTAGTAAAAAAATAGCATAAAAAAGAAAATATTATTCCTGACCTAGCATATAGGAATCAATGAGGGTTTTTACTGAGCTAACTTCAGTTTAAAAGTGTTAGAAATTGATATATGCAGTCCTTTAAAATCTACATGGTAGCTTATTCCTTTCTTTTTAAAATGCAACTGAAGAAGGACAGAAGGTAGTGAATAAGATTATGAAAGACTTCAGGATGGTTGACAGAAGGAACTGCATTTTTAAAAAATCTGTTATATCCAACCCAGTACAGATCAAACAATGGTAACAAAGGATATGGGACATTGCCTTCCCAAAGTTTCAGTAAATGGGACCTATGTTTTTCTCAGCAAGTGATCTTTCTTTTGATTTTCATGTTTCAACCACACTGAAAAAAGGCTGTAGAATAACTACACATTAGCTGTACACACAAAAATAACTTTTCCTATGAACAGTAGTAACTATGTAATCTTACCTGAGGCTGTACAGTCAGTGGTTTTTCTACATGTAGCCTTACAAGCTACGTGTAAAGGCTGAAGTCCAATTATTAAAAGAATCAATCTCCTTACCATATATTCCTTCAATTCACCATATATTGCATTCTTGATAGTCTGAGATGAAGCTTTGCAATTACAAAGGTAACTAATTTCGAGCATATTTAATGGCTGAGCAGAAAAGAAATTTTTTTGTCTCTTGGTGCATGGTACTATTAGCGGATTTTCATGCTCTTTGGTAGAAGCAATTGAATTTCCCAGTACAATGTAGAATTATAATAACCATATCAAACAATAACTATCTAAAAATGAACAAATATGCATCACACACATGCTCTTTTCATTTTCACAGCTTTGATTAATTCTTGTCCCTGTCCTTCCATTTATTTGTCACATAAAATTGTATGCTTATGATAAAAATGGATATATCCATTTACTGTAGATAAATCTGTGTCAACTGTATAAAATTGCATAATAAATGAAAGCAAAATTGTCCTTATAAAGTCATTATGAATTCCAGTAAGGACAAAAATATATTTTACATATATATAATACATTTAATTTCTCCCCTTTTGCTTCCTCCTTTCCTCCTTCTCAACCTCTGCTATAGCAGCAGAACTAAAAAATACATTTCAGGCCCAAGAGTAGACATTGTAGTTTCCAGAACTATTTGATGTAATACACCAAAGTGGATGAAATAAGAAGACAAACGTGCAATTTATTACATTTCTGACCAGCAAGGTGTCACAGAAGAAGCTGGGATGCTTATCAGCAATGGGAGTTGGGTGTTCTATAATTGTCTCATTGACAGTATCATTGTGGTAGTACAATGATCCTAATCATGTCCAAAGTTTTAAAAACAAAAGGAGTGTATCAACAAAATTTTACTTTGAGTCCATAAATGACAAAAAAAACCCAAAAAAAAAAAAACCCTTTTGTGAACCATTGTAATAATTTTGTAATGGTTCATTTTGTTCAGCTAGACTGAAGAATTGTAAGCATACATTAATGCTATTTATGAAGTCAACTTTTAATATGCAATACTCCCTTAAGGAAAAGCTCCAACAGATCTCTCATAGGGGCTCTTATCAAAAAAAAAAAAAAAAAAAAAAAAAAAAAAAAAAAAAAAAAAAAAAAAGAAAAATTGGGAAAAAAACAAAANGACAATTGGGAAAAAGTCCATGAAGTTTACTTACTGGAAGAATACTTACTGGAAAATGAGAGATGACAATCAATAAGTTTTCTATTTTTTGCCATGAGAAGTGATGTTTGACTTTCTGATCACTAGGCTTGAAAATTCAGTCCTATTAAGAGAGCCTAAAACCTTTTTGGAGGAACACAACAAGGAAGATGGTCAGTCAGGCATATTTTTCTCATAGTGGAACATAAAATTGATAGAATCTCATCTCTCTGCAAAATAGTGGCTGTTTAACATCCATCCTCTGATTGTTTTCTTAGTCGAACTACCTCATGATTCTAAATACTAGAAGTGAACACAGGTTTTAGTAGAGTGGTTTTGAGACAGTTCAAAAGCAGAGCAATTACTTTTCAGCAGTTCAGGCATTCTGGAATGCAGGCTCAGAATAGGCTCAGAATATCAAAGAGTCAAATCTTGACAAAAAAGTCTGAGGATTTTAGTTAGCTCTCTGGAAGAGCTGCAAAACTAACTTGGGCTGACAGTGCTTCATTTAGGAAGTGTAATTACTGGCCTTTTTCCTCCACTGCAGTAAAACAGTCTGTTTTGTTCAGCTTGCATCAGCATGCACCAAGCACAGTATTTAATCTTGGGATAATCAAGGATTATTATCTAATGTAATAATCCTTCAGCCAGTAGTTGAAAATTGTTTTTTTCGTTGTATACTTGTGTGTGTATGTTTTCAGTAACTGCAATTTATTTGAAAAGACAACCCACATGGAGAGGCAACAAACAGTCATTGAAATCATTGATAAGGAAATACAACAGCAACCACTTCCCTCATCCTGATTTTACAATCGGAGCCATAACTTTGTGTATCAGACTTCTCTTGTGGATCAAACAACTCATGCAATTCCCACATGGGAATTTAGAGCAGCAGCTCAGATGTGCTGAAGCCAAGATCCTCCCACTCCCCAAGCTGGCATGGAAAGGTGTTAGGATGGCATTTTCCCCCTGATTCTGGCTGTTTTCCCTCTGAATTATAAGGAGAAAGCATGCTCATCCCCACTCTGAGAAAGCAGGGAAACAAAGCAGCCAACCACAGCCATCTGAGAGTATTTTCCAATGGAACAATGAGTTGTGTATTATGGCCCATGTGAGTATTACCCAGGCAGGAGAAAGAAAGAGGTGGTGAGCTAGGACAGCTGACTTGCTTAGGAAGATTTAACAAGACTCCTATCTGCTGAGAGTGACAGGTGTCAAAAAAAAAGGATGTGCTCTTTCTCCTGAAAATCCTTTCCAGTGGGATGCAGTTCAGCAACTTTTCCCATATAGCTATCACATTGGCCTTTCCCATATGCAGGGCTCCCAGGGTCCGGGTGAGGAGATGGTGTGGTGGCTGCCAGGCCAGGCTTGGCAGACAGGGAGGCTGGGACAGGAGCAGGGCTTGGGGCTCCAAGGCAGCTCCCAAGCATGAAATGCCTTCCCTGCCTCAGGAAGTCCAGCCAATGGTGCAGTCACCTCTGTCTTGCTGCTGGTCCCCACAGGATGAGTGCCTGCAGGAGTTCCCAGTGTGCAGCTCAGTGAGGGAAAGAAGTGTGATTGTACTGTGTAATTCATAAAGCCATGCCTTGTGTCTAGCTAGAGATACAGCATTAAACAACTGCTCCAAGGGACTGAGACAAAGGAAGAACAGTTTTCTACTTAACTAAGAACCTAAAAAAGCAGACTTGAAAACGCTGTTTTGCAGGGTTTTGCAGTTTGCAGTGTGTCAACCAGACCCACACTGACCACCCTGTAACAGGCACAAGGCAAGTGTGCACATCCAGAATAATGCCAGATGGAGGCCAATGGATCCTCTCCTGCTGTGGATGTCTTGCCATCTCCTGGGATGTGCTGTAGCAGTGGGGAGAAACACCAGCTGGAAATACCAGGGAGTCTCAGCTATTAACTCACAATTCATGGGTACGGCTGTGGCCAGCAGTGCATCTCAACATAAAACACAGAGCTTGTATTCCTTTCAAAAAAAGGCTTGTTAATTTTAGTTGCCACAAAAAAACCAAAAACCAACCAACCAACCAAAAAAACCCAAACAAACAAACAAACAATAAAACCCAAACAAACAAACAAAAAAAAAAACCCAAAAACACACACAAAGCCACAACAAAAAGGTACAAGCACCCCAAAAAAGCATAGCAAGAAACCAAAACAAGTCAAAAGAAAACAAATCAAAACTACCCAAACAAAAATAGAAAGACAACAAAACCCCCACACCAAAACAAAACAAACCAACCAACCAAACAAAAAGCCCACAAAAACCGCACCACAAGCAGTATCTCTATATCTTTCTGTTTGCTTAGATAACTGATAATTTTAAGGTGGACAGCTTAGGAAATGTGTGCACTTCAGCGTCTAACCTTGCTGACCAGCTTGGTGCCACAAAGTCCACTGGAGATTTGTAAAGCCTGCACTAAGCCTCAGCAACCACTCAGCAAGAGACGTGTGTGAAGGATGTCAAAACTCCAGCGGTGCCCTTGGGGTAGGAGGAACATGCAAAGGCTTGCAACAAGATTAATATTTCATAGATTTGGTTGCAGTTTCTGGGTGACACTTCAGAGGAACTTATCAGTTCAGTTGCTGATGTATTCATTTTAATCTCTCCTCCTGCTTTTTTGCCTAGGTGATAAGGAGTAAATCACGCGTAGCCCTGCATGACTCTTGACACCTCACAGTCACTGAACCTGAAATAATTAGCTTTTATGAACTGACCTATGTTGCCATGTGAACAGGTTACAGATTCTAAGTGTAATGCAGGCAAGAGAATTTAGCTGGTAGAACTAAATCCAGCAAATGTTGGTCTCAATGAGAGTTCACCACCATCACTAGTTTGTCAATACCAACCAGATCAACTTTGACTGCCAGAAGTAAAAGAAGTAGTTGGAATCACCCATGCTGCAGTGCAATGGAGATGCACTGTAAAAAAGCTTTTGTAACAAAGACAGCTTTTGCTCCTAGATCTTCATGTTTACTGAAGGGTCATTACAATGCACACAAGAAATAACTCATTTTGCAGAGACTGAAAAATGAGCTATTGATGGGTTCTCCATTTCACTGTTTAGACTAATCTATAATGTGAATTTCTAAGGTTCACTTAGAACCCCTATTCAAGATAGATATGTAGAACTAGCTTGGAGAACCAACACCATTTTTTACCTTTGAACTTACCAGACTTTAAAGTTAAATCCATCTTACTTGCATATCACTTCTTCCCCCTGCAACGCAGCCTTTCCGGTTTTATACTTTCCTAGACACAGCTGTACTTCCATAACTTCTCTGTGACAATTGATTTTCATTTCTGTTCATTGTGAGAGAAGCTTTGTGCTTGCCTGATATGTCAAAATCTTCTTCACAGGCTTGAAGAATTACCAAGTATTCCTTATCTATTTTGAGAGTAATGGTTTACTTGGTATCTCAGCTGAGCATATTTAAGCCACAGTTAGGCAATTCTTTTGAATCTATTAGATAAATGGCTAGCCCAAATTTTGTAGATGTTTGAAGAAAATTCTCATAGTTTTGTGCTCAGAGCAGGGTTTGAAGTTTGAGTATAAAGTGTTTTCCTCACCCCTGTGTCACTTTTCATCAAGCTCTACAAGTAACAACAGACAGGGAAGAATACTAATGAGAGTTCCTGAAGGTTTGATACAAAGCTTTTCTTGAACAATGTAAGGTCTTTTGAAATGAAGATAAATTTAAAAAAAAACAAACTAACCACAAACAACAAAAAACAAACTGCCTGGAGTTTCTAGCTGTGTCAGACAGATATAATGGTACATTTACTTACATATATAGAAGGTTTAGATCAACAAAGCAACAGTGGCCAGGGGCAAGGATGTATATGCAAGCCATAGTAAATTCACATCTTTCTGAAGTTATAAAGCAGCTGAAACCTGTTGGCTATGACTATGTGATTCAGAGGGTCAAAGGATTTGAAGACTTCAAAATATTTTATTTCAAGTGATTTTCAGCTATCAAACTGTAGCTTTGCTACAGTATATTTTTGTGATCCATATGTCTGTGCCTTTGGAAGCTGAGCAGACAGATAGATAGAAGCTAATAAGAACAAAGAACACCACAGTTTTCTGGTTTATTAATATCTGTGTGTTTATAATGCAGGTTGCCTGGATTAATCTGAGAGATGTACATCCAGTGAAATCATTCAGAGTAAGCATTTACACAGTGGGTGTTTGTGCTGGGTTTGGCTGGGATAGAGTTCATTTTCTCCACAGTAGATGGTATGAAGCTGTGTTTTGGATTTGTGCTAAAAACAGTGTTGCTACTCTAGAGATGTTTTTGTTTTTGCTGAGCAGGGCTTGCACAGAGCCAAGACCTTTCCTGCTTCTCACCTCACCCCACCAGCGAGGAGGCTGAGGGTACAAAAGGGTGAGAAGGGGACACAGCTGGAACAGCTGACCCTGATGATCAAAGGGATACTCTAGACCATATGTAGTCATGATCAAAATATAAAACTGGGGAAAGAAGAGGGAAGGAGGGGATATTTGGAGTTAGGGTGTTTGTCTTCCAAAGTCGCTGCTACCAGTGATGGAACCCTGCTTTCCTGGAGATGGCTGAACACCTACCTGTCCAAAGGAACCATAGAATCAATTAATTGTTTTGCTTTGTTTGTGTATGTAGCTTTTGCTTTGCCTAATAAATTGTCTTTATCTCAACCTACAAGTTTTCTCACTTTTATCTCACTGGCTCACTCCCCCATCCCACTGGTGGGGCAGTGAGAAGGTGACTTCATGGTGCTGAGCTGCTGGTTGGGGTTGGGCCATAACACTGTTGACACAAACACAGCACATAAGAGACTCCTGAAAGTCACTGGCTCCACTGTTACCATGTGACTGAGTGCTTCTATCCTTGAGAAATAGTATTTCATGGAAGCCAGAAATCTCCAGTACAGCTAATCTAATCTGCACTGTACACCATTGTTCACCATCTTTTACCAGGTCTTGTCTTCTGTGCTATGACCCCCACCTGAGCATTTAACCAAAGTGGTGGTTAGTATTAAACCAGAGGGTTTGTCAATTTTCTTATCATATGCCTCAGCATTAAAAATCATGTTTGCACGACAATTAACACCTGTTATTAGGTTTGCTAGGTCATTAATATAACAGCTCTACACAGTCTTATCAATATGGGTTATTTTGGTGTATTAAAAGAAACTCTTTTTAAACTGAAGACATAAGAATCCACATAAGAATTGTAGGACATTAATTGTGTAGCATTTACTTATTTTTTAGATCATTATGAATTTATTTATTGTCAGTAAAGTAATTTTGGTAGAGCTTTTTAAAATCTACTTATCACACATATAAGGACAACTGTACAGAAAAGTTAAACATGACAACCTGACTTTAATGCTAAAACCAAGCAAACAGATTCTTACAGCTGTACAGAAAGTGTATTCAAATGTATGAGCACCCAAGTTTAGCTGAATTTGAACCCATTGTGCTAAGTTGTGGTTAAGAAATGTACTCTATAGCTGAGCTGGGTCTTAACAGTAAAGATAAATCTTAACGGAAGTTATTTCTTTTGGTAAACTGACAGCTCTATATCCAGCTCCACTGGACTTCTAACTCACTGTACAGAGGTGTGACATTTAAACAATTCATAAGCGCTTGTTACATTTCACTGAGGCACTCTGAACTGTCAAGAAAGTCCTACAAAGGTATCTAGATTTTCAGACTAGAGCTGCCAAAAACCTCTTGGCTGGTAGAATTTGCAGTAGCACAATGCATCACTGTGAAGCCCAATCAATTGATTCTTAAGCAACCATTATTGGGAAGTAGGGAGTTTGTTCATTAGTGGAACTGAGATGCTAACAGAGAGCACTTTACTGCCAGTCTTCAGAGCTGCAAGAGGAATATGCAGAAGGAAAGTGAGCCTTCAGAATCTTGATTCTTCATCATTACAGCTACACCCTCAGAAATGCAAGGAAAACAGAGGACCACTTTTGATGACTTGCCAAAGGTTGCCTTTTACAGCAATCTATGCCTCAGATAGTTTAATCATATCATGTGCTTTTCTTCAGATATCAGTTTGGCAGAAGTCTAGTCACTAGGCTCTTATACCTCTATTTAGCCTTGATTTAGCAGAAGTTTCTGCTGGGAAAAATCCCAGACTTTTCAAAAATGCAGAGCTATGAACACACCCACAGCACTGCTCTCTTCTAGTGGTGGGAGGTACATGTCCTTCTTTCACAGCCCTACACAAAAATGGACTTGATACCACTTGTGAATGGTTGTCAGGGTATATGATAAGGGTATATTCTGCTTTCATCTCTTCAAAGGTTACCTCTTCTGAAGCAGTTATATAACCCTGACTTCAAAGCCCCATTGCAATCAGGTTTTGACCCTGAACCTTCAGAAGTATGGTACAGACAACTAGAGTTTAAAAGAAGAATCCCTTACCAAAGACAGCAACAATAAAATTCACTTTTAAAATGTCAATATTGGTTCTTAAAGACTTTATTTTGAAGTTGTTATGGCTTCTTTTCTACCACTTCTGCTCAGAAACCTGAGAATACAAAGGGCAGGATGATGGAACTTTCTGTGTTTAACAAATGGTAGGGTCAATTCTCAATCATGCTCTTCTTCTCCAGCCTTGGCAGGGAGATTCAGCTCAGGCAAAATAATATCTAGGTATAAGGAGACATCCATACAGGATTTTCTCTTTTCCAAGAAGATCTAGAAATTCCGAGTGCTTTTGGATGTTATGGTAACAACATGAACCAAACCGCAGCATTTTTTTACTCTTTCGAGAGACTGACACGTACCACAAGAGTTCAGAGAGGAAGTTAGAAACAAAAATTAACTAATCTCTGTCTTAGTACATTTGAGATACTTGATGAATAGACTTTTGGGGTGAGTCTTTTTCCCTTGCTTGTCACAATATGCCACGTGAATACACTTAGAAAAGACTGCAACAACATTTTAATGTTGAAAAGTTTAACTGATCTGTTAAGTTCTCAGTCCAAATATACCTTAACTTTTCAAGCTCAGATACACTTGCACTTACAGATGATAAATTTTAAGCTCCTTTGTGACATTTTGACAATCATGATAATTTCTCAAGGTTACATCTTCCAGTCAATATTTCATGAGATTTGCAGAATTTACACTATTGCCACATGACATGTAGCACACATTTCATTAATATTTCAGATTCTCAGAGACCAGCAAGGGAAACTATTAATTCCAAGTGCCACAGGACATGGAAAAGAAGCTCTAATATATCCATTATCGCTGTCAATCTGAATTTTAGATATCATTTATTATTTCTGCTATATTTTGCCTCTGGTCATAGTTTTGGTTTGTAGCTGTTTCATGCTGCAGTTTTCTATGCTTTTATGCCAAGCAGTATTATGTTTACTACAGTGATGTAAATAATAAACTGTGGTCTATAGTTTATTATTTATTTAAGCAATCTTGGCAAGATGAGTATTTTTTTTAAAGTTCGGCAACATACCACATACCCTCCTTGTGTCCCTGAAAAAGACCATTTGAAATGTGAGAACTTGGTGAGAACTGAACGCTTTCTTCCCTTTTCTTTTAATGATACTTTTCAGTACATATCCAGAGGTAGCTGTAAAATTAGATTACAAGGGTGTGCAAGTATGTTTAGAATAATTTGTTTTGCCTGAAATTGGACATGCTCAATGCATTGTAATAACACGATTTCCTTTTCAATGCAGATTGTGCGCAATGATGAAATACAGACATTACATCTGATGATCCCAAAAGTGTTAAGCAATTGTCATGGCATTGACAAATCACCACATAGCAGAACATCAAATACAATTGCTGGGGGCCCATATTTTCCTGCAGAAATAATAAATAGGTTTCAGACTCATCTATTCAATAGGCCTGAGGTTCTCATTCCTGAATAGTTTCTTTCAGTAAGAAGTCAGCTCATCCGTTGCTGAAGTATATTGACCTACAGTTATTACTTCTCCATTAGAAAAACAAATCAAAGGCATGACCTGTCTCACTCTGTTCACACTGAAGTACTACAATGTAGAGTCTTACTTCTGAATAAATAAATTGTACCAAGTAGATTAGAACCTCTTGCTTCAGGCTTCTCACATCTGACCCAGTAAAGACAACAGAACTCTTTCTGTCAAGGACAATGGGTGAAAAATTTTGTTTCATTATGCATAAATACCACAATCAATTTATTAGTTTCTAGAAACAGGCTCTTGAACCCATGCCATCATTTTCTCATACAAAAAAAAAGAAGTACTAGTTCATACTCAGCTGCCTTTGAGGACTACTGCTAACTTTGTTTCTCATGAGTATATGTGATTCTCCTATAAATCAAATGACAGCACAGTTGAGAATTGAAGGATGACCTGTAAATTTCAAGGGAATGTGCTGGCTACAAAATGGTGTCACTTCTTCTGCCGAGAGGTTTGAAGTGACACTTGATTAAATTAGCTTCAGGCAGGAATTCTACTCCCTCCAAAGCAACTCTAATGAGGCTAAGTCCACAACTGAACAGCTACAAGCAAAGCATTACAAAACACAGTAATTTTAAAAGGAATGCATATCTTGCAAAGCAGATGACCTGCAACTTAATGATCCTGTTTATTGACGTTAGATATCTAATCTTCTGCATTTTAATGTGTGCTGGAGAACCTACACTCCAGCCCATCAAAATCCATGTTTGCTGCTCAAAGATCTCCACATTAGGGCAGATAATGCAGTAAAAAGAAAGGGATTATTCAGTCTCTTCACTGCACGTATCAACTGATTTAGGAAGGCTGTAATGTTATCAGGGCCATGAATGGGCACACAGTGTTACTGTGTTGTTGACAGAAACAGCAAATGTATGAGGTATGCTTTTACTCAATGTGTTCTGATGACTTTCTTTGGAAAGTCCATAGCATTTCTGGACTTATTTGTCTTGGGGGTTCTACTCAAGAGAGTAACACAGCCACTCCTACTTAATGTACACTGTGACTAACACTTTTCTTTCCTTTAAAAGAACATGTACACATAAAACAAGACACAGAAACGTAAAGATTCAGATATTTCTGCTGTAAGCACACATGTTGAACCACAAGGCTAATATTTAAACAAAGCCATGCATTTTTATGCTCTGTGTGATCAAGCCAATGCCCTGATGATATTGAAAAAGTCTGTCCTGAACTTTCTAGTTACAAAGCACAATTCACAAGTTTAGATGAATTAGAGTTCTGACAACTTTGATTATTTCTTTAGTTATGCCACCACTTTTTATCAAGAGCCAAAAATATGAAATCAGTTTCAATCATGGGTGTCTGTCCTAGCCAAGAGGAATTTTGAGGTGTGCTTGTAAATAATTTTTTTTAAAATAAATAATGATGTGTGGAAAGAACTGGATAAGTGGCAAAAATCAATTCCTCTCTACAGCATTTCACATGTGTTTTAGTTACCTTCAGCTTTAAACCCCGGCTGAACCTTTGCAAAGTTAAGTCAATGAAAAAATAAACTTTGCAGGCATTTTTGTTTTACAAGACAAACAGAAGCAAGGACATGTTTTAGAATTATAACTGAAATACACTGAAATACAAACAAAATACAACATTTTTCCCTTGCCCTTCCAACCTAATAACAACTGCAGCATCCCAGAGATATGTTTCCTGTTGCAAGAAGACCCCTATTCAGATGGATTCTGTAGAGAATAAATAACCTTTTTCAAATTGCTGTGTTTGTCTCTGACATAAGACCTGTCTCCCTCCCTAGGCAATAGTCTGCTCTTAGTGTCTGCTTTATAGTTTTGTCAGGGCTTGCAGCTTGGTTTTGTTCAGTCATTGAAGAATCTTCTGCAAGAGGTGATTTATTTCCCCCCGATTCAGATGTCACTATTTAAAATGTATTCTGGTGAACTTTAAATGAGACCATAACAAGTTAGACCAGAGGAGGCCCTAGGCGTTTATAATATTAACAGCTGGAGAATTAACAAATATTTTTCCAATTAAAACAACTCTAGCTCATTAAGTGTGAGGGAAAATTCATTTCAGACCTTCAAATACAACAGGCTACTAACAGTCAATTAACTTTTGAGTCACGTCTTGTCCTCCAAAGTGAATGTTAATACCACTCTTTTACTTGAACATTGCACCTAAGAAAGAACAATCCATTTCATACCTAGTAATTTTTTTAATGAGGCCACTTATAGGCCACTGCTAATGCCAAATATATTACATTCCTAAGTTCTGCAACCTACACTGTTGACTTTGAGATTTAAGTTCTGTGCAAGAACCAAAAAAATGATTATGCTGCAATAGTGGGAGTTACAAATGGTTACAGATAGTAAAAGTTACATTTCCTTTCACTTTCATATAAGCAAATTTACTCTGTTACCACTTTTGTCCATCACTTCCTGCTTTCAGTCCTGCATATTGCAGTTGGTAGACCTCTTAACATGCACAGAGTACACATATTTAAAAAATGCAATTAGGGATAAGAAATGCAAGTTGAGATGCAATTTGAAGTGCAGAATGGTTTTTACTCTGCTGAACCATGTGCTTTACTGTAAGGACTAGAATTAGAAATGGCTGCAAATTTTTCTGAAATTTACTCAGAAAAAGAAAACTCCCAGAAGTCGGAGTAATGAGATGATAATTTGCAAAGAAACTTTTAAACAGAAAGGTACCATGGGTAGAGTTTCAGATCAGATAAAATACTATAAAGTAGAGACAAGCTCCTTGTTGACAAAGGATAAAATTAGATGAAGAAATGTGACTACTGTATCTGTGATTGTAGGCTAGAGATCTGCACAGCCAAACTCAGAGATTGTAGAGACAGTTTTTTTAACTCCATAATTTCTCCTGACTTATGAAAGAATCATAGAACATCCTGAATTGGGAGGGACCCAAAAGGATAATCAATTCCAACTCCTGGAATAAAGAAGGAATATTAACTGAAGAAGGAAACTTCATAGATTTGAGAGAGGAAGATATTTACAATAATGAAAGGGCACACACAAAAACATTGAGATTCCAGATATATATACCATGCTATCTTCAAGAGCAACAGCTACTGCTTAATTGTTAAAGCAAGATAATGCTTATGTGTTTCATGGATATGCAACAGCAGACATATTTTTTTAAGAACATTTTAAGCAGAGAGTAATGAAGAAAACTGTGTTCCCCAAAGATAACTGCAGCCAGTTATCATAGCCCTCCTCACAGGTTGGATACTGGGACATCTGAGGCTGAACAGGGATTTTTTTTGAACAACTCTTCCCCAGGCATAGTAAGACAAAAACAACTTCAAAAGATTTTGGTTTAACCCTCCTTCATTTCATTTTTTGTTTAATGAAACAAGAATCGCCAGGTCAGAAATCGTTAACTTCAATCAAGGTTGCAAGGATAGAGATCAGGAGGATCCTGAGGTTTTAACACTGTATCACGGCACTTGGGAACTGCCTTTAGCCTGGGAAATAACCTTCAGCTCCAGGTCATATGACTGCTTTTCCTTTGGAGCTAGTGATTCTATGCCCAGAGTCAACTTCTTTCCACATGGCAGCAAATTCTGATTTAAACAACATTGCTCCTTCTTGCTGCCCTGCTCCAAAACTCAGAAAACATATCACATTTTGAAACAGCATGTACAACCATACAGAGAACAAAATCCATAAATCTGTTTTGTCAAGGGCAAGAACTATGCTAATTTATAACTTGGAGAAATCAAAGTTCACTGTTGAATTTAATGCAAATTAAATAGACAATTCACATGCAAGAGCAGCTTTTACAAAAAGAAGAGTGAAAATAGCCCATTTTGAGTTTTTCTCTGCAGTACATTCTTCTTTATTTCTACAGCCCAAAAGCACATCTTAAAAATGTTATTCCCTTCCATCTATTTCTGGAAAGAAAACCCACCTCTATTTTTATTCTTATATTTAATTGCTGTAGCCTTTTTCTGGGTGTTATATCTATTCAAACAAGCAACACAGATCTGAATTTCTCTTTCTCTTGTGAAAATCTAATCTTACTCTATCAGGTTTACAGATTCAAGTAACATTTTCATACTTGTTCTGTTTCAAAATATAAGGGTAGTTTTAAATTGTTTTTACTTGAAAGTGAGCAACAATTGGCAAGCATTAAAGGCAGTTTTCTCTTCATCCCAAAGAATAATTTATCTCGGAGAAGAGAGTAAGTTGGTACAGTAACTGTAGAATTGAGAAATGCCAGCTTCATCCAACCTGTCTCCACAGGAGAGATTCAGTACAGAGGGATTTCAAAATAACAATGAAAATTAAATGAATTTTAAAGAGCTATTCACCTTTTGCATGCAATCTCAAGCTACTCTGCACTCTTAATATTCCTATTTCAATGTAATTTGCTGCAGTTATTCTAGTATAATTTTATTCTCATAAGCATTCAGATGAGAACCTCTTGAGCAGTGAACAAAGATAACAAGAACTGTTTAACCTGGAATGTTAAAATTGTGTCTGAAGACATTACTTCTTGCGGGGATAATTGCTTCCATAAGCGGGTACCAGGAGAAATTCTTCCTAGCAAAATGATTTTACATCATGATGGTTCTTTCCCAATTCTTGAGCCATTTCAGCTCAACACGGTCTGAAACAGTACTTACATGCATTTTAAAAAATAAGAAAGCTACTGTATTTCCTGATGAGTTTCCTTGTCTGTTTTGGTGGGTTTAAAACTCTCAAGGTTTCACCATTTTACACAGGTGGACCAGGATGGATTAATACAAGACCAAATTTCTTGGGACAATGAGGCATCTCCTGGGATCTTTCAAAAAATTCTGGTATACATAGTGAGAGAAAATGCTTTCTAAAAATATTCTGAAATTTCACTCAGATTAATCTCCATTGCTCCCAGAAACGAGCAATGAGAGGAAACAGGATGAATATATGTTTCCTCAAGGTAGGCATCCTAATTTTCAAGAAATTGAATAAATTCCAGGTCCACTTGAAAAGTCTGTAAAACCTAGTAAGTAAAGTCTTCAGAGTGGAGTATATTTTTGCTAATCTGTGGAGGTGTCTGTCTGATCTGAAATAGATATTCTTACCCTCACCCTTATTACCTCACTGGCATTTCAATTCATAGCTTAGGAGCACCACCTGGACAGCTGTCAGCAGAGGGGAGAAAGACATGGAACTTACATGGGATGTTCCCTTGAACTCCTAGTCCACAAAAACCTCCTAGTCCTTTCCCTCATATCTGGTCTCACTCATTTTCCACCCAGCCTACATCTTTTCTTGGCATTGCCCCAACCCACGTGTAGGACCTTGCACTTGGTCCTGTTGAACCAACTCTTGTCAGTAGTAGGCCAGTTCCCCAAGAAACTTTGGGTTAGAGGACCCAACACCTCTCCCTCAATTCTTTTGGAGGTCAGTAAAACAACTTGATACTTTCTGTTGAGTGTTTGGGATCTCTGTGTTCCTGAAAGTTCCTGTAGGGAGAGAGATTGGGCTTCCAGGCTGTGTTACCCTGTTGTAACCTGTACACTAAAGTGCTTCTGCCTGAGAAGACAGACATTAGGTGTCATTTAACCTCATCAGGAATCAGAAGATTTCATATGCAAAGTCTCTGCATGATTGAAGTTCTCTTACTTCAGAAATAGTGGCAAATCCCCCTACCTAGTGAGCAGTAGAAGTGAAGTGTATATGCCATTGTTCAAGCACATGAAAAGCGGGCAGAGCAATTTATGACCAACAGTGATGAAGTAGTACAGGAAATAAAACCTTACTTAAATATAATTAATATGAGAAAGATCTCAGTGACAAGGGCACAATGCACACATTTTGCAAACAATAGCTCATTTTCCCTTTCTATCAGGAATTTAGTGGTACCTGACATTGAGTGTCTTAACCATCAAATACAAGAAAAAACTTTTGTGAAACAATCTCCTGTTAATTCCCCTCATGGAATAGAATGATAAAATACTTTGGGTTAGGAGGAGCCTTTAAAGGCCTTCTAGTTCAACTTCCCTGGAAAGACCAGGACTTGTTCAGGTTGCTCAGAGCCACATTGACCTTGAACATCTCCTGGTAGGAGACACCTAAGCAGTACTTACACAGTCTCAGGGTCTTTTCTGCCTCTCACTCCACTCAGAGAGGAGGCTGACTTTCAAGCAGCTCCTGAGACCCACAGCTTCTTCTGCTCTTCCCTTCTGCTTTTTCCCTCTTCTGCTTTTCCCTTCTCACTGTGTCACACATCCTCTTCATTAGCTACCACTTGCTACAGCCACTAAACACCACTTCTACCTCATGTAACTCCCAATTCACCCACTGAACTCCCTGGAGTTCAATTATACAATTTACCCAGTAGAAGTAGAGCCTGGGGCATCTCTTTTGAAAGGTCTGTCACCATTCTTAATATGCTATCTCCTTTTTATCGGAGAAATGTTAATACATATGTTATATACATATTTAATGAAGTCTAAAAAAAACTAGAAAGAGAGTTATAACTAGTTACACTGAACTGGAGAAACAGAAAAAAACCTCATACTCCCTGACTGAAGCAGCTGTTGCCCTCACAGCAGGTGCTTTAATGACTGCAATTACTTAGTACCTAGACATCTCTAAATGGCACACTGAGCACTGCAAGTAAAAGTAAACGAAGCATTAAGCTAGCCATTGAAAAGCCTTTCATTTTCTCAAGTCAGTAAAGAGGTATAAGATTGCAGAAGACTCAAGAAAGAAATTTTATTTACAGGTCTAGAAGCTTCCAGATGATCGAAAAAGGAAAGCCTGACATAAATTAGCACAACAATTTTATACTCTAGGAGAATAATAAAAAAAAGGTTGTGTAATTTTTGTGATTTCTTCTCAAGTTTTGTGTCTCAGTGTGCAATTAAAAACTAGTGGAAATGAAATTTGCTGTACATACATATTACTGATTACTTAATTTTGTAG
Source organism: Dicaeum eximium (assembly GCA_013396995.1). Taxonomy (NCBI): domain Eukaryota; kingdom Metazoa; phylum Chordata; class Aves; order Passeriformes; family Dicaeidae; genus Dicaeum; species Dicaeum eximium. Next base: position 21,053 of record VWZP01002277.1, on the reverse strand, counting down.
GAGGTAATATCCAGCCCTTTTAAATTTCTTGAAGTCTCAGGTTTCATTTTGCAAGACACATTGGTGAGACAACCTTTAGCAGCTGTTTTATTTTCCAATAAAAAAGTCTTCTAAAGTAAAAAAAAGGCTCAATTTGCAAAGGATCATGCTGGTTATGACCTTCATTTAACCCATAGAAAATAACTTGTCTTCAGTAAAGGGCTGATTCAGATGGTTTTGCCTTTGCTGCTGCTGTTGCTAAGGTGCCCAAGATTCTTCTTAGACTGTCAGACAATTTATTGTCAGATGACAATATGTCAGATAACAATATGTCTGACATCTGACAATGTCAGATTTATTCTCAATCTCCATCAATGTGAAACTCATCAGTTTCAGATTACCTGGAAAACACTGTGTAAGAACTTATATTTCTTTCTATTATCTCACCATCCAATTGTTAGGAAAACCTCCAAACCTGGTAAAAGTATATTCACAGATAAGTGTCATCAAAGCACGTCCTTCTCACAGGTTCAGTGTTGCATGGAAGTGACTTATCTAGGGCAAGCTCTGTGCCAGGGAACAGCTGTGTCCCTTGCATGTGTTGTTGCTGATCTTGATCTTAACTGTGTTTTCCTGATAGAGATGTTCTGGAGCTGTCTTTGGTTCTGAAAACCTCTGGTTTGCTGGTCCATGAATTTCCCTTTCACCTCTGTTAATCCACCCCAGAATTTACTGGAAGCAGATCAACACATCTGGCCAGCACTCATCTGGGGAAAGGGAAGATGGAGAGCAATAATCCCACTCAGTCCCACCATATGGTTGTGATAGATGTCTCATTTCTTTAGAAGGCTACACATTTTTGAGAACTTCTCTAGCTCTGTTCCAGATGAAATTGTTTCTCTGTCTTCCATCTATGGATGAACAGAGTTTAAAGTGTTAATTCACATCTGTTGCCCCATGACTCAGGGGTCACCAATTGTTAGCACTGTAGTCCCAGTGGGATGAACCAGCAAGCTTGACTCCAATATCAGAAGGCTTATGTTATTTATTTAAGTGACTCCATTGTTCAGAAGGATTTGGGCTATTTCTGCCCAGGTACAGAGCTAGCATCTTTCTTCTTCAAGCTCCATACCGAAAGTGCAAGAATGCCAGAAAATGTTTACTAAGTCAGAGAGATAGCAATTCTTTGTATCATAGGTTGAGAAAAGAAAACCACATCTCCCATACTGGAAGACAGGGTAAAGGAATGCATTTTGTCCTTGAAACACACACACAAAGATTTGAAATCTGCAGAGAAAACAAGCTTTCCCATGGAAGAAAAAACTCAGCAAGTTTGCATCCAAGAAACTTATAAAATGTCCAGTGACACACATCCTTTTGCATAATGGTTTATTACACAGGGCAGGTAAGTAGGTCTGTCATTGTATTTTCCTTCCAAGACTGGAGAATCTTCACCAACATACTTTGTTGTCCTGAAATCTTCCTCAGTTTATGATTTAAGTAATTAAAGCTTCCAGATTATAGCTGGGATTATTTTTCTGTCCCATCAAATACCAATGTGACTTGTGTGTGTGTAACTATATAGAATTCTTGCTCCTAGGAAAAAATGGAAAATTGTTTTGTCCAGAAACTTCTTCTCAGGCTTATTCTTTGCAACTGGAAAATCACTTTTCCCAATGTGCCAACTAAAAACAACACATTGTTTTCCTTTGGTGTTTCATTTTGCTTCTTATCTTCTAAAGAAAATAAATATGTTTTCCCTCTCTATAGCTACCGTTGTTTAAAACAAAATATATATACAACTTGACCTTTACCAGCAGACTGATCACATCTAATGTTATTCCAGCCTCAGGAAATAAAACATTCTGGAAAACAAAATTGTACCATCAAAGCATAGCCACAGCATTAGTCCTACTGGCCATGGGGGGAACTCTAAGAACACAAACAAATTTGAGATAAGGTCAAAGGTTCTTAGTCATAGACAACTTTCATAAACAACTTACTAGATCCTGTGTTTTCACTGCTAAATAACAAATACAGAATCACAGACACAAAAGTTTTGCAGTAACAAGCATGATAATTAATGGAACTACATTTCCCTTCCTTTTCTCCTTTACTCAGTGGAACACTCTGATTGTGAAGATTCAAAGATGTACAGTTTGATTAAGATTGATGTATGTCTAAAATTACTCTTAATAAAAGATGCAGTGCTGTGTACTGTAGCATTACAGATTGTGGGTACAGTTACAGGTGCACACTGATGTACTCATCAGGGATTGCATTGTACAAATTCCAGTTATGGAATTTACCTACAGGTTCTTCTAGGACCAGAGACCAATAAGCTGTTGATAACTCTTTAAAATGCTTTCTTTGGGCAGATCTCTAAAGACACCAATTACATACTTGTCATACCTGCCCTACTTTTACAAGTTAAATCACACATTTACTTAATTGATTCATAATATGCCGTACAATACAATGATCACTTTCTTTGTATACCTAGGTATAAAAAGTGCTGCCACTTGCCCACAACAGGATGGGAAGGAGAATCTGGAAAAAAAACTTTAAATCCTGTGTTGAGATAAAAACAGTTTAATAATTATAACAAAGGAAAATATAATTATGATAATAATAATAATGATCATGAAAACAACACATACTAAAGGAGAGGAAGAGAGGGAGCTAAACCCCAATATAAACAAATTATACACAATCCAATCGCTCAGCACCTGCTTGCTGATACCCAGCCTGCCCCTGAGCATCAATCAGACTATTTTCTGTGTAACTCCTCCAGTTTATATTCTAGGCATGACATTCTGTTTTATGGAATAGCCCTTTGGCCATTTCAGGTCAGCTGTACCAGGCCTACTCTTGCTCTTAGCTACCATTGGGAAATATTTTTTTAATATATTTTTCTTCTGAAGTATGCCAGCTGGAACATTTGGATCTTATTTCAATTAATATACTTAATTTTTTTAGATGAAAATACTTGTATTCATACATTTCTTTAATCATACAAAAATCATACAGAAATTAGACTCCACATTGAAACAAATACATTAAAAACATAAACAATGCTGACCAACCCAGTATGAGAAATTTTTACAGATCAATAAAATTACAGATAAAACCGCCAAATTTTCATTATTGCCAGTGAATCAGAGGTGAATTTTTCTAGTTACCTAAACAATAATTACCAATTATTAATTATAAAATTAGGCACCAAAAATTAGACATCAAAATAAAAAAGAGAGAAATGGAAATTTGAGGAAGTATCTTTGGTAGGTTGGGAAAATATGTAAGACATAAAAGAAAAGGATTATCATTTATATGCTAAATGATCATATATGATATTATATGATGGTATGATATGATATGATCATACATGATATGATCAGAGATAACATTTCTATTTGGAATTTCCTCCTAAAAAAATCTTTATGTAAGCAGACTCTCTTCTGTTTCCAGTCACTTTTCAAACATTTATTGACCTGTGCCATTTGAACTACAGGCAGCAGCAAAAATAAACATACTAGTGGGAATTCATCCCCAACAGCATTTAGTGCTTTAAATGTGTTTCTTCCCCATGAGGCCAATCCCAGGTATTTTGTTCACTGGATGGTCCTCCTTTTCAGCTGGAATTGGACCTAATTATGAGGACATTTTGGCAACAGGCTTAAGCAGCACGGCTGTATAAATAGTTTCTTAATAAGACTTCTTGTTGGATGATTTTAGTGTCACTTGCTCCGCATTGTGCACAAGGTTATGATTTAAAGAATGATATGTAACACTGACATTAGAGGTGGCTAAAGTAGAATGTTCATTACTGTAGCATTCAGGGCTTAGAGGTGTTTTGTGCCTTATGTATTTTTAAAGCTTAGTATTGATCTGCTGTCTAGAGTGAGAAAATATCAAACTAATTAAAGGCTTAGAAGGAATAAAGGAGAGAACCAAGGCAAGGAAGTAGATTAAAAGAATCTAAGAATGAGTAGGTGGGAGGGGGGGAACAGAGTTTTGTTACTAGGATTGCTAGTCTCCTTGAAATCTGAGAAACAGGGAAAAAAGGGAACTATTTCTATATTTCTGCACTGTCTAATGATAATTGGAGTGACTTTTCAGAAAAGAAGCAGCATCCATAACCTCATCAAAGGCAGAATTTTTAATCTGAAGATTTCATTCTGTCAAATTTCCTATAAAAACAAGAGTACCATATGTACTTTACAAATGTATTTCACAAATGTATTTCTATTATTGCAACTTATAAGCAAGGATACTAAAAGTCTTATCAGTGAAGTATTTCTGTCTGACATTATATTATTACCTGCATTGACCCTTTTGAACTATCTGGGAAATGGAAGTCACTAATGCATCAGCTTTTGACTTGCACTTCTAAGGAACTTTCATGAGCTAGCTTTGAGCAGTGCCATATTAATTTAAATAAAATAGCACCTAGAGGTGTGGAAACAAAATGCATTCATATTTTGACTTTAGTTACAGACTTTTCTAAAATGCCACTTAAAAAAAAATCAGGATTTACTGAGGAGGATCAGCCAGGTCTCAGTTTAATGACTAGCCTAGAGCTAAGGTAGGGAGCAACTCAGAGAAACTAGTAGTCTTTCTGGAGCAAAGTGCATCTGAGTCTGGGCAATTGGAATTACACAAATGATATCAGAAACTCAGTGTCAGTGGGAATTGGGTAGCTGGTGACTTGTACTTAGAGTGAGAAAATAAACAAAGTTGAAGTAAAGAGAAGAAAGTCCCAAGTCAGGCTTTGATATATTAGAGATTTGAGGTAGCTTGGCCATTAGTATTCAGAGCTGGGCAAAATCAAGCAGCAGGGAAGGACCACCTGGTGCAGGGCAGAGTGTTCCAGAAGGCTTTTGTACACCTTAGAGTCTTCTTAAATTTGTGTTGTCCAAAACATGTTTAGAAGCAATTACAAGAATGGCTGGAAGAGATACTGGGTAGCAAGCAGAGTAAAAAGGACATAAACACAAGAAAATAATGTAGTACAGTGATATTCGGTATAATATTCAGCTCCATATTAGTAACTCTGCTGGGAGATATTTCTTAACTGTACATTGTGTGTATACTGTGTGTGTATACATTAAATAAATATAAGATTTAGTATTGCCTAGGGCAGGCAAGGGATGGACACATTTTAGACCTGTTTTGGGAGACCTAGCCCTAAGTTTGCAATAATGGACCTAATTCTGTAACACAGTGAAAGATAAACACAAATTAGTACTTATTTGTTTTGCCAAGGATCTTGAGTAAAATGGTATGCTAACAATTCTGCTAAAGGCATGAAATCCCTAAGAATGCAGCCCAGCACGCAGTGGAATCCCCTGTGACAGAAGATATGCAAAACCATCAGAACATTCGTGGGAGCTGCTGAAAATATGTAACTAGCATTTAGCAAGGGAAGAATGGAATGATTTGTCTCTCTCCAGTGAGACGGCTCCTTCCGTGAAAGGGTAAGTATCCCTGTTTGAAATTATTTATGCTCAAAGGAAATTGCAATAAAACTGTGAAAATAATATCCAACCACTACACCAAACCAGACAAAAATTCAGACCAGATCCACTTCTTGAATGCTTGGAACTATGGTGAGTAAAGCTTTCCTTTGCAGATGAGAGGTCCCTTATATGAGAGGGGGGGATGTGGGAATCCCTTTAAGTCTGCAGGGATGTGAGCAACAGAGAAGGGACTCAGCACCTTCCAGAGCTGTGCTTGTGACAGAGAAGCAGGCTAGACATTGGTGCACAGCCTCAGAGACAAGTAAGGAATTAAAATACTTGTGGGGGGGCTGATATGATTCTCCCTTGGGGTCATTGTCGACCTAAGCCAGACTGCCTCTCTCCAAGGACTGGTCTGTGGCTGAACCTGCTGACAGTGAGGGAATTTGTGCCAAAGCAGGAGCTGGGACTGGGTTTCCTGGGTCCCTGACTTGCTATCTACACTGGGGGGTGGGAGCTGCACCTCTACTGTGGTGACAGAGGATTTCCTGTTGCAAGAGACTCTGAAAGCTGAAGGCAGAAAACTAATGTATATCCTTCCCCCTGAGAGTGGTTGGAACTTACAAAGGGTTTGTGGCACTGATGGGGACAACAGGGACCATCAAACAGGACAGGAGGGGACATTCCAGGGCTGTTCCTTGAATGCATAAGGAGAAAGGACCCATATTCTGAGTCCCGTAGAAGTAGTTATAGAACTGTTTAAATTGGAAAATACCTCTAAGATCATTGAGCCAAGTTATTAACCCAGCACTGCTAAGTTCACCACTAAACCATAGCCCTGAGTGCCACATACACAGATCTTTTAGATGCTTCCAGGGAAGGGTTTCTTCCTCCAAGACTGATCTTGCTGAAGAATTATCTTCTTCTTCCTCAGTAGCAGCAGAAAGAAGATATTTATGGAGTTGACTCTTCAGCCCCCACAGTCCAGCTCTGACCAAGTCTAGAGTGACTGACTCACAGCATCATTAACAGGGGACAGGAAGGGACAGAGCTGCCACAGACAGACAGAAGCCTCAAGGAGGGGAAGAAGTGGTAACAGAGGGCACATTAACCTCATCACTCTGACTAATCCCCTGTTCATTCTTCTTGGAAAAGCTCATTTTGTTCCGCAGTGACAAGTTGGGACTCCACAGTGTGGCAGGGGTGCAGAGTGGATGATGCAAAGGGAAGGAAGAGGCTGCTCAGCATATCTGGTTTAAGGCCCTATTTCATTCTCCACACAAATATGTGGTAGTTTTACTGTTTATATCAAAATGCTCAGGTTGATGGTCCATCTTGGAAGCTGAGCCACAATTACAAGAACTACCTCTACCACTGAGGAATATCTGCAAATGCCCTTCAAAGTGGGCATCCTTAATCCTCTGTGCCGCCAAAGGGAGTAGCAGAGCAGGCAGAGCCATCTAGAGAGACAATATGAAGCTGCTTACAGAGTTCTGCTATGCTAATATCAAGTGGATTGATTTCCAATGGGTCTTCATGTCCCATCCTTGCAGCACTGATTAGAGGAGTTATGCACTGTGATTTCACTGTCTTGCTCTGCATAACACGTACTGAAATAAGCTGAGAGGAAAAGGAGGCAGACACAGGGAATGGAGGATTTGTGCGTCTGGTTAATAAATAAGCCATATAGGGCAGAAACGAGAACTAAGAGACACCTGTTTCTGGCTTGGCTTGATTACTTTTCACCGTTGTGAAAAACAACCTTGCAAAGGTTTGTCCTTAATGTAGAAGTTAATGTCTTTGTTACTATGCAAGACTGGCATTTTCTGGCCCTAACACAGCCTGTGTTAGAAATTTCAGATGATAACAATTTGATATTCATAAAGAAAAACCATGCTGGAAAGGAAGATTTTTTAAATAACTTGTATAACAAATAGACAATTCAGGATGTTACTTTGATTCTGCAGAACCGCGGTGAATGCGTGTGCATGAACCAGCATAGGCAGGGCACAGGAACAACCACAAGACCACAGAGAAAATGCAAAGAAGTAAATTTAATTTTGTTACCTCACCAAACCAGGCACCCCAGAGCAGCAGGGTGCAGAGATGCAGGCACTGTTGAGTTTGGTCCATACTAAAGGTTCCCCCACTTGGATCCCTCAGCCCTGGCTGCCAGGCACCATTTTGCTCTCCCTTGCCCAGGCTTTCTCCGAGGAAAATGGGCTCTCACCTGCCCATCCAGCAGGGGCTCAGCCATGCCCCACATCTGCTTTTTTGCTTTCTACAACGTTATGAAAAGCCCAGCATGAAGGATCTTTAACTTTAAAAAAACCCTAATCTTACACAAGCAGCACATAATCTGACTGCACTTCATTGCTGTATGCAATGTATGGCTGTTTATAATTTATGAACTATTAAGGAAATTGGCTCCAAGGCTAAGCACATCCTTGTGACAGACACGTCACAAAAATGCAAATAAAACGGATCCATGGTCATGGAATTTATTCCACTGGAACAAATATTTCAGAGGAATGATATATTTATAATCTATAATATAGTTATTTACAATCATACCAACAGCAGTAGTAGTAAAAACTGTAAAAGTGCACCAAGTCTCTGTAAAGAGTAAAGTTAGCAAATTAATTCCATTATTTCAGAAGAAATTACAAGCAAAATTTATTCCTAATAAAAGACAATATTCTAGGTGGCATTTTCTCTTTCCTGTTTCAGTTAAACAATAAATCCGGTGTGGTTTTCCCTCTAAAAGTGCCAGTTTTCTCTATAACTATATTGATGTCTAAATTAAATAGTTCTAAAACTGTTATTTCCTAAATAGCAATACTGAAATGAATGAAAACCTGGTACAGAATGTTTTGCTGCTGACTTCAGTGAAGCAAAACCTTTGTTTCTGAAGAAGCTAACAATTCATTAAAGGATTTAAAACATAAAAGCTTGTGTATGCACACACGTTTTATCCTCAAAATTATGTAAAAGTCAGAATAACAAGCCCAAAGTCTGTACATTAGGGATATTATCTAATCCACCAATAAAATACTCTAAAGCAAAATAAGAAAATATTTGTGAAACAGAAAATAAACATAAATTATATTCTGTGGATGGGGCAGAAGAGGTGATCTACTCTGGAGAAATGAGAGGGTCATCTCAAGCACAGCAGAGAGGAAAGATCACTACTCAGACATACAGTTTTTTACGGGTATTTTTAAGACCAGTTTTTAAAAGACATAATACAACTCAGGAGCAAATCTGTTACTGAATTACAAAAAACACACATAACAGAAAACCATTTTAAGAAATTACATATTTTATTTTTGTTTTACAGACACAAAGAAATGGGACAAAACCCCTCAATTTACAGACAGAAATTCGTTTCTCTTGCACCAATTTTAAGAAACAAGACAGTAAAAATAATTACAAGCACTAATCTGAACCAAGCCAAACAGGTAACAGTCAGTTCAGATGCAGCCGATGTGGAGAAAGCAATACAACTCAAACCGTAGCTGGGTCAGCTTGGGCTCTAGTGCCACCTGCTGAAATAACAGCAGTCTTCCCCTTGCAACCACTGCTAATGAACAATTTTAATTAATCCTCTGCATTAGACAGCAACACATGAAGAAAGGTCATGAAGAAGATGAAGAGCTTGAGTAATCTAAGTGCACATCCAGTGAGCCATACACTGAACGCAGTAAATTGAGAACTTTCTCTTGAATGATGTCAACCTGCTCTGAAGGGCAATAGTCATCCAAACTTGATCTATAAAAAAAAAGAAGCATGAGAATACAGATATCACCACCATAACCACATTGTGTATTCCTGCAGTGCTCGCTCTGTGGCTGGCTGAAGCTTCTTTCAAACTGTAGCAAGTTTTAACTCCCAGTATCCCTTTGAAGCATAGTGCTGTGCTTCTCATCACTACATTTTGCATTTAATAGAAAGTCTGCAGCAGATCAGGTACATGATGTAATCTTTCCAGTCCTACTCTTATTTTTGAATCTGGCACGGAACACACTGTCAGTCAAAGTTCAAGCAAATGATCTAATTAAAGGACACAGAGAAAATTTAGATTGAAAAATTAAAGTGCTACTGGTAAAGTAGGCAGGAAAACTTGAAAAACAGATCTTCACAATACCTGGCATATAGGATTTTTTTATAGTATCTATTAATAAACTTCAAACAGATATTAGTAAAAACTGACTTCCTGAATTTTTTATCTGTTAAGATCTACAGAGGTGATTCTGGTTTCTCCACAACAGTGGATAATAACCCTATAATTGAGACAGGGAATAGAGTTTTCTTTTATTGCAGGCATTAGCCATACTAGTTCTTGTTGCCAATACCAGTTTCATATCAGCTTCTGCTACTGTTGCCAGCCCTTTAAGGGCACAATTAGTATTTCTGGCTGATTAAACTGCAATAATTTGTCAAGAGACACACTGTGGTCTTCAAATTACATTTTTTCAGGCCAGTTCTTTGGTTCTCCCAGGTCCCTGGCCTCAAACTCCATTCTGTTATTCTAAACATCCTTACAGCCCTGGAAGCCTAACTTTTACCCCATAGCAAAGTTTTACTAGAGCTTTGAACAATGTAAATACCTTTCAGTCTACTAGATGAAAACTAGTTCCAGCAAAAATTTCACTGAAAAAAAGAAATCCTATCTGCAGTACAATAAACCCTAGAGCAAGAGAGTAAGGCAGGTGGGACTTCAGCCCAAGCCAGCTTTGCTCTAATTAGCTCAAGAAACACGAGTAGAGATGTTTGAACTCCAGTGACAGCTATCAGTCCCAACATACACAGGGCCTCATCACAGCCTTTATATAACCTGTGCTGAAGCACTACAAGGCTTCCACTTGAACAGAGCTTAAGACAGAACTAGTGCTACATTGGCAGTTCCATGTAGCTTCATGAGCACAGTCTGGAAATTTTGAAGTGAAAGTATCTGCACAGCCTTACCGAGCAACTGTGACCAGTGTGGGCTTGGGCAGACCTGTCAGCAGAACTTTAATGGATCGTATGAGGCCTTCGATCTCATCTTCAGTGCTAACATGGTGAGGAAGCTCCACATAATCACAGGTCAGACCAGCTTGATGGACCTGTGGGTAAATTAAAGAGAGATTTAATTTCTGTTGATGAATTATCGATACAGCTTATGCATGTAGAAAGTCTTTAGGATACCATCCCTAGGCCATCAGGTAACTTGCACCTCTTCAGACAGGGGGGGTTTTCCCCCAGCTTGTTCTTTAAACAAGTAAAATTCTGGAGGTTGTATGGATTATTTCCAGTACACTGTACCCCTTATGAATTCAGAGTATGCTGCAGCCCTTGAAGATGACATAGCTCTGATAGGTTATAAATAGGTACCTTATTTTAAGTTCTACAAAGGAGATCAACAGACTGGTGAAATTTAGCTTCCATTCACAGGATGCAGCCCAACACATCACAGTCCTGGAAGATCATACTAACATTGCCTAAACGTAGACAGACAAGCAGACTCGAATTTCAGCACCTTTGAAAGGAAAAGCTGGTCTAAGTAATAAGATATAAAACCCAAGGAAAATTACGAAAATGGCACGAAGTCCTGAATCAAGAAGCAAGTCTGAAAGGAAGTATGACTCTCCCTCCCTGTCAAAGCTATGCTTTTGACATGTCTGCTTTCTGCTTTTTGTCACCTACCATTTCGTAGTCTGGGCTTTCCATCCTGGTTTTCAAACTGTGAACTAGTTGAATAAGTGGCTTCATTCTGGAGTTAAAACAAAACCAAAATTTGTTACAAACAGTTAGAAACATTTATATACCTTAAACGGTTAGGAAAAAAAAAAGGTGAGGAAAAAAGAGGGAAGCAGAAATTATGGCCTAGGATTTGAAAAGGAAATTTGCTCCTATGTGTCATCTTGCATCTGCAAAAATTGAAATGATCAGTATTATTGTACTGTTTCACCAGGTCTTTCTTATAAAGTCCCTATATTCATACCAGCCTCTGGCAAGTCCTTCTTGTGCTTCTTTTAGGGTAGATCTGCTCAGAAGCTGTTGTAGCTCAAAAGTTATATGAACTTTATAGAAAATACTTCTTGTCACTATTACAGAGGTTGTACAGTAACTGCTGCATTTGCTGTGGAAAATGAGTGATTTTCCTATCAAGGAAAAGCTCAGACTTTCCCTGTCTCTTTTAATCTGAAATTTTTTCATGTGAAAACATCTAGTTTAAAAGCAGAGTGATGCAGTTCAGATGTTTAGTTGAGACTGTTGCTCAGACACACTTCCATTAACTTATATTTTTTCAAAGAAAACAGAACCTTCTGTTCTGGAACAGTTCATGGAACTACTTCTCCATGTCCTCCTTGGTTTGTTGCCTTTTTTGAGGGCTGGGCTACACACACTGATGACCAAGGTTTTAGTCACCAAATAAGTCCCCATCCATAGAAAACAAAACTTTAATGAAGCTGTGCAAGACTGGGATTCCAAAGCTTACAGTAGTGCTGAAGACAGCAGACTGCCTTTCCTTTTGTTTTGTCTCTTTCTCCATTAGAACTAAAGGAAAAAGTACATACTTGCATATATCCTATCCTTTTTTGTTATCAAAATGCTGGACTAATCAGTTCTCAAACTTCTATTTGCAATTTAGGCCCCTTAGAAATCTCTTACCCAGGATATGAAGCCCATTTCTGTAGGGTTTCTTCGTCATCACTGTCACACAAATCTGCAAATGCTGCTTCCAGATCTTCCAGCTGATGAACACGGTTTTCAACACAATCCAGCAAGTCTTCCTTTAAATAAGCATATACAAAAGTATGTTAGGAAAAAAAGAGGTAAGAACATCATGATGTATCCTAGGACTTAAATTCTGTAATCATTGATCTACAGGAAGTGGGGAATCAGAAAGAACTGATTCATTCCTACAGCACATATTTTCAAAAGGATCATAACAAATGCCTGCAGAAACTCTTATACCTTCAGAATAAATCACCTCACTTTGTTGTTTCTCCCAGTACAAATTTTAAAAATCCACCATTTAAATATGTACCTGTTTTTATTCTTGATTGACTAAGAAATATAAAAATCAATCTGCCAATATTCAACACATCTTTATTTCTTTATTCACATATATTAATTAGGTTTCATTTATTTATGACAATTAAATGTGTTGAATCTCTCTGTATTAGTGCTCAGATGAGATTATGAAAGCCTGTATTTCCATGTTTTAGAAGCACACAGCACATAAAATGAATAGTACATTACAGTGGCATAATACTGTCCTTTCCACATCTGAACAAAAAGGTAAAATACCTATTACACATTCATCACAGCTCTGACTATGAAGAAAAAATAACAAAGGAAGGAATGGGAGAGCCTGGAGGAAGGACTAAAAAAAACAAGAAGAAAGAACCAGCCACCAAAAACCAAGAAAAAAACACCCCACCAAACCTAAGCCAGAACAAGTTTGCTGGTGACTTACTAGGTTTTCATTCCTTCCATGCCAATTACTGTTTGTTTACAGAAACAGATTTTCAGTCATACTAAATATTTATGCAATTCACATGTTTAATCAAAACATTTAATAGAAAAAGATTTCTAAGATGCTGCTGATTAACATTCTGCTGCACAGCTTTTAATGTGAGACCACTTCATTAAGCACTTTTGATAGGTTCCTTCCTGTTGTCGTAACTCATTTTCATTGGGTAAATAAAAAGAACCATTCCTTCATACATTCCACAAGGAAGCATCATACCTCTGTTGCATTTTTATGTGGCTTCTTGAAATTGTACAACTCTTGCAAAAGCTCATACTCTGTCTTTGAAAAAGAAAAAAGGAGGAAGAAAATGACTCTTCAAATGAGAAACTCAATCCTCAAAGCCTTCAAAAAATATCATTTCCCTACCCTAGTACTACAGACAATAAAGAGCATTACAGCCTCTCATCAGGACAAGCTACCACTCTTCGGATAATCAACACTACTGTGCCCTTTGAAAGGCAGTCTCCTGATACCATAATGGCTTTCTAAGCACAGGTTATAGAGGGTAAAAAATGACAAAGGCTCTCATCCCCCCTCGAAGAATCTTGCTGTGGGTATTTGGAAGGTAACCTCTGGAAACCCAAGCATAGCTTTTATGTCCCAAGCAACCAGCAGAAGCTGAGTATACCCCTGAGTTTCAACATATGCTCAATATTGATACCAAGTGTAAGAAACTCCCCCTATTTGATGGTTGTAATTTTTTACTACATACACTCCCTTAGAAATAATTCTCTAAAATATGGCCGTAAATCATTAACCATGATCAGCTAATCTGCTAATTTAGCTTGGATGAGAGTTTCTCCACAGACATAAATACTAAGGCTGGGACTCTTTTGTGAGTGGTACAAGGCTACTCAATTTCCATACTTACCTGTGTGTACATTTCTTTAAATGGATTTTTAACTGAAAAAAAATCTAAGTCGATGTCCAAAACATATGCATTCCCTTTCTGCAGTACTTGGCAGACATCTTTAACAATGTCCCTTATTGGGCATTCAGTGTTTTTGAGACAGCTTGAAGCTGAGCCCTCTCCCAAAGTTTCTGCCCTATTTAGGGCACCTGCATTTTGTATTTCCTTTTTCTTCACACTCGGGATGATGTGATCCAAGTCACCAGGATCCACTGAAGAGGCAGAAGTGGCACTTGCTGCATCATCTGTATTTAGCTTCAGTCTTTTAGCAGATGCTACTGTGCCATTTCCTTCACAGCTGTTTGATGATTCAGTAGGATTGATGAGAATGACGTGCAAATTTAAAGGCTTCTGGTTTTCTAGCTGATCAGCAGGAACATAAAGACCATCACTTAAGAAGTAATTATCTGTGCCTGTAACCCTACAATTAACAATAACTCCCAGTTAATACACATCTTGGCAAAGAGCTTAGGAAAAAGCATTTTATACTTTTGGGATCCAGAGAAGAATGAATAAATGTTTGATGGCTAATGAAAGCAATAAAACTGTGTAGACAAAATTATTTCTTTTAATCCTCAGGTTTAAATTACATTAAAGTTTTTTCTACTTCTTTAATGTGGAATATATTAAAATTCACTCTATATTTTTTATGATAACCCTACAAAGTTTTAATGGATAAGAAAAAGATAATGCATTATGTGCTACTAAGATTAATTTGAAATTGAATTGCATTTTAAAGACAACATCCAGAATTGACAAGGTATTATCAATAATATGGCACATAAGATTGCAAACCTATGGATATTTTGTCTTGGTTTTATAATTTTCTAGGAAAATTATAACAGTTAGGTCTGAGAAGTGCCCTGAAATGCATAAATATTGACTTAGTAAAAGTACAGTATTATGAATTCCTAAGTAGAATTTAACTTTTTTTTACAACAGATTCCCTAAGTGATAAACATAGTAACTAGAGAATAAATAGCTAACAATCAATTGAATCCACTTAGAAAAACCTCACCAAACAACTAACCAACCAAAAGCAACAATAACATTTCTGCTTACAGTGAAAATTTAAAGAACAGAACTTTCAACCTGTATTGTAGTACATTAAGCCTTAAGCATCATAAACTCAAATTACAAATAGGATTAAGAAGTGTGAACTTCTGCTCGCTTGTGGTAAGGCCTTATTTGAATACAGGGTATCACTGTCAATCAACCACAAAGACAAATTATTTCCTAAGCAGGAGAAATTTGAAGTTCAGCTCCCCAGTCTTGTGGATGGATTACCCTCAGTTTGTCAAGGTGAGAAGCTGGATTGCAACCCCATCTTGTTGACAAGGCAATCACAGCGCATCTGCCCCGAAATTCTGCAGGGCTCACCATGAGCTCACAGTACCTCAGTGTCCACGAATGAAGAGGCTGTACCTACTGCCTATCCATCTCTTGTCATCAAAACTTTTAGGATATTTGTATTTATGAGGACGCTTTCCCTTTTTTCCTTCATGGTTTTGGTAAGCCTAGAACCTGAAGAAAATGTACCTGACTGTCTTCAAAAGGAAGTCTGAAATGTTGTTTTCATGACTGCTAAAGCCACTAGTGAGAGAGCTGTTCAACCATCATGGATTATTCCTATATATTGGCTAAATTATTATATATAATTAAAGAAAGCACTAGCTTTTTTAAAAAAAATCATTTAAGTTCCCTTTAGGCTTCAGATTCAGAACTGTAGAGCTTTAAGTGTTTTATTTAAAGTGGAAAAACAAAGCATTTCTCTGTTTTCTGTTAAACTTGCTTCAAATGATTTGTTCTGTTATGCTCACAAGAGACTTGATTTGCAAATATCCATTAAAGCTGCACAAACTCACAACACTGAATATAGTGAATGCAAAATTATTATGGACTGCATCCTGCAGAATGGTGAGGGCTCTGATTCGAACTTGAATCAGAGAATAATTAAGATGCAAAGAGACAATTGGAAGTCTCTAGTCAATCATCTGATTAAAGCAGAACTGACTTCAAAGGTAGATGAGGCTGCTCAGGTCAATTGTCCTTTAACAAATGATGGAGAATTCACGACCTGAGTACCTGTTTCAGTACTTAACTAGATTAACTTCAAAAAACCAAAAAAACTCCAAACAAACAAAAAACCCACCCCACACTAGAAAAACAGCCATGGCTGATACCAAATAGTTTTACTAGTTAGACCAAAGACTAAATTGATACAAGTGTAACTGCATTAGGTTCTACGGAAATTATTAATACAAATTAAATGTTCATCTTTATCCAAGAAAACAAAAATATTCCAATGAAAAGCTATAGAGATGGCTTTTATATTACTAGTATATGTCAGTAGACAATTTACCTGATTGTGGTTGTTGATACATCTTTCCCAATTAGAAAATTGTGTTTCCCTTCCGAGATCTGCTGAGCCCAGCGTGGGTGAAGCCACACTACTTGAGAAATATGGCCAGCATAAACAGCAGGCATAATCCAGTTTTCAATACTTAATTCACTGTAATCAGTAGAGAAAGACAGAAGATAGCAATGCTACTTTCCCTATAAATATAAATGGTCAAGAACACCACAAACATCTTCCACATCCTGGAGGCCCCCATGCAAATTATCTAAAATTAATACTCCATGTAAGGGTAACATCATCAAAGAAAGAAAAAGAGGAAATCTTCATTCATAAGACAAACCAAAAATGTCTCTGGTAGGTATAAAGAAGTTCAGACATGGAGTGGAACTGGCTTCACTCTTCGCGTGGCACTTTGATTAAAAACTCCTTAGTGGTGGACCTGGCAGTGTTAGGTTAATGGCTGGACTTGATAATCTTAGAGGCCTTTTTGACCTGACTGACTCTGATTCTATGCCCTTTTTCTCTTGATGTATCAGACAGAGGAAAGTGCAAGGAACACCATCAACATTGTTCTAAATAACTTCAAACTGACCTCATGAGAGTGTTGTATTGTGAACTGCTCCAAGTATATTTTAAATGTCATCCCAGTAAAGTGAGTCAATCCCCACCTACAGGATTAGCATCTTTCCTCATTATCAAGACCTTATTTTTTTTAGGTGTATGATGCCAAGTGTATCCTGGGCTGCAGCAAAAGAAGTGTGATGAGCAGGTCACAGGACGGGATTCTGCCCCTCTATTCTGCTCTTGTGAGACCACACACCTGGAGTGCTGCATCCAGCTCGGAGCCTCCCACATAACAATTACATGGACCTGTTCAAGCAGGTCCAGAGAAGGCCACAAAGATGATCAGAGGGCTGGAATACCCTTCCTATGAGGACAGGTCACTTAAGAGTGGGGGTTGTTCAGCCTGGAGGCTGCACAGAGACCTTACAGTACTTTCCAATACCTCAAAAGGGACTACAAGAAAGCTGGAGAGGGACTTTTTACAAGGGCATGCAGTGATAGGACAAGGGTTTAAACTGGAATGGTTGGATGGGACCTGAGCAACCTGGTCTAGTGGAAAGTGTCCCTGCCCATGGATGGGGAGTTGTAACTAAATGATCTTTAAGGTTCTTTCCAACCCAAAGAATTCAATGATTTTATGACAGAGTCCACAAAACCTTTTAGTCATCCAACAAAGATGACAAAATACTGACTATGGCTAAGGTGATTCAAGTATACCACATGCATCAGATTGTAACTGCTGTAAATCACCATAATACTGAAGCAAACAATATTTTTTTTAAAACTGGAAGAGCAAGACAATAGCAGAGATCACTGTGGCTTATTACCTACCTACCTTAGATGGTGGGGGAAAATATTAGTCTTTATGATAAAATTGGAAATATTGGTCTTTATGTAATAGAAATATCTTGCTCTACTTCACATATTCAGCATGCCAACAAAGGATGTGCTATTTCAATCTCAAAGTCAGTTTTTCAATGTGAAGAGAGAAAGACTGTTTTATAACTACAGCTTTTCAGACAAAGCATCCATGCAGAGTGCTTTCCTGTTACCCAGAGGAACTAATTGGGATAATACCATCACTCACTACTGAGGAAATACACAAAGCAAATTAATACATCTTAAACTGCTTGATACGCAATGTAACTTTTGCCATTAAAAAAATAAAGTTTCAGCAAAAGTGAAAAGACAGAAGATACAACTTGAATCTGACTTATAACTTTGTTCATCCTTCCTATGGAGTCATAGCAATATTCACTGTGAATCAAAGGCAGCAAGAAGTAGACTTAAAGTCTACTCTGATGCAGTACTCAGGACTTACCTAAAAAGAGCTTCTTTGTCAAATACGGTGTCCGCAGGCATATTCACGGGAATAAGAAGGTCTGGATGGGAATCAAAGTGAACAAAACTGATGTTACTGGCAGGAAGGTGCTTTGAACCAATGGCACGATAGATGAAAGGCAGCACCTAAAGCAAAATGAATAAAAATATTTTAGTGATAGCCAGTGGGCTAAAAAATGCAATGGCTTTAGCAGCAAAAACACCAGTACCGCTTTTATTCCTTTTGAATTCGGATTAGAGGGAGGAGGAGACAGAAAACAATACAAAGGGGAAATAACTCCAGGGGCAAGACAACTCATGAACAGCAATCATTATAAGCCCAAGCATTCCAGATGAGAATCTGCTGAAGAGTCACAGCTTTCCACCCTTTTTCCTTCTTTATAGGAAGTTTTGTTTGCAGTAGCTCTTCTCACTAGCCATTCAACTCAATTCCTAGATTTCTTTTTTCCATTTACACCTAAGCCCCAGGAATGCCCTTCCTCTTCTGCAGATCATTGCATGTGTAGTTCTTTCCCCATGCTATAAAGCTTCTTCACCACGCACTGGTGCTTTGGAGATAAAAACGGTTTGCTCCTTATGTTTTATAAGTTAACTGATACAGACTGAAAATTGACCCCACCATGACTTAAACTTTAGCTGACCATTAAACCTATCCCTCTTGAAGAATTAATTCCCAATCCCTCCATGACTAAGTGTTTGCAATAGAGACTAACTTTCTCAATTGCCCAACTTTACTCCCTGCTGAAGTTCTTCACACAGAAATGTGACAAACAGGAGATGAGGCAACTCACCAATTTACAGCATAACAAGCCACTGAACTGCTATAGTATAGGGTGGTAAAAATGAGAAAACTGATGGCTAATTCCTCTTATTGGAGCTGCAGTACACAGTTAGAGGGCATCAACTGCCTTGTCTCCCACAGCAAGTCCAACAAGGATTGTGAATCACAGCCCTATCATACAGGGAATGTGAAGTCTGTGAGAAGCAACAAAAATTATGTGTGACCTCTAGATTACAACAGCAACTGAGCTACTTTTTTTGGCATAAAACTGATTAAGATGACAAACCCTGAATACTGCATAGGTATAACTGTAAAACATATGCATATTATTGCAACAGTAGATAAAACAAGATTAAAAACAACGTGGGTTTCCCGATCCATGGCTTTTACTTCTTTGTGAAAAAGAAGCAATCTGGCCTGCTAAACAACCTACAATATTTTTAATTAAAATTGGAGCTTCACCTCAGGTAAGCGCAACCACTGATTGCAAGAGACACGAGACTTTAAGTTCTGTAACCTTGTAAGTTCTCCTGATCTGGCTTAAGAACAGAATTTCCTTCATGACAGCTGTTGTTATTAATCAGTGCATGATGCAGCGACTGACAACTTGCTCTGGAGGAGCATCACTGTCAGCAAGGCTGATATAAAATTGTCTGTGAAGTCCTTACACTTTGGGACAAAAAGCCATTTATGTTTTATGCAAAATAGACCAATTCATCCACACTGCTATATTGAAAACATTTAAAATTAAATATTTAGTATTAATAGAGCGTTAAGCTTATTGAAAAGAGAAATATAGACATGAAAACAAAGAAGGATCATTAATAGGCATTATCTCAGAATTCCTATCCCAGTGACACTCTAAGTCCTGGGCTACCACAAAAATCAGCTATCACAGCATCGTATATTCAGTGAGTCTTAGCAAAAATGAACTGCATTAAACTACTTACAAATTTATAACATTATTTTCTTTAATAAGCTTTACCACATTAGTATTTTCTCTTTGCAGAGAATCTAGTAAAGAATCTGTTATTTTAGGATTAAAGCCTCAGTTTATGCTATCATAAAAAACCCCATGAGAAACCAGAAACAGCAGTTCAAAAGCAATTCCTTCTTCACTCCCTTTTTCAATGACTCCACGAAAAAAAGCAAAACTCCAGATTTTTAACATTTCTCGTCAAGTGGGAGTCAATCTACTTGCTGGGATGGGATTATATTTACTTATTCTCTGTTGACATGTCACACACTGGGTAGGGTTGAGTTTCTAAGCGCCACACTAACAGCTAGCAAATTATAACAGCAGCGTAACGTAGGTATTATTTCCTTTAAACCATAGTAATTAATGATACAAAGAAGAAAAAACAGTCAGCAATAATTACTTAAAAAGATGCCAAAATGCGATCATGGCAATAAGTGGCTCAGTCGCTGAATAGGGAACGAAAATCAGGTCACCGGGGCGCTGAAGTGCACGGATGTTTCAGGAGCGAAGGGAAGGCAGGTTTAGGGTCCGTGTGCGGCTGCGGAGGGGAGGGCCGTTCCCAAGGAAGCGCCGCAGAGCCCGCACACACGACGGAAAAGCGCATCTCCCGCGGAGTCCGGCCGGGACCGCACCGGGCACCTCTCTTCGCTTCCACCCGCCACGCTGCGCATCCGCACCGCGGAGAAACTCGCGAACAAACACAAACAAACACGCACAACCAGGAACGAACGAAACCCCTCCCCACCGCCCACCCGAGGCAGCCCCCATCCCCCGGCAGCCCAGCGCGGGGCACTCACGTCCTGGTGGTCCTCCACCACCCACACGGGCAGGGCCGGGTAACGCCGCCGGGAGGCCCCGCGGGGCCCGGACGCATCGCCGGGCCCCGGCTCCGCTCCGCTCATGCCGTCGCTCCCTTCGGACGGGCGGCGCTTCCGCCCGCAGCGCCTCCCACCGCTTTCCTGTTCCGGAGCCGGGGCGCTGCGGGCAGCGCTGGCCTCGGCGGCGGCGAGGGCGGCAGGTGGGCTGGGCGAGCCGGGCTGCCCGCGGAGGGGCGGCGGGGCCGCCTTGGGGCCGCTCCGCGCTGCCCGTGGTGCTCCGCAGGGGTCGCGGCCGGGCCGTGGCGGGGGCGCAGGTCCCGGGGTCGGGAGCGCGGCGG